>OU342740.1:129732935-130212485 GCA_910589775.1 Avena eriantha
ACAAACCACATATGGACCCACTAGAGTCATTGGATGTGGGTTCTTATACTAAACCAGCACTAGAGTCATTGCATGTGTGTTTCTTTTCACAAACCACACATGGATCCACCAGAGTCATTGCGTGTGTGTTCTTTCCGCAAACGACACATGGATCCACCAGAGTAATTGCATGTGTGTTATTGTCACAAACCACATATGGATCCTCCTCCATCATTGCATGTGTGTTCTTTCCACAAACCACATATGGATCCACTAGAGTCATTGCATATGTGTTCTTTTCACAAACCCCACATATGGACCCACTAGAGTCATTACATGTGTGTTCTTTTAACAACCCACATATGGATCAACCAGTGTCATTGCATGTTGTTGCAATCATGAACCACATATGGATCCACCAGTTTTCATTGCATGTGTGTTCTTTCCACTAACCACATATGTATCCACTAGAGTCATTACATGTGTGTTCTTTTCACAAACCACACATGGATCAACCAATGTCATTGCATGTGTGTTCTTTCCACAAACGACATATGCATCCACCAATGTCATTGCATGTGAGTTCTTGTCCACAAACCACACATGGATCAACCAATGTCATCGCATGTGTGTTCTTTCAACAAACCACATATGGATCCACCAATGTCATTGCATGTGTGTTCTGTTTGAAAAACCACATGGATCAACCAATGTCATTGCATGTGTGTTCCTGTCATGAACCACATATGTAACCACTAGTGTTCATTGCATGTGTGTTCTTTCCACAAACCACATATTTATCCACTAGAGTAATTGCATGTGTGTTCTTTTCACAAACCACTTATGGATCCACCAATGTCATTGCATGTGTGTTATTTTCCACAAACCACATGGATCAACCAATGGCATTGCATGTGTGTTCTTTTCACAAACCACACATGGATCCACCAGAGTCATTGCATGTGTGTTCTTTTCACAAAACATACATGGATTAACCAATGGGATTGAATGTGTGTTCTTTTAACAACCCACGTATGGATCAACTAGTGTCATTGCATGTGTGTTCTTCCCACAAACCACATATGGATCAACCAATGGCATTGCATGTGTGTTATTGTCACAAACCACATATGGATCAACCAATGTCATTGTGTGTGTGTGCTTTCCACTAACCACACATGGATCCACTAGAGTCATTGCACGTGTGTTCTTTTCAAAAACCACACATGGACCCACTAGAGTCATTACATGTGTGTTCTTATACTAAAACCAGAACTAGAGTCATTAGATGCGTGTTCTTTTCACAAACCACACATGGATCCACCAGAGTCAGTGCATGTCTTTTCTTTCCAAAGACCACACATGGATCCACCAGAGTAATTGCATGTGTGTTATTGTCACAAACCACATATGGATCCTCCAATGTCATTGGATGTGAGTTCTTTCTAGAAACCACATATGGATCCACTAGAGTCATTGCATGTGTGTTCTTTTCACAAACCACATATGGACCCACTAGAGTCATTGAATGTGTGTTCTTATACTAAAACCAGGAATAGAGTCATTGCATGTGTGTTCTTTTCACACACCACACATGGATCGACCAGAGTCATTGCATGTGTGTTCTTTCCACAAACCACACATGGATCCACCAGAGTGATTGCATGTGTGTTCTTGTCACAAACCACATATGGATCAACAAATGGCATTGCATGTGTGTTCTTTTCACAAACCATATATGGATCCACCAATGTTATTGCATGTGTTTTCTTTCCATGAACCACATATGGATCCAACAATGTCATTGCATGTGTGTTCTTTCCACAAACCACATATGGATCCACTAGAGTCATTGCATGTGTGTTCTTTTCACAAACCACATCTGGATCCACCAGAGTCATTGCATGTGTGTTCTTTCCACAAACCACACATGGATCCCCAGAGTAATTGCATGTGTGCTATTGTCACAAACAACATATGGATCCTCCAATGTCATTGCATGTGTGTTCTTTCCACAAACCACATATGGATCCACTAGAGTCATTGCATGTGTGTTCTTTTCACAAACCACATATGGACACACTAGAATCATTGCATGTGTGTTGTTATACTAAAACCAGCACTAGAGTCATTGCATGTGTGTTCTTTTCACACACAACACATGGATCCACCAGAGTGATTGCATGTGTGTTCTTTTCACAAACCACATATGGATCAACAAATGGCATTACATGTGTGTTCTTTTCACAAACCATATATGGATCCACCAATGTCATTGCATGTGTGTTCTTTCCATGAACCACATATGCATCCACCAATGTCATTGCATGTGTGTTCTTTCCACAAACCACATATGGATCCACTAGAGTCATTGCATGTGTGTTCTTTTCACAAACCACATATGGACCCACTAGAGTCATTGCATGTGTGTTCTTATACTAAAACCAGCACTAGAGTCATTGCATGTGTGTTCTTTTCACAAACCACACATGGATCCACTAGAGTCATTGCATGTGTGTTCTTTCCACAAACCACACATGCATCCACCAGAGTCATTGCATGTGTGTTCTTTTCACAAAGCACATATGGATCAACAAATGGCATTGCATGTGTGTTCTTTTCACAAACCATATATGGATCCACCAATATCATTGCATGTGTGTTCTTTCCATGAACCACATATGGATCCACCAATGTCATTGCATGTGTGTTCTTTCTCTAACCACACATGGATCCATTAGTCATTGCGTGTGTGTTCTTTCCACAAACCACATATGGATCCACCAGAGTAATTGCATGTGTGTTCTTTTCCACAAACCACATATGGATCCACTAGAGTGATTGCATGTGTCATATTGTCACAAACCACATATGGATCAACCAATGTCATTGCATGTGTGTTCTTTCCACAAACCACATATGGATCAACCAATGTCATTGCATGTGTGTTCTTTCCACAAACCACATATGGATCAACCAATGTCATTGCATGTGTGTTCTTTCCACAAACCACATATGGATCCACTAGAGTCATTGCATGTGTGTTCTTTTCACAAACGACATATGGACCCACTAGAGTCATTGCATGTTTGTTCTTTTCCACAAACCACATGGATCAACCAATGGCATTGCACGTGTGTCCTTTTCACAAACCACATATGGATCAACCAATGTCATTGCATGTGTGTTCCTATTATGAACTACATATGAATCCACCAGTTTTCATTGCATGTGTGTTCTTTCCACTAACCACATATGTATCCACTAGAGTAATTGCATGTGTGTTCTTTTCACAAACCACACATGGATCAACCAATGTCATTGCATGTGTTTTCTTTTTCACAAACCACATGGATCAACCAATGGCATTGCATGCGTGTTCTGTTCACAAAACACACATGGATCAACCAATGTCACTGCATGTGTGTTCCTTTCACAAACCTCACATGGATCCACCAGAGTCATTGCATGTGTGTTCTTTTCACAAACCACACATGGATTAACCAATGGCATTGCATGTGTGTTCTTTTAACAACCCACATATGGATCAACCAGTGTCATTGCACGTGTGTTCTTTCCACAAACCACACATGGATCGACCAATGTCATTGGATGTGTGTTCTTTCCACAAACCACATATGGATCCACTAGAGTCATTGCATGTGTGTTCTTTTCACAAACCACATATGGACCCACTAGAGTCATTGGATGTGGGTTCTTATACTAAAACCAGCACTAGAGTCATTGCATGTGTGTTCTTTTCACAAACCACACATGGATCCACCAGAGTCATTGCGTGTGTGTTCTTTCCGCAAACGACACATGGATCCACCAGAGTAATTGCATGTGTGTTATTGTCACAAACCACATATGGATCCTCCTCCATCATTGCATGTGTGTTCTTTCCACAAACCACATATGGATCCACTAGAGTCATTGCATATGTGTTCTTTTCACAAACCCACATATGGACCCACTAGAGTCATTACATGTGTGTTCTTTTAACAACCCACATATAGATCAACCAGTGTCATTGCATGTTGTTGCAATCATGAACCACATATGGATCCACCAGTTTTCATTGCATGTGTGTTCTTTCCACTAACCACATATGTATCCACTAGAGTCATTACATGTGTGTTCTTTTCACAAACCACACATGGATCAACCAATGTCATTGCATGTGTGTTCTTTCCACAAACCACATATGCATCCACCAATGTCATTGCATGTGAGTTCTTGTCCACAAACCACACATGGATCAACCAATGTCATCGCATGTGTGTTCTTTCAACAAACCACATATGGATCCACCAATGTCATTGCATGTGTGTTATTTTTGACAAACCACATGGATCAACCAATGTCATTGCATGTGTGTTCCTGTCATGAACCACATATGTAACCACTAGTGTTCATTGCATGTGTGTTCTTTCCACAAACCACATATTTATCCACTAGAGTAATTGCATGTGTGTTCTTTTCACAAACCACTTATGGATCCACCAATGTCATTGCATGTGTGTTATTTTCAACAAACCACATGGATCAACCAATGGCATTGCATGTGTGTTCTTTTCACAAACCACACATGGATCAACCAATGGCATTGCATGTGTGTTCTTTTCACAAACCACACATGGATCCACCAGAGTCATTACATGTGTGTTCTTTTCACAAAACATACATGGATTAACCAATGGGATTGAATGTGTGTTCTTTTAACAACCAACATATGGATCAACTAGTGTCATTGCATGTGTGTTCTTCCCACAAACCACATATGGATCAACCAATGGCATTGCATGTGTGTTATTGTCACAAACCACATATGGATCAACCAATGTCATTGTGTGTGTGTGCTTTCCACTAACCACACATGGATCCACTAGAGTCATTGCACGTGTGTTCTTTTCAAAAACCACACATGGCACCACTAGAGTCATTACATGTGTGTTCTTATACGAAAACTAGAACTAGAGTCATTAGATGCGTGTTCTTTTCAAAAACCACACATGGATCCACCAGAGTCAGTGCATGTCTTTTCTTTCCAAAGACCACACATGGATCCACCAGAGTAATTGCATGTGTGTTATTGTCACAAACCACATATGGATCCTCCAATGTCATTGGATGTGAGTTCTTCCTAGAAACCACATATGGATCCACTAGAGTCATTGCATGTGTGTTCTTTTCACAAACCACATATGGACCCACTAGAGTCATTGAATGTGTGTTCTTATACTAAAACCAGGAATAGAGTCATTGCATGTGTGTTCTTTTCACACACCACACATGGATCGACCAGAGTCATTGCATGTGTGTTCTTTCCACAAACCACACATGGATCCACCAGAGTGATTGCATGTGTGTTCTTGTCACAAACCACATATGGATCAACAAATGGCATTGCATGTGTGTTCTTTTCACAAACCATATATGGATCCACGAATGTTATTCCATGTGTTTTCTTTCCATGAACCACATATGGATCCAACAATGTCATTGCATGTGTGTTCTTTCCACAAACCACATATGGATCCACTAGAGTCATTGCATGTGTGTTCTTTTCACAAACCACATATGGATCCACCAGAGTCATTGCATGTGTGTTCTTATACTAAAACCAACACTAGAGTCATTGCATGTGTGTTCTTTTCACAAACCACACATGGATCCACCAGAGTCATTGCATGTGTGTTATTTCCACAAACCACACATGGATCCCCAGAGTAATTGCATGTGTGCTATTGTCACAAACAACATATGGATCCTCCAATGTCATTGCATGTGTGTTCTTTCCACAAACCACATATGGATCCACTAGAGTCATTGCATGTGTGTTCTTTTCACAAAACACATATGGACACACTAGAATCATTGCATGTGCGTTGTTATACTAAAACCAGCACTAGAGTCATTGCATGTGTGTTCTTTTCACACACAACACATGGATCCACCAGAGTGATTGCATGTGTGTTCTTTTCACAAACCACATATGGATCAACAAATGGAATTACATGTGTGTTCTTTTCACAAACCATATATGGATCCACCAATGTCATTGCATGTGTGTTCTTTCCAGGAACCACATATGGATCCACCAATGTCATTGCATGTGTGTTCTTTCCACAAACCACATATGGATCCACTAGAGTCATTGCATGTGTGTTCTTTTCACAAACCACATATGGACCCACTAGAGTCATTGCATGTGTGTTCTTATACTAAAACCAGCACTAGAGTCATTGCATGTGTGTTCTTTTCACAAACCACCCATGGATCCACTAGAGTCATTGCATGTGTGTTCTTTCCAGAAAACACACATGGATCCACTAGAGTAATTCATGTGTGTTCTTTTCAAAAACCACATATGGATCAACAAATGGCATTGCATGTGTGTTCTTTTCACAAACCATATATGGATCCACCAATGTCATTGCATGTGTGTTCTTTGCATGAACCACATATGGATCCACCAATCTCATTGCTTTTGTGTTATTTTCACTAACCACACATGGATACATTAGAGTCATTGCATGTGTGTTCTTTCCACAAACCACATATGGATCCACTAGAGTAATTGCATGTGTGTTCTTTTCCACAAACCACATATGTATCCACTAGAGTAATTGCATGTGTGTTATTGTCACAAACCACATATGGATCAACCAATGTCATTGCATGTGAGTTATTTCCAGAAAACACATATGGATCAACCAATGTCATTGCATGTGTGTTCTTTCCACAAACCACATATGGATCCACTAGAGTCATTGCATGTGTGTTCTTTTCACAAACCACATACGGACCCACTAGAGTCGTTGCATGTTTGTTCTTTTCCACAAACCACATGGATCAACCAATGGGATTGCATGAGTGTTCTTTTCACAAACCACATATGGATAAACCAGTGTCATTGCATGTGTGTTCTTGTCTTGAACCACATATGGATCCACCAGTCTTCATTGCATGTGTGTTCTTTCCACTAACCACACATGTATCCACTTGAGTCATTGCATGTGTGTTATTTTCACAAACGACAAATGGATCAACCAATGTCATTGGATGGGTGTTGTTTCCACAAACCACATATGGATCCACCAATGTCATTGCATGTGTGTTCTTTTCCACAAACCACACATGGATCAACCAATGTCATTGCATGTGTGTTCTTTCCACAAACCACATATGGATCCACCAATGTAATTGCATGTGTGTTCTTTTCCACAAACCACACATGGATCCACCAATTTCACTGCATGTGTGTTCTTTTAACATACCACACATGGATTCACCAGAGCCATTGCATGTGTGTTCATTTCACAAACCACACATGGGTTAACCAATGGCATTGCATGTGTGGTCTTTTAACAACCCACATATGATCAACCAGTGTCATCGCATGTGTGTTCTTTCCACAAACCACATATGGATCAACCAATGGCATTGCATGTGTGTTATTGTCACAAACCAGATATGGATTAACCAATGTCATTACATGTGTGTTCTTATAATAAACCACATATGGATCCAGTAGAGTCATTGAATGTGTGTTCTTTCCACTAAACCACGTAAGATCGCGTCTTCTAGAAGCCCCTAAAGAACTAGTTGTCTGATCCGATTGTCGTAGACCGTTCAATTGGGGCGCATGGACAAATAAGATGGTTCTTCATAAGAGCGATCCGCGAGTAGGTTGTTCCGCGACATGATTGTTCGCGCTTACATTTTCACTTATATGACTATTATTTCCACTCCCCTATAGCCTACTAGTAATATCATAGAGCTCGTGAGTGAGCATGTCTACTCCGTAGCCCCTCCCCCCTCATCCACCACACGTCACTGTGCCCAGACGACGCCACCGACTTTTGTGCGCCGTTCCTAGACGACATCTGCCAATTCGCGGGTCGCTACCTTCATGCTAAGAAATCATTTTACAAGCTTTTAAACTTATCCTACATATTCCTGCTATTCGCCGATCTAACTGCTGATATTTTTTCCGATTTCTCGACGAGCTTCAGATGTGGCAGATTGCAGCCCAAGAATCTGGAGATCCTCGCGTGCAACTTTGAAGCGACGTTCTCACTCGTGTGCTCCCACCCAGGATGATTTCGCCATTACTCCTACCACGAGCTCCTGCTCCACGAGCTAACGTGCCTGCACGGCACGTGCTCCTGCACGGAGCCGGGCTGCAACTACACCGGGCCCGCCGACAGAGCTTATTGTTCACCTTGCAGAGGAGCACTTGATCGAAGTGATTAGGATCTCATACGGGAAAGCCCAACTTCTCCAAGAGAAGGTCTCCTTCACTGACTCGGCACGCCGTCGGCTAATTTTCCAAGGAGGGAACGGCTATGTTTTCCTCCTGACCATCACCGCCGTTGTTCCGGGAACCAGAGTTGGGCCCACCTTCGTGTGTGCAGTATGCGTCAGGTCGGTCTCGTGCGCCTGGCCCCTATACACGGTGCACATGTGGGAAAACGCCCAGCCGCCGTCGTCCGATAGCATTCTTGTGCTAGCCGAGGCGTCAAGCTTCCCGACGCCGCGGGAGGTGGGGTATGCGGACCCAAGGTCGATCCTATGTGTGCCATCTCAGTACCTTGCCGGTGCTAGACCGAACAGGCAGATGCATTTATACATTTGTATCGAGAAAGACCGACAGGGAAATGTAGTACTTATGATGTCGTTACTGTTAGACTTAAGTGATGATTCTCAGGTGCGTAGATTATACGTGTTGTGCAAATGTACCCCAGTTTTAATTTTTTTAGTACTCCTTAATAATTCGACGAGTTATTGGTCCAATCAGATTGCTGTTGTCACGTTGCAAAGTCCGCTTGCTCTGGACAGACTGGCAATACCGTGTGCTCCCGCCCTCGCATGTCAGTGTCACGTGTTCTGTGTGCCCACCTGCTAGTGTCACGCCCCCTTCTCTTCCTTCCCCTCGAAGCCACTGTCCCAACTTCTCTTCCATCCCGCCACTCCTGTCTGATGGTTGTAATCTAATTTTCGTTGGATTGTTTACATGTAATCTATGTTGATAATGCAACATGCAAATGGCACATACACAATTTCTAAAGTGGAAGCACTCACACGCTGCTATTGCACATGTTTCTGAATATAGCTCGACAAACCCATTACAATAATTGTACTCGCACTAAACACAACCAAAATTGCAACCATCCTAAACAACATCTAAACCCACATCACAACGTTGTCATCGGAGTCCACCTCGATTGGTGACACTGTCGTGCCCTTCCCAGCGACATACACTCCCGCTAGTGGCTTGCCCTTTGCCAAGGAGGCAACAATGGCGTTCTGCACAGTTTCGTCCCCGTCATCCTCCACATCAGAATCGACAATGACGAAGGTCACGGGGTTGGCATGGACCGAGCGTCGTCGTGCCTGGCGGCTCCTGCTCGAGCTCAATGCCGCATCAGTCCTTCTATAGGTAGGAGGGGCCAAGATCGGATACGTAGCGTCATCGCTCCTCTCAAGAAATCATGGCCATTTGATATTGCGACGGTTGGATCTTGGGGTGGATCTGCCGCGGCGAGCCCTACCGGAAGAGGTAGAGCGGATGGATCTGCCGGTGCAAGCCATGACAAGTTCCTAGGATGGAGTAAGATTGTGGGCCAGGCGTGTCTGGTTCCTGAGCAAGGCCTCCTAGTGATATGTACACGGGCAAGGTGCCAAAAAAGTTCGTCCAATGCGCGCGAGAGGGCCTTTGAACCACGAAGGCGCGAGGTTTGGTTGACAAGTCCGCACGCTAGGTCCCCAACCTGTTAGCCAAATGTGGGCGGTAGGATTCTGCCCGAGTTATTCAGTGGGGATAAATCACGCTTCACCACTACCCTGACATCCAAATGATCCTCTTTCCTCTGCCCTCACTCCCCTCGCTCATGACTCGCAGCTCATGCAGTTCGTCTCGGGTGGAATCAGTGTCGGCTCAAGGCCGTCAGGCGGGTGCCCCCATTAGGTACCGGAGGGAGCCCTACGATTACGACCCAGATATGTTGTGTTTGTGCGGTGAGAAGATGCCGAGATAGATTTCATGGACCGACAAAAATACTGCAGGAAAATTTAGCAACTGCAACATCAGAGCAGTAAGTTCGTACTGTAGGTACAATGGTAACCCGGATATGGAAAGCGTAATGTAATTCTTTTTTTTGTTTCCTTCGATCTACTTTGCAGGAAGGGAGGGGACTAGTTGTGACAAGTTTGTGTGGATCGAAAAGCCACTGACAGGTTTTCACAAAGAGCTTCTTCAGGATCTACGTGATACTGTGTGGGACAAGAAAGAGGAGATTCGTGTGATGGAGCGAGAGATCCGGGAGCTTCGCCAGGTGCAGGGGAGGAAGGGCCAGGGAGGTGGAGAGACAGACGGGCTCAAGATTAGCCTAGATAGTGGAAACAATTTCATCATTATTTGGACATTATCTATTCCATTTGCAGTTTATGTTGCCATGTCGTTGTCCAGCAGCTGAAATAAGTTCCTGCTTCGTGGAGTGTAGCAGCCAGCTTAGAAATTGTTTTTCAGCCCAGAAACTTATCATAAGTGTAATGCCAATAGCAGGGATTTATTAAGCGCAAAATAATTTATGTCTGTGCAACTAACGCCCATCGATTTTGGAGATCCCTTAACTGCTCAGCTATCACGATTGTTCAGATAGTAGTGGCACAGTCAAAATTTCGGATTCAACTAGTGGCCACGGCCGTATCGAATCCTGAAGTCCTGATACATTTTACTCCGAGTACGGGAGGCAGATTGTTTCGCCTGACAAGTTCCACACACACAGCTCCAGTGTTTAACCGAACTACATATATAGGTTCAAGTTCAATACATCATTAGGCTTCTACACTGCTAGCCTTCTTTCTCTGCTTGGGTGCCACTTTCTTCCTCTTTTCTTCACGTCCACTGGCTTCTTCATCTTCTGCCTTCTTCCTCTTCCTGGGTGCCAATTTTCTTACCTTCACGTACCTTGCATATACGGGTCGAGGGAAGTCATGCCAATCAGCACTAGAATCTTGTCCAGCATCATCACTCCACTCGTTTTGGTTTTCTTCCTGCAGCAAAATCACTGAGTCGGCTGTCTTGTTTCTTACCTTGCGCTTCTTCTAAAAAAAATAGTACATGGATTACTACCTTATATCTACAGACTATAAATTTTTTTTGTGTGAATGTACCATCTCATACCTAGGTTTGGGAGCATTAAGGGGACAACCCACTGCTCTATGGCCTATAAGATGGAAGGTCTTGCATCTGTTTTTGCCCTTCTTGGTAGCACAGAAAGCCGAACTCTTCTTCTCGAGAAAATTCTTAAACCTATTCACTTGAGGTCTTCCTCTGCCCCTTTTTGTAACTGGCTGGCGAAGCTCGAAAGACAGTTGGACTTGAGGCCACTGAGATGGGTCTATACATGGCTCGACGGATCCAGCGTACGCAGCTCTAAACTTTTCCATTGAGTAGTAGTCTCACAAATACTGATCCAAATGTGGTAGAGTTCTTTTCTTCACCATGAAGGCCAAGGCGTGGTCGCAAGGTTTCCCGGTATGCTTCCACTCTAAACCGGTGCATTCTCGCAGTTGGATGTTCACAACATCTCTTTTGCCACTCTTGGACATAACGACCACCTCACAGCTGCTGCTGGTTGACGGGAGAACCTTAAGATGAGCAAGTCCTCGGCTTCTCTTGTGCAGTTGTTGTACAACTGGCGGTAGCATATGTCCTCTAAGTCTTCTACCGATCTCTCTCCTTATATTTAACAGCTTCATGATCCTACCATGTATGTTGTCTATCAAGATATGAACGGGACACATTTTTATGTCCTTCACCCAGTTATTTAGGAATTCTGCAAGGTTGTTGTTTATGTAATCAACTTTGATGTCAGGGTTGAATTGAATCCTCTTCCATAGCTGCGAATGATGGATGGCTAAATACTCTTGAAGTCCAGGGGCTTCCGCAAAAATCTTGCTCATGAAATATTCGCTGCTACTAGGTTTGTAAACTCTAGCAGCAGGAAACATGTAACGAAATACGCGGCCTGTGTAGTGTAAGTACAAGTTGAGCATCATATGCGCATGGCATTCTCTACCTTTAGCTCGCGGGAACACCTCCTTCACTGCATTCGTCAGCCCTTTGCCTGCATTCATGGATATAGCCAATGGATCCATGTGGCATATCGATCTCCTGAGCTGCCTCATAAACCAGACCTAGTTTTCCTCCGTTTCTGTTTCAAACAGCCTGAATGCCACTGGGAACATCCAGTGGTGACCATCAAGTGTTGTGGAAGATGGCAGGCAACCTTTCCATTTGCCAGTTAGGATAGTGTTGTCTACACTCAAATACGGCCTATTGCCGTCCTTGAATCCCTAGATGTAAGGTTTAAGCGCCATGAAAAATGTTTTGAAATATATTTTACCAAGTACTGATTCAGTGTTAATCTCCACAACACTCCCTAGACACCTAGCTAGTACCTCCGCCTTGAAGTTGTACAGCATCCTGAAGCTATTGGTCCAATCCCCGTGCAAGACCCCTAGAGCTTTCACTTCACCTTTCAAATCATTTAATACGGTAGGACAATGTTGTATTTAGAACCGAGGCTAGTTTGAATATTCTTAGCGGTCTCCTTAGGGTTATCCTTTAGTATGGATATAGATTGCATAGCCACCCACTCCATATCAGCCATTGAGGATTTTAGTTTGCTGCCTGTCGGACACATGTGTGAAGGGCCCATTTTGTTCACCTGCAACACAGATTCATTTAAAAGATAAGCGAAGTCGACTAGTTGCCAGAAAGATATCGCACATCAATTGTAGTTATAGAGTGAAAAGAGAGAAAGTTCTAGTGGTTTGCTGCATTCATTTCCCCAATACCCTAATTGCATTCGACGCAGGTAAGGCTCTTTTTGTGATCCTCCATGGACAATGTACCTCGGCCCATCCATTCATCCAAGTTAACTTGCAAATGGCCTCATACGTCTCGATAGTGTTCCTCTGTCGATAAACATCAAAATTCCGCCTTGATAAAAAAAGCCGGAACGACATCCTGAACTCATGCATGCTCCTGAACTTGGTGCCAACTGAAATTATAGGATACTCGTGGTTATGTTTCATTTATTCTACTTCAACACCCAAATCATCGACTGGAATACCAGCCTCATTGTTAAGTTCCACGTCTATTTCATCATCACCAGATTCTTGATCCTCTACAGTGCCTTCTTCTTTATCTGATTCAGAATCCTCGCCATCGTCTCTAATGCCTAGTACCGCACACATCATATTGACTCCCATGGGTGGGGCTGCACCATCGTCTCCACCCGGATGAACTGGAACATTGCCCCAATCCACCTCACCGGTAACTCTGTTTTCTCCAAGACACTCGGTTGGATCTGCTGCAACCACATGGGGTGGTCTTACGTTTGCACGCATCCCAGGTACTTCAGTAGACAAACAACAGTCATAATCAATTTCATCTTGACAGTACAGAACCCTCTTGCTCTTCCTGTGTACATCCTCCTTCCTGATGTAATCTTTCCTGATGATATCAGTAGGGCTTGACATCTGCGTTCCATTCCCCATCGAACTAGGCTTTTTACTGCCACTCTTGGGTGTGATCTCCTTACTGCCTCCCCTCACGGGTGTTGGCTCCAGGGTGCTGGCATTATTGCCTAACCTCTGTGGCGTGTTCTTCTTTGAATTAGCCCTTTTGCTCCTACTATTGGGCATGTTCTCCTTCGTGCTGGCATTATTGCCTAACCTCAGCGGCATGTTTCGCTCCAAATTAGCCCTTTTGCTGCTCCTATTGGGCGTGTTCTCCTTCGTTCTGGCATTATTACCTAACCTCAGCGGCGTGTTCCGCTCCAAATTAGTATTTTTTCTACTCCCACTGGGTGTGGTAGCCTCCGTGTTGGCCATATTTGCCTCTTTGCTAGCACTCCTGGGAGTGTTCACCATCGTGCTAGCCCTCTTAGCTTTTTTGCTGCTACCGTTCGGTGTGGCATTTTGACTGGATCTCAGGGGTGTACTCTACGGCGTGGTGCCTTTTTTCGTGCGACTCTTGGGTGTCCTCTTCTTTGGCATGGTCTCCTTTGTGACTTTCTTCTTCGGGGTGCCCTTTCTAGGGACGCTCTTCCTGCTCCTCTTTATGACGCTCCTCTGTAAGACTCTCCTCTGTTCAAAGCTACCCTCAGTCGCACCAGCCCCAGTGATGCCATGGATACGGTCACGCATGCCTTCTAAAAGTCCATCATATCTATTGTCGAGTTCCAATTCCTCTCCAACCATTTGCACTATCTAGTGGAAGTACACTTCACCTCTATAATGTTTCCTTGTAAACGGTACGACTAAATCCCTGGTTTCTTTCACTTCGATAGCCTTTTTGCTCCTGTAACCAAAATATAACAAACGAGCTACCTGGGAGAACCCCCACAGAACCTTCACATGTAACGATGCCATCAGGTCAGATAACTCTACCACTTCAGGATCGTATCTACCAAGGATTTCGTCAAACTCATCATAGGATTTTTCTGTGCCACCATCTAATTTTGTAGTATAATCTGCGACACCGATATGAACGATTACTTTGCCATCATCAGATTCTTCAGGATAGAAACCTCCGAGAGGTTCGAGAGGTGGAGCGGCACCATCAGACCCAGCCCCAATGCCACGGTCGCCATCACCAGCATCATCGTTAGCTGGATCAACCTCGGTGGAAGTACCAGGACCAGGAGCAAGGCGAGGGCCCTTAGAAGCGGGAGCTACATTACATGGTGGACTCGCAGGGCCCCTTCTAACGGCAGCCACAATAGGATCAGCTGCTGCAATGCCACATCGACGATCAGGAGCAGTTCCCACAACAAAAGTGTTTTGAGTGCTAACAGAGTCCAGACCATGAGCTAGCTCTAGACCAGCAGGTCACCGAACCTGAGCACGGGTTCGAGGAGCACACAAGGCATCAGTCTTTGCAACAACAGTGGGGTAGCCTCCGGAAGCCTAGGTTGCTCAACAATGGCAGGGATTGGGTCACTAGCGGTCAGATCAACAATAACACGAGGACGACCAGTACTAGTAGATTCCAGAGCACGGGTTCGCACAACTTGAGGATGGTTTCGAGGAGGAGCAGTACACAAGGCAACAGTCTTAGCAACAATAGCGGGGAGCCTCTGGAAGCCTTAGTATGCTCAACAGCGGCATGGATTGGGTCAGCAGCAGACGAAGCAACAACACCACGAGGATGACATGTACCAGCAGATCCCAGAGCTGAGTTTCCACAACGGCAATACGGGGACTCCTATGAGGGGGTTGCCTAGCAGAAGCATGTCGCGGATGACGAACCACATTTTGCTCAACAACAACAGAGGTTCGAGTTAGACCATCCTATCCAATAATAGCTGGTGACTCCAAGTAGCAGGAGCTTCCACATCTAGTATGTTACAAATTAGCACAACCACGCAAAGCCCGGCATACTGTTTCATCAACCCAATTAGCTGACTGTCACACGCTATAGGAACCGTGAAGCCTCGTACATCAATGAAGCTGAACCATGCAGTCTGCTCCGTCCGCATTTCAGCAAGTTCACGCACAGCAGCAAACATACCAGGGATAGTGCAAAACGGCACATGCGCTACTTCCATCTTCAGAGAGATAGATTCCACTTGCTTTTCCCATCTGCTAATTTAATGTGGTAGCCGTAGCGGGTGACCATAACTGTGTATTTGGGTTCAGCGGAGCTCTGACTTGACAGAAAATTGGGGACAAAAGATAAGAATTGTTTATCAGTGTCGTGCGAGCAAACAATTCTATGGTCGATCTATCTCTGTAATGCCAATAGCCAGCTAGCAGTTATAGGTAGTGCGAATATCAAAGAGAAGAGTAGCCCACCCGCAATTAGCCAGAAGTACTTCTTCCTCGGCATATGGAGCTTCCATCCTTCGCGTTGCTCAGCTCGTCGGTGGTAGAGGCGGGCTAGATCGGTGCAACGGCTGACACGACATTCGGCATTAGAGCTCGATAGCAGCGAGTAGGCGCAGCAACTTGGCACCGGAAGTCAAATGCCCATAGTGATCATTCTGGTTGGAGAGGGGATTTCGACGCTGTCGGTGCTAGGGTTCATGTGAAAGGAGGGAGGGAATGGATTTGTGAATTTGGTCAACGCACCATGCTCCTTTAGTCCCTCCTTTCGCCTACGTGGTTGCCGCGTTGGTGCTCGTGTCACAGAAATATTACTGACATGAGGGTCCCGACCGTCTACTTCACAGGGCAGTTTCACTGAATGTTTGGATTTGGTAGGGGTGAGATGAGTTTGCCTCAAAATGGCCCCTCTCGGTAGTTGGCGGCACAACATTTAGAAACGCGGCAATTTCAGGCAACTTAGGTACCACGGTGCACTCGCTCGGGAACTTTGGTACCGCAAACGATCAGGCCCTCCTCCACGGCCTCAAGCCAAGACTGTAGGTCCCTCTCGAGTGGACCCTCGGATGCTAGGTCAGAGAGCTCCCCTTGGTGCTATGGGGCATTCACACCTCCATCAACCGATCAACAAGGTTCACACCCTTCTTCATGGTGTACGGTGCCGAGGCCGGCATGCCAAACGACCTAGAACACGACTCTCCCCGAGTCGTCCACTATGCGGAAGAGGACAACAAGGTCGCCAGTAAAAACGGGGTTGACCTGCTCAATGAAGCCCGCAACCTAGCTCGCTCGCACACCACAATCTACCAGCAAGGACTCCGCCACTATCACAGCTTCCGAGTCCGGACTCACACCTTCTAGGAGGCCAACCTCATCCTGCGACTCATTTAGGACAAGAAGAGCATGCACTAGCTCTCTCCCCTGTGGGAGGGGCCATTCGCCGTAGGGTGAGTCCTAAGCAATGACGCATACTACCTCATTGACATACGAGGTGATGGCTAGCTCAACGTTGAGCGGCCATGGAATGTGAATCTCCAAAACTTGTACCTAGTTGTACCAATGATGGAATAAAAATTGTGTTCGCATAAATTGTGTCCACTCGCCATTTCTTGTGCCAATCTAACTCGTACATATAGCAATACACTAACTACGGTTGTCAACCCTTGGCTGAAGCGACCATCACGGATAAGTAGTGCGGCTCAAGGGCACCGAAAAAATTCAGGCCTTGACCGTCCATGAAAACGCCAACCCGGAGCCACCATTGGAGTCGCCCATCTCGACTAGCTTTCCGAGGCAAGACCACCGACCCCACTTCCCACAATGCCCCGTCATCCTCATCCTCATGCAAAGCGACTCGCATGGTATAGTACCACACACGGGGACTCGTCCAAAATGATCCCAACGCGGCTCGGAAACACACCAAATATGAGAGCTCACCTTGGACTCGCCAAGCGAATGACTTTCCAAGTCAAGAAGAGAAACACGTTACAAACAATGTACCATGTCCCTACCTACCGTAGGCATGCGACTACAATAGTTAAGTACCACGCTCGGGGACTCACCTAACCGACCCCGTTCGCATTCAGGGAAAACACCAAGTACAGAGCACCCCTTGGGGTCACTAAGCGACTGGCTCGACGAGCCACGACGACTTGACCTAGGTTAACCTAACAACCTAAAAAAAACCAATAAACACATACACGGGGTCAATTCCTAATGGCAGACGTGCTCGGGGACTCGCATAATCCAAAATCCAAACAAAAAAAATCACAAAGCTAACCCAAGTCGATTGATATTTCCACAAAGTGACAAAATACATTGTTCATCATCAAAATAATCTACAAAAGGGCCAGTCACCATGCTAACTCATGCCTCCAGGTAATTCTTTATTCTGTACGCTTGAACGAAGAGGCGACGCCATCACCCTTTACCCGGACGAAAGGCTCCCAGGGATTCGCTTTGTAGGTCGTCAACTGCTTCGTGAGTGACGACCGGAACGGCTACTCCGACTTCAGCTTGTGAAGCTTCGTCTCAAGGTCATTCAGCGCCAGCAGCGTCTCCTGATAAGGCAACAGATCGCCCATAACCAACACACGCTCCGCAAATGGAGGCCTTGGCGGTCACCCTGAGTACCTCCGCAATCTCCACCATCCCAGTCGACGAGGGGTACCCACTGATACGTCAAAAATGTATCTACTTTCCCGAACACTTTTGCTATTGTTTTTCCTATAAACTTGTGTGATTTGGATACAACTAACACGGACTGATGCAGTTACCAGCAGAATTACCTTGGTGTCTAGTTTTTGTGCAGAAAATCAACTATCAGGAAAAATCACGGAAAATATGCCAAAAATCCTATTTCACCAGAAGACTCACGGAGCCAAGAGACGAGACGGAGTAGGGCCACGAGGGGCCCACACCACCTGGTCGTGCGGGCCAGGCCAGGCCGCGCCTGGGGGTGGTGTGGCTGCCTCGGCTGCCCCCTCCGCCTCCCTCTTCGCCTATAAGTTTCCTCTTGACCTAACAATAAAGGAGGGTTCGACGTTTTTCCAGAAAGAGTTCCGCTGTGCCGCCACCACCAGATTCCGTGAATCAGGACCATAAACTCCATTCTAGCACCCTGCCGAGACGGGAATTGGAGGAGATCATCACCATCATCATCACCATCGCTTCTCCATCGACCATCCATGTTTCCCCCATGTATGAGTGAGTAATCCCCCGTTGTAGGCTATGGGGCTGGTAGGGATTGGATGAGATCGTTCATGTAATGGCATCAGATTGTTAGGGCATGGTGCCTAGTATCTATTATTAGTGCTTTTTGACTTTGTTGCAACTTGTTATGCTTAATGCTTGTCACTAAGGCGCGAGTGCCATGATTTCAGATGTGAACATGTTATTAATTCATTATGATAGTATTGTTTATGGTCTTATCTGCAAGTTGTATACACATATTGTTGTCCGGAACCAAAGGCCCCGAAGTGAAAGCAATCGGGTTAACCGGAGGGAATGGCTTCGATGTGAGGATCACGTGTGTTCATGGAGTGTTAATGCTTTGCTCCGGTGCTCTAAAAGGAGCACCTTAATTGCCAGTAGTTCCCTTGAGGCCCCGCTGCAAACAGGCTGGCAGGACAAAAGATGGTGTGCGAGTTCTCATTGCGAGCATGTATGACTATATATGGAACAAATGCCTATGATTATTTAGTACTTGGATGCTTTATCTTGTTTATCTGCAATTGCCCTATGTCCTAATTGCCATATGAATTGTCTTGTCCATGCAACGCCCGTCCATCCATCCCTATGCCTACCGCACTTTAATCTTGATGTTTACTGCTATTGTTACTACTGTCTTTACTTTTACTACTTCTATTACTTTGCTATTGCTACTATAAAACTGTTGCTACTGATAAACTGCTATGAGCAAGATTGTTTCCAGGTGCAGCTGAATTGACAACTCAGTTGTTAAGGCTTATAAATATACTTTGTCTCCCCTTGTATCGAATCAATAAATTGGGTTTCACTTCCCTCGAAAATACTGCGATACACCCCCTATAATTGTGGGTCATCACCCACTGGTGACATCATTGAGATCAATATCATCGGGGAAGTGGGCGAGTCCAAGGATCAATGCCATAGTTTCTCCGTGGCAGAATGTAGACCGCGCCATCCACTTGACAACCGTGGGAGCTTCCTCGAGGTACCCCCACACCTCAGTCAATCTCCCAGAATTACTTCGGTGGGAGAAATGCCCTAGAGGACGGCCTGGACGCACATCACCAACACGGTGGCCGCGTTCACCACCGCCCTCACTCACCACTCAGCATCGAATGTCTGAACCACCCCATCTTCTTTACCTATAACAGCTGCAGCGTCAAAAAATTAAACCTTATGTGAAAGAACAACTTGGGGATTCACCTGCTCGAGGACTCGATCACTCAGGGACTCGCCCCAGCTACACAATGCGCCATTCACAATAAAAGGAAAAAAGAAAGAAGCATCACCAAGAAGCTTGTGGTAGTTATCCGTGACGAACTTTTCTAGCACGGAGAGCTTCCCCTGTAACCCGATAATGATTGAGTCAGAGGTCTTCCGCTCCTCGTCTACCGTGATTACTATGGCCTTGGACCTTTCTTCAGAGGAAGTCATCGATGCCTTCGCCGCCTCCAGCGCCTTTGCCAGCGAGCTGGCCCGTTCTTCCGCTACAGTCAACGAAGCCTTTGAAGCATCCAAATCAGCGATTGGAACATAACCCTTGTGGGCCTTGGCAAGTGCAGCGACATGCTCATCCATGGCAAAGAAGACCACAATAAGAAAATTGCACAGTTACAAGAAATTCAAACCTCGCAAGAGATAATAGCTAACCTGCAATCGCTTGGAGTTGCCGATTGGCCTCTTGAGCAACTCGCAGGTTGCACTCCAGTTGCTACGCCGAGGCGACCTGCTCAGTCGAATCGTTCTGCAAACCCTAAATACGAAGTTCAAGTCATAACAGGGACAATCAAAGTTTGAGTATCTAGCCGCTAAAATTCAGCAACTAGACCCTCGGGGACTGGACAATCAGAATTTTAGTGTCTAGCCACTAAAATTCAGCAAGTAGACCCTCGAGGACTAGCATACCTGGATTGCGGCCCCTAGCATGCGGTGAAGCTTGACAGCGCCCACCGAGGGCACTAGGAATGGTGTGCGCCTGTGATGCTTCCTGACGTCGCTATCGATGATCTTAGGAACCTGCGTCGACTGAGTTTTAGCCGCCGTGACAAAGGCCTTCGCCATGAAGTGTGGGAACATTACGGCCATCGCCCCTGGTGCCCCGTTCGTTGGTACTAGTGCCTCCAAAGGGAGGTTGATGTGGACATCCCTTTTATTATACAATCGTTGTACCTACAGCTATACAAATACAAGGACATATAACTCAAGCTCGTGCCAAGCAACTTAACTATCAGGTACTTCCGTTTCTGGGAACTATTGCTCATATACATGCGAATATGATGTTGCCTAAATAAGATGTTTTTGTTACTCTTAGGAATGATGGACCTAGCATGGACGAGAGGGACAAGCATTGGAGCATGATCATGCATGGAGATGGCAGCAAGCATGTGAGGATTGAAGAAGACGCCACAAGTGAAGATTTCAAAACTTTGAAGCCACCATAATGAAGATTGAAGGCTTGGACTTGATATTCAACAATATAACTTCATAGATTCGTGCATAGCTTAATTTGGGGTTGCATCACCTTTATTTTGGGCCAGGCCCATGTTATTTTCCTAGGATTTTTAAGAGCCACTGTTTAGAGTCCGTATTTGAGGGGAAAAGGGCTTCTAGTGTTGGATTCGGCCACCATACCTATGGCTGGCCGAAACCCCACCTTTTCCTCCTTAAATACTCCCCATAGCCGTCACTTTAGACTCGGATTTTTAGACTAAAAGTTAGCCCTCATTGCAACTTCGCCAAGGCTTGAGTGTCACAAAGACCTCCTGTACTTCGCACCTATTCAGGATCCCGCGATTTCAATAAATCTTTCATCTTTATCCGCAATATCTTGATTGAAATATTAGTTCTTACTTGTTCTCGAATTCGGGTAGGAATTAAGACCCTCGTTGGTTAGGCTGATCGTGCTTCTACAAGATCGGTAACCTCTAGGAGATTGTCCTAGTGATTGCATTGGCGCTCGTGCTCGTACGTGTAGTCGATCATCAAGCCCGAAATCCATCCAAATCGAT
This sequence comes from Avena eriantha, assembly GCA_910589775.1. Taxonomy (NCBI): domain Eukaryota; kingdom Viridiplantae; phylum Streptophyta; class Magnoliopsida; order Poales; family Poaceae; genus Avena; species Avena eriantha. The sequence goes on from OU342740.1 coordinate 129,754,541, forward strand.
TATCACCATCTCATCAAAAGATTGGACACCTTTTCCCTATCAAGTGGTATCATATTTCAGGTTGCTTGGTGAGATTTTAAAGTTTTTCCTAGTGTAGATCTATTTTACCTATAAACCATGAAAAATCCAAAAAACACAATTAGATATTATATCTATCCCATCACCAATCTTTGCTTTGCATTATCCTTTCAGTTTTTGCTTCGTTGAATTTGTGTATGCATCATCTTGTCCAGTTGCTGGTCTTAGTGTCTCACCCCTTAGATTTTCAAGTTCTGGTCACATTAGTCACCGCCGCCACGATCAACGATCAGCGCCATACATCTACCACCATATTCCGCTGCCATATACTACTCCCACCATAAACCCTACACTCCGCAACCGCCTTTCTACCACGACACGGATCTGATCACTTTTGCTTCCGTGGCATGAGTCTGAGTAGAGTTGTTATTTCCTTGTTAGTTCTTTTGTGTTTCCTTCCATATTGTTGTTGTGCTGTAATCCAATTCCGTGAGTTAAAGTTCCGGCCACCATTCAAGAAGGAGAGCAAAAAAAATTCTCCATCGGCTCCGAAAAAATTTCTGGCTATACTGATTTTCGTCTTTGGGGATCACTTTTCTCCATCAGCCGTTGCAGTGACATTTTTTTGGTGCCTGCGTGCTTTGGGTGAGGTTTTGGTGTCTAACGACATGACCCCTATTTCTAATCGTGTTTCTAATGTGTTACAGGAATCCAATGACGTGTTTCCGGAGGAGGTACCTTGCCACCTTTGCGAGGTATTGAACATCAAATTGACTTGATTCCTGGAGCATCATTGCCCAACCGTGCACCGTACCGCACAAACCCCGAAGTGACGAAGGAAATTCAGAAACAAATACAAGCGCTTCTCGTCAAAGGGTATATTCATGTAAGCTTAAGCCCTTGTGTTGTGCCTGTGATTTTAGTTCCTAAGAAAGATGGTACATGGTGCATGTGTGTAGATTGTAGAGCTATAAATAACATCACTATTCGATATCGTCATCCTATTCCTCGTTTAGAAGATATGTTAGATGAATTGAGTGGTGCTGGTGTTTTCTCTAAAAAATGATTTGCGTAGTGGTTATCATCAAATTAGGATGAAGGAAGGGGAAGAATTGAAAAATGCTGATAAGACAAAATTTGGTTTATATGAGTGCTTAGTAATGCCTTTTGGATTAACTAATGCACCTAGTGCTTTTATGAGATTAATGAACCATGTCTTACAGAATTTTATTGGCAAATTTGTGGTTGTGTAATTTGATGACATATTAATCTACAGCCGCAATGAACATCAACATAGTGATCATATTAGACAAGTCTTGCAAGTATTACGAGATGCTAAGATCTATGGTAATCTTGAAAAGTGTACATTTTGCAAAGATGAGGTCATATTTCTGGGTTACGTTATATCTAAACATGGAGTTGAGACAGATTCATCTAAAATTGAAGCTATTCAAAATTAGCCTACTCCCATGAATATGAGTGAAGTACGAAGTTTCCACGGTGTACCTGGTTTCTATAGGCATTTTGGGAATGACTTAAGTACTATTGCTGCACCTTTAAATGAACTAACTAAGAAAGGTGTACCTTTTGAGTGGGGCATGGCCCAAGATCATGCATTTGATGAACTAGAATGATTATTAACTTCTGCACCATTCCTGGCACTACCAGATTTTTCTAAGAAATTTGATATTGAATTTGATGCTAGTGGCATAGGAATTTGTGGTGTGTTGCTGCAAGAGGGTCGTCCCATTGCATAATTTTCTGATAAACTTTTTGGTGCAAAGTTAAACTATCCTGTCTATGATAAATAATTGTATGCACTTGTTAGAGTTCTTGAGGTTTGGCAACATTATTTGTGGCCAAAGGAATTTATCACACATTCTGATCATGAGGCATTAAAATTTCTAAAAGCTCAATCTAACTTGCATAGGTGTCTTGCTAAGTGGGTTGAGTTCATTGAGTCTTTTCCATACATTATTAAACATGAAAAGGGAAAAGATAATATTGTTACTGATGATCTATCTAGGAAGAACATGTTATTAACACAATTGGATATCAAAGTTCCAAGTTCAGAGAGTTTATGTGATTTGTATGCAACTGATCATGATTTTGCTGAACCATATCGTTTGTGTTCTATTGGGAAGGCATGGGATAAATTTCACATTCATAATGGGTATTTGTTTTGTGCTAACAAACTATGTGTTCCAGAGTCGTCTGTGCGTTTGTTGTTGCTACAGGAATCACATGCTGGAGGATTGATGGGTCATTTTGGGCATGAGAAGATGCTACTCATGCTAGCTGATCACTTTTATTGTCCTAAGATGAGGCGTGATGTGGACAGGTTTGTCAAGAGATGCATTACTTGCAATAAGTCAAAGTCCAAGTTGAGGCCTCACATTTTGTATATGCAATTACCTGCACGTGACTGGTGCAATGTTGCTCCAGTTGCCGAGCAAGAAGCAATTGCTGCACTGTATCCGAGAAACCCTCCCCGACGGAATCAAACAATCGTAGAGGAGAAGATAAAGAGAAACATTGGGAAGAGGACCATCAAAGGATGCCACCTCCTAGACCTACAAACCGTCCGGCTGAGCCCCACCATGGTGCGAGTAACGGACGAAGGAACGATGGAAACCATGTCGAGACAAGCCGGCAGGGGGCTCGTCGCAATGAAGACCCTCCCCGGAACTAGAATATTGCTGCTCCGGATGGATGCCGGTGATGACCCGGAAACAACCCAGCTGCCCCACCCTCTCCACCAAGCAGCCATCACAACGGCTCTCAAGGAGGACAAGGAGGGCGTCATGGAGGAGGAGGTGGTGGTAGAAGCCGAAGTACGGCTCCAAGGCACCGCAGCCATAGCCGTCACTCAGGACGACAATCATTGTCTCCAAGTGATGCGCGACACCGGATTAACTCCAACATAGAGGCGCGGCGCTACGAAAATGATGATATATACGTGGGTCCAAAGTGCTTTGGACCATGCATAAGAGAAACAAAATTCTCGGAAGGATTTTCTATTTCAAGACACATTCGGGCCTACGACGGTATAGCATGGCCAGACACTTGGCTCCAGGATTTTTTCCAGGCTTGCTGCATTGCCAAAGGCAGAAACAGACTGGTCGCAACCTGATATCTCCTGCTCATGTTGCGGAAGACTGCACGATCATGGCTCAATGAACTTCCGGAGAACACCATCCACAACTTGTATGACATGCAAAGTGCGTTCTTTCGGAATTTCGAAGGCACGTACCGGAGGCCCTGTACGGTAGGAGACCTACATCGTTGCACCCAGAAAGCCGGAGAAACTTGCCGAGATTATATCGGACGATGGATCGACACCAAGAACTCCTGTGAGGGAGTAAATGATCAAAGTACGATTGAAGCTTTCATTGTAGGTCTCCCAATTGGTCTACTACATCATCGCTTGAACTGTGACAAGGTCACTGATTTGGGAGAGATGACAGAAACAGTGAGCAAGTATGCAGATGCTGACGATGACGCAGAGGGATTACTGAATGCCTTAGCTGTGCCAGGGTCCGCAAAACAACCAAAGCGGAAAGCTCAGAAGTGCAAGAATACCTCGGAAGAATATCCCAACGCGGAAACGGCAGTGGTTACTGCTACTTTCGGATCTGGAGGACGAGGAGGACGTGGCGGTGGCCGTGGACGCGGTCGTGGGACGTCAAGAGCTCAAGGTAGAGGAGACCAGCAACCTGGCAAAACCTATTCTTGGGCCGACATTGCCAATAAGCCATGTGTGCATCACCTCGACGCCATTGGGGGCTCTTCTCACACAAACGCCGAGTGTCGTTTCAATGACGACATTAAGAAAGATGACACCGCTGGCTACAGGGCTAAGCGGAAGAAGGGAAAGAAGAATCCCGAAAAGGACAAAGAGACCAAGGAAGATTTTGACATGGAGGAAGCTGATGCTTCAAATCCCAAGTCAGAGGGGAAGAAAACCTTTCCCACAAAGAAAGACACCTATGTCACCTTCCTCGGATCTCAACCAGCTAAGGTCAAGAAAGCACTTCTACATGAGCTCAACGTGATAGTTCCGGCTGTCCCTCAATACCTGGACTGGTCGGAAGTTATAATTACCTTTGACCGTGCTGATCATCCACCTAAGTTGCACAGGCACAGGCAAGGAAAATACGCCTAAGTTGCACAGGCAAGGAAAATTGACGGCTACGGTTTCTCCAAGACCCTCATGGACGGTGGTAGCAGCATCAACATTTTGTATGTAGAAATGCTACGCCGGATGCGAATCTCGGAGACCCAGTTGAATCACAGCTCCGTGATCCTTGGAGTTGTCCCAGGAACACAAGCAAATTCCCTAGGAGGGATCACTTTGGATGTTACCTTTGAAACTCCAAAGAACTACCGGATGGAAGCACTTTCCTTCGAAGTGGTCCCGTTCAAGAGCGCGTACCACGCTATATTTGTACGTTCGTCTTATTAGGCTTTTATGGCTCGTCCGTGTTATATTTACAATATGATGAAAATTCTAGGTCCCAACGGCGTGATCACCATCAGGGGAGACCCAAAGAAAGCACGAGAGTGCAAGGATGGAAATGCCGCCTTTGCTGAAGCCGTGCTGCATGCCTAGGAGTACCAGGAGATCAAGAAGACCATCGATCCGTCCGAGATTCCCGCAACGAAGAAGGAGGTGACAAAGCCGAATCCGGAGTTCAAGGCATCGGAAGTGACGAAGAAGACGTCGTTGAAGGATGATAACCCTCCAAGGTGACCCAGATAGGCGTAGGCCTAGATAGCACATAGGAAAGTGCGCATGGCGGCCATCTGACATGACCGGAGTACCTAGGGAACTTGCCGAGCACTCTCTAAATGTAAACCTGAACGCTAAACCCGTCAAACAGTCACTACAACATTTTGGTGATGTAAAGCGTAAGGCAATAGGTAAGAAACTAGCCCGACTTGAGTTAGCCGGATTCATTGAAGAGGTCATCCATACTGATTGGTCGGCCAACCCTGTAATGGTCCCTAAAAAGGACACCATTGATTTAAGGATGTGTGTTGATTATACTGCCTTGAACAAGGCTTGTCCCAAAGATCCGTTCGCTCTGCCTAGGATTGATCAAGTTATTGATTCTACAGCGGGCTCAGAACTTCTCTGTTTTCTCGACGCATATTCTGGTTATCACCAAATTCGGATGAAGGAATCAGATAAAATCAAAACTTCATTCATAACCCCCTTCGGAACCTTCTGTTTTGTTACGATGCCTTTTGGGCTAAAGAACACAGGAGCTATGTACCAGCGCACTATGCATCGTTTCCTCCATGATCAAATCGGACGCAACGTACATGCATATGTGGATGATATTGTGGTGATGTCCAAAAAGAAGGAAACATTAATTTCCGTCTTGGAGGAGACGTTCGCCAATCTACGAAAATACAACATAATGCTCAATCCGAAGAAGTGTTTCTTTGGAATCCTAGCCAGAAAATTGTTAGGTTTCATTGTGTCTCAGAGAGGCATAGAGGTGAACCGAGACAAGATTAATGCTATAATCAATATTTCCAGGCTAACTTGCCTGAAGGAAGTTCAAAGACTCACTGGTTGTATTGTTGCAGTCAGCCGGTTTGGAAGCCGGCTCAGAGAAAGAGCCGCACGACTTTACAAGCTCTTGAAAAAGACCAAAAAATTTGTTTGGACTGATGAAGTTACAGTTGCACTACAAGACTTGAAAGAAGTACTCTCATCTGCTCCTATCCTTGCAGCACCGGAACCAAGGGAACCGATGTTGCTCTATCTCGCTATGACAAACAGGGTCATCACTGTAATCATGGTAGTGGAGAGACCAGAGGAAAATCAGGAACACTTGGTGCAACGTCCGACTTACTATCTCAGCGAGGTCCTAACTAAATCAAAACAGCGGTATCCGCACTATCAAAAACTGGCTTATGGTGTGTTCTTTGCATCTCGTAAGTTATGGCACTACTTTCAAGAACATCCAATTACCGTGGTGAGGACAGCTCCCATGAGAGATATAATCAACAACAACGAGGCTACAGGACATGTCGCAAAATGGGGCATAGAGCTTTCAGCTTTCGATATTGAGTATAAACCTTGGACAGCAATCAAATCCCAAATCCTTGCTGACTTTGTTGCTGATTAGACAGAGACAAAGGAGAACATGATCCTTCCTGAGTCAGAATATTGGACCCTATATTTTGACGGGTCTAAGGCTCGCGGGGGCTCGGGGGCTGGCGTGGTGCTCAAATCACCCCAAGGAGATAAACTTCTATACGTGCTGCAGATCCACTTCACAGCGACAAATAACATTGCCGAGTATGAAGCATTGTTGTATGGAATCCGAATTTCTAAGGATATCGGCATCCGAGGATTTATGTGTTACCGAGATTCGGATCTTGTTGCTCAACAAGTGTCGGATATTTGTAATGCAAATAAACACATGGCAGCATACAAAGCTGTCGTGGGTGATTTATCTAAATCGTTCGAAGGGTTTGAGGTTCAACACATCCCTCGAGCAGAAAATGAGGAAGCAGATGCATTATCTCGATTAGGCTCTGCTCGGAAAGAGGTCCCGGATGGCGCTTTTTTAGAGAACCTCAAAGTTCCCTCCATAAAGGGAGTAGACGAGGAATATCTGACCAAATCTGACTCACCTTTAGTAGCAGTTTTTTCTGTAATTCCAAGCTGGACTCAACCCTACCTTGATTTCTTGGTAGATGGCAAATTGCCCAAAGACGAAGTTTTGAGCTGACAGATCGTCCGACGAGCAAAATCCTACACTATAATTAAGGGTGAGCTCTATAAGCGGAGTGTATCTGAGGTTTTTCAGAACTGTGTATCTCCGAAAAAAGGAGTGGAAATCTTAAGAGAGATCCATGAAGGAGAGTGTGGTCACCATGCTGCAACCAAGTGTTTAGTGGCAAAATCTTTTCGACATGGTTTTTTCTGGCTTACAGCCAAGGTAGATGCTGAACGGCTGGTCAAGACGTGCAAGGGATGCCAAAAATACGCCAAACAAGATCATCTGCCGGCTGATCAGTTGCGAACAATACCTATAACATGGCCTTTGGCGGTATGGGGGCTTAACATGGTAGGACCGTTCAAACGGGCTCCAAGTGGATTTACTCACCTCTTAGTGATGGTGGATAAATTTACCAAATGGATTAAGGCTAAACCTGTCACTAGTTGTGATGGAGCAACAACCATAATATTTGTCGAGAATGTTATAATCTGGTATGGTTATCCGCATAACATTATCATGGACAATGGGAGTTCTTTCTCTATGGGAGAGCTTGCTGAATTCTGCAACGAACAAAGTATCTGGCTTGACATTGCGTCAGTCGCACATCCGCAGGCTAATGGACAAGTCAAAAGAGCAAATGGTTTAGTTTTACATGGCCTAAAACCAAGACTCGAGGCACCACTTAGACGTGCTGCAGGGGCTTGGGCAGAGGAATTACCCTCTGTAATATGGAGCTTGCGAACAACTCCGAACAGGTCAACGGGATACACACCTTTCTTCTTGGTCTATGATGCTGAAGCAGTTCTTCCTAGTGATTTAATTCATAATTATCCTAGAGTTGCCATGTATATTGAAGGGGATGCCGAGGTTTCTCGACAAAATGATCTCGACTTAGTCGAAGAAGTTCGCGTCGTTGCTGAAATAAGATCGACAGCCTATCAGCAGAAGTTACGCAAATATCATAGCCAGAGAGTCAGAAACCGGTCTTTCAATAAGGGTGATTTGGTTCTCTGGCTTGTGCAACAAAGAAAGCACAAACTTTCCCCAGTATGAGAAGGGCCTTTTTTGGTTAGTGAAGTAATGCACAATGGTTCATACTACCTAACTGATATGCGGCCAGTCAAGGAAAGACCTGCTACTAAGAAGAGAAAGAGAGCTGGAGGCAGTACAAATCCGGAAGAATTAGACAGACCATGGAATATTGCTCAGCTATGTCCCTTTTATTCTTAGTTTATTTTTCTTTGTAATCATATATGTGTACATGTTCAGTGAGAAATAAAAGTAGTAGTTGCCTGAATTTTTTTCTGAGAAGTTGTTATCATCTTATTTCCAAATGATCATGTCATAGTCGAAAATCACAGAATACTTGAAAGTACTTTATGCTCATGCTTGTTCTGGTTTAGATTTCCGATTCTAAAAATGCTACCTTTGGGTATAAGTCTAAATTTTCTAGTCTATGCTTTGGTTATTTTTCTTATTGCTAGATGCGGGCATTTTTCTAGTAGTGAGTTGTTGGTAATGGAAGCCGGCTTTGTTTCCGAGTTTAAACAAGTTTAGCAATTGAGCTCCGTTGCTCAGCAAAGTTTTAGTGCTAAAGGTTTGTCGGCTCACGAAAGGGACGAGGCGGAAAGTCGGATAAACGATAAGTATAGACAAAAAACGCAAGTGCTTATGCAAACATTTCAGACACATAAACGTTTTAAGCCAAAAGTGATAAATAGATATATAAAACCTTGGCACTAGGAAAAGTATCACACTACTTATTTACAGAACCATAATGTTTTTCAGAATAACACATTTTTTTGATGATCTATGATGCAGGAGGAGGGGTAGGAGCTGCTGGCTCACTAGATACATCAGCCACACCTTGATAATGATCCGAGATGTTCAAATCCGATGCGGTTTGATCATCGTCGGAAACTTCAGCCATTTCTTCGGAAGGCGGTGGCGGTGTTTCCACGGGGGTGAAGAAGGGAGTATCGTAGCTGGTTAGGTCAGCTACGTGACACCCATATTCGGCGCAGGAGTCCATTATGGCCTTGATGTTTTGCTCATGTCCGTCTTCGTCCACAATAGAATATCCTCTAGTCACTTGCTAGATCTCCATGCTTCCATGGTGGCTCATAACCATTGTGAGAGTGTTCTGCGCCGCGGATCGCGCGTAGGACATGTTCCAGTCCTGGACAAGCTATGACATCTCCTTTGCCTTGTACCTCACCTAAAAATTGGACATGCTATGCATATTAGGAACCTTGAAAGCTCCGCCAATATCCTCGATAGATTAGCAGAAGTCATGAAGAAGATCGCCGACTTGTGTAAGCCGGCCGGAGCGAGACTCAGAAGAGGTGGAGTCCATTAATTTCAGAGGACCTATGCATATAATGCAAAAAGATTAAAGAAATATGACGTCGAAAGATTCGAAGAATGTTTACAAGTTAGAAAGACGGAAACATACCAAAGATGACATCGTCGACTTTGGTTTTCTCCTCACGAAGACTCTGGAGTTTAGCCCGGAGTGCTTCAGAAATATCCCTCTCTCTAAACAAGTCATTGGTGAGATCCGAGATTTTCTTCTCGTGGAGTGCAATCTTGCGATCACGCTCCACGGTGGCCATGGAGGAGGATTCGAGAACTTGAGCAATGCTCTTCTCATGATCCGCTTTGATCTGGTCTAGCTCTTGGTAGAGATCTTTGTTTTACACCACCAAGGTCTTTAGATTCTCGGCCTCTTCAATCATAGCGCGGGACTGCTTTACCAGTGCTATAAGTCAAAAGAACAACATTTCAACAAAATATTTGACTATGAAAACGCAAGACAAGGTTTGAGTCTCGGAATGTTTACCTTCGGCCTCATCCTTGGAAACTTTTAGTTCAGCATTTTCAAGTCGGAGAGCCTTGATCTCTCTCCGCTTGTTGCAGATATTCTTCAACAATTCCTGGTTATATGAATTAACTTTCTGTAAGTCAGAATACCCAGAGTCAGAAGTCTACTAAAGACTCGGGCTAATATTGTAGATAATATCTGCATGAGCCTTGGGGGCTACACTAGTTCATTCTTTGGCATCCTAAGGAAGCATAAATTCGGATTATCTATCCAAATTCATGCTTGGGGGTAGAGGATATGATATAAAGTATCATAAAGGAAAACGTGAGTTGGAATTCCGACTTACATGATGTTCATGTGTGAGCTTGCTCAGGCACATGTTCACTTCAGTGGTAACCTTCTCGGCGAGGGTGAGTGGAATAATTGGAGGTGGTGGAAGCACACCAGCTCTTAATCCCTCATCACGAAGGCAAACTTGTTCGAGAAGTTCGGAGTACTTGACGTCCTCCCCTTCTTGTGCTTCTTCTTTGGCAGACTGTTGGATCTCCTCTGCAGATTTCCGAGATAAACCAAATTTGGCAAGTCCCGGATTGCTCAAGAGTTTGTTAGTGAAAACTTCTGCCAACAGATCATTACCAAAAGAGGGTTCACCCTTATCAAAACCTAAGTCACCCATGGTGACATCAGTCTGCGAATCAAGGATTGTTGGCTCTGCCGAGGGAGCCGGATCCTCTGCAAACAGTCAGAGATGGAGTAATCTCCGGCGCTGCAGACGGCTGAGGGGCAGGAGTTGGAGGAGCCACAGCAGGAGAAGCCAAAGTTAGCTTCGTCTGACGCGAGGGTTTAGAAGTAGCTCCCTTCCCTTTCCCCTTGATAACCTTCTTAGCTCTGAGAGGGTAATAGAATAAAGAACATTACATCTCGGAAGAAATCACAAGTGAAGTACAAAGGCGAAAGTTGTGAGGAAAGTTACCTCTTCACAACTAGCACTTCCTTTGTGCCGATAGCCACTATAGGAGCTTTGCGCTTTCTAGGCACAACATCCCGCAGTGGAACCAATTCCTCCTCCTGAGAAAACTCGGGAGTATATCCCTCGATAGGAGCTAATTCCGACTCGGGGAGGTCGGCAAGCTGAAAAGAAGATAGTATCTCAGTGTTGCGAAATAACTTAAAGGTGAAACACATAAAAGGGTTGTTGCTAAAGCTTACCAGCACAACAGGATCATCCGCTGTATGCATGTCCAGGGATAGCTCTGGAATCTTCCTCTCGATCCGCTCCCTTATCAGCCATTTGATTTGGCTTATATAATCTTACGGCCTTAAGGCCTTGGGTCTGATGCAGAGGGAGTCTTTTTTGACGTCATGATGGAATGCATCAGTTGGTCACAATGGTGTTGGAGATGCTGAATCCGGCTTGCCACCCAGCATTGAAATAAGTTGGACCCTTTCAGGCCCTTGGGCTTCATCAGGTATTCGATCCGTCTCTTGGCGAGAAACAGATCATCACTGAGAGTCGAAGCGACCTCGTCCCAAGATTCTCGGGGCGTGGCAGCTCCATCGATGAAAGCCGACAAAGAAGTAGCTTTGCCGGGAGCGGGAATATCCTTATGATAGAAAAAGGTAGCCGGCCATTGTTTGACCGACTCACTAGCTAAAATTCAAGGATAAACACGATCACCCCTAACCGAAAAACTAATTGTACTGGTAATGTAAGGATTACCGGCGGTGATGGAATTTCTCCGGACATGAAAATAGTACTAGAAAAGAGTGAGACTCGGCCTAATGCCGTGATACCCCTCGCACAAAGATGCATAAGCACTCATCTCTAAGATGGAGTTTGGGGGGAGATGGTGGAGTTGAACACCGTAATGATCTATCACATCAGAAAAGAAATCTGAGGGAGGAAAGGAAAAACCTCTATCCATGTGGGTGCCGAAGTGCACTCATTCGCTGTTGCGAGGGTTTGGGATGGCTTCACCAAAGATGCTCCGCCAGCCGACGGCGTGGAGGAGCCCTTCTTCTTCTACACCGCGGAGCTTGTCGTCATCGAGGACGCACGGGATCCAGACCCCGCGATTGCTCTCCTTTTCCGTCGCTGCTGTTGCGCCGGAAGATGATGTGGAAGCCATTTTTCCGGTGCGCCGCTGACCTTGGATGGGCGGCGTTGAGAATTTTTGGAGGCAAGGGAGCTCTATACACGTGGGAGAAGTAGGAGACCAGGAAATGGCACTAGGAATAGGTGAAGAAGATGAGGAAAAGAAATCCTCACCCCTTATAACTGCCGGCCACGCCAAGATTCGTGAAAATGTCACAGTAAACGTGCCACGCGATGATTACGCCGCCTCGATCTCTACGCACACATTGAAACGACGCCTCAGTTCCATGAAAGGCGGACCCACCAACGGTCGTGCTGATAGGAAATGTCTGTCAGTGACGTGACTTGACTATGGCTGGTGTCAGGCTACGTCAGAGACCAAGTTCCGACTTAGTTGAATTACGAGCTGGAAACAAGACTAACATACTGATAGGTCTGACTTATTTTTTGAGACCCGGATCGTATCTTTTGTTTTGAAGTTTCAGGAACCCTTCAAGATTCTACAAGCCGAAGATCAAGCTAGATGATGATGAATCCGACTTTGGATCTTGGAGACTTCCAGGGGCTGCTGTTGGGGATATACTTTCCGGGTATCCTCAACGTACCTCACTGACTAGGGTGACCCACTTAGGGTTAGAGATTTTCTTCACGGGCGGCCCATCCAGAGAGAAGAACGGAGTCCAAACCGGCTACGGGAAGGCCCAAGAAGACTTACCCACTTAGGCCCATAATGTTACTTGTAGTTCAAGATGTACTGTGTAACCGACTCTTAGTCGTAGCTAGATATATCTCTCTTGTAAACCCTAGGCCGTATATCTATATAAGCCGTCCTAGGGAGAGCCTTCAGGGCAACCAACCCTTATAATAGTCTACAATCTCAACTCGCACAGGCAAAACCCTTGTAACCCATATTCCGGCTCTTCCGTATTACTGGATTGCTAGCAGGAGTAGGATCCATCCAAAGCCGGTGGATTCGAACATGGATAAACTTGTGTGCTCATCGTCCCGGAATACCGTACGACTCACACCCCTCTCTTCCACACGCCTCGAGGACCCCCTCATGGCGTACTTGTCATTAATCCGATGACATTATGCGATGCATGTTTGTTTGGTAATCTTGAGAAGTGCACCTTTTTCATTGATCGAGTTGCATTTTATGGATATGTTGTTACATCACAGGGTATTGAAGTGGATCCAGCCAAGATTGAAGCAATTGAGAATTGGCCGCAGCCCAAGAAAGTTACACAAGTGAGGAGTTTTCTTGGCCTCGCTAGTTTTTATAGGCATTTTGTCAAAGATTTTGGATCAATTGCTGCATCGCTGAATTAGCTTACAAAGAAGGATGTGTCCTTTGTTTGGGGCGATACACAACACCAAGCCTTCATGATAGTGAAAGATAAGTTAACACATGCTCCATTACTCCAACTTCCTAATTTTACTAAGACTTTTGAGCTTGAATGTGATGCTAGTGGAATTGGTTTGGGAGGTGTGTTATTCCAAGAGGGCAAACTTGTTGCATATTTTAGTAAGAAATTGAGTGGGGCTAGTTTGAACTATTATATTTATGATAAAGAATTATATGTGCTGGTTCGGACATTAAAAACTTGGCAACATTATTTATGGCCCAAATAATTTGTTATACATTCTGCTCAAGAATCTTTGAAGCATATTCGTAGTCAAGCTAAGCTGAATCGTCACCATGCGAAATGGGTTGAATTTATGGAGTCTTTTCCTTATGTTATCAAACACAAAAAGGGTAAAGATAATGTTATTGTTGATGCTTTGTCGTGCCGTTATACTTTGTTATCTCAACTTGACTTCAAAATATTTTGATTGGAAACTATTAAGGAACAATATATGCATGATGCTGAATTTAAAGATGTGTTGCAGAATTGTTGAGATGGTAGAACATGGAACAAATTCGTCTTCAATGATGGATTTGTGTTCCGCGTTAACAAACTATGCATCCCAGATAGTTCCATTTGTCTTTTGTTATTACATAAGGCACATGGAGGAGGAGTGATGGGTCACTTTGGCTTAAAGAAGACAAAGGTTATTCTTGCTGCACACTTCATTTGGCCACGCATGCGTCGAGATGTTGAGAGATTCGTGGCACCCTGCACTTGGGAGGATATTTCTATGCACATTGTTTTAGGATTGCCTCGTACACAGAAGGGGAGGGATAGCATTTTTGTTGTTGTGGATCGACTTTCTAAGATGGCACACTTTATTCCCTGTCAGAAACTGATGCTGCTGCGCATATTGCTTATTTGTTCTTTTGTGAAATTGTTCATTTACATGGTGTGCCAAATACTATTGTTTTTGATCGTCATACTTAATTTCTTAGCAACTTTTGGAGATGTTTGTAGGCTAAGTTGGGGACGAAATTGTTGTTTAGTACTACATGTCATCCCAAACTGATGGACAAACATAAATAGTCAATAGAACTTTGTCTACTATGTTGCGAGCTGTTTTAAAGATGAACTTAAAATTGTGGGAAGATTGTTGACCTCATATTGAATTTTCTTATAATCGTTCGCTGCATTCTACCACAAAGATGTCTCCATTTGAGATTGTGTATGGTTTTGTTCCTCATGCACCTATTGCTTTATTGCCATTGCCTTCTTCGGTGCAAAATAATTTGGATGCTACACAACATGCTGAAATGATATTAAAATTACAAGAGACTACTAAGGACAACATAGAATGCTAAGTATAAACTTGTTGGGGATAGAGGGAGAAAGCATTTCGTGTTTCATGTTGGTGATCTTGTTTGGTTGCATTTGCGCAAAGATCGTTTTCCTAATTTGCGCAAGTCTAAGTTAATGCCACGTGTTGCTGGTCCATTTAAGGTGTTAGAGAAAATAAATGATAATGCATATAAACTTGAGCTACCTGCATATTTTGGTACGGTTAGTCCAACATTTAACGTTGCAGATTTGAAGCCTTACTTTGGTGAGGAAGATGAGATTGCGTCGAGGACGACTTCAATTCAAGAAGGGGAGCATGATATGGACATCCCATCTATTGATACAACCGATGTACCTACAACTACACAAATACAAGGACCTATCACTCGAGATCGTGCCAAGCAACTTAACTATCAGGTACTTTCTTTTCTTGGAACTATTCCTCATATACATGAGAATATGATGCTGCCTAAATCAGATGTGTTTGTTACTCTTAGGAATGATGGACCTAGCATAGACGATAGGGACAAGCATTGGAGCATGATCATGCATGGAGATGGCAACAAGCATGAGAGGATTGAAGAAAACGCCATAGGTGTAGATTTCAGAACTTTGAAGCCACCATAATGAAGATTGAAGGCTTGGACGAAATATCTAAGAATATAACTTCATAGATTCTTCCATAGTTTAATTTGGTGCTACGTCACCTTTATTTTGGGCCAGGCCCATGTTATTTTCGTAGGATTTTTAATAGCCACTTTTAGAGTCCGTATTTTAGGGGGAAAGGGCTTCTAGGGTTGGATTCGGCCACCATACCTATGGCTAGACGAAATCCCACCTTTTCCTCCTTAAATACCCCCCATAGCCATCACTTTAGACTCGGATTTTGTTTAGACTAAAAGTTAGCAATCATCGCAACTTCGCCAAGGCTTGAGTGTCGGAGAGACCTTCTATACTTCACACCTATTCAGGATCCCACGATTTCAATAAAGCTTTCATCTTTATCCGCAATATCTTGATTGAAATATTAGTTCTTACTTGTTCTCGATTGTAGCATCTAGGGAAAACCACTACTAGAAAATCGCTTAGTGTTTTTTTTGCATCATCATGATTGCATGCTCATGTCATCATGCCACATTGCATTTGAGCATCCTCATGACTGCATGCATATTATTTGTCTTAAACTATTTTTCTAAAAGCATACCTTTGTTTCCTAAAGACCCTCTCTCTAATTCTACCACATGTGTATGTGTTCGTTTGGATCCTTTTTAATCTTGCCTATGTTTGTTCTCTACATCATCTACTTGTGCTCATGCTCTTTTAATCTTCCTCCAATTCGTTTGCTTGGGCTAACCTCTATTCCTCCTTTGCCGCTATTTATTCCATCACACTTGGTACCATATGGTTCTTTTATTTTTGTTGGATTTAAATCGCCCCATATGGCCATGTGTGGATCTATCTCTATCCATATTTCAAATACGTCTCCGTTCATGTTCCTTCTTTCTATTTATCTTCTTATATGGATCTTACTCTTATTTACCATCTTATGTTTTTTCTTTTTCTTGGATCCATTGAACACTCCATTTCTTCTACCTCTATTCGAATTCTTTTATTTGATGTTTATTAGAACTTGACAACTATTTCTTATATGGTTTAATACATCTCCTTTTGTTATTTCAATTTAAAGTTTATAATATGTCTCGGTCCGTCTATGACCACAAGGGCAGTCTTATTTTGCAAAAATAAAAATACGCTAAAAGGCTATCTAAAATTTTATCCTAAAACTATACATCTAGTCTACTTTGGACTATATAAATATTCTACTCATCTTCTTGATCGCAACCCCATATCCCCAAACCTGAGATCCAGATTCGTCTAAAGTTTCCCATTGTTCTCCTCCTTTTTTCCCCTTCCGCCACCATGACCTACTTGTTCCCTACCAAATTCCCAATCCAAGCACCACAACTCGAGCTACTCCCTTTAAATCCATACCAAAAATCAATCAATATAGCCATTGATGCACACGTTTATCAGATCCCAAGGTTCCTTTGCTGCCCTATGTTTTGATCCTTGCGCCAATCAATCAGATGAACTCCTACTGCCCTAATCGATCTCCACCAATATGTGTAGTTCAACCCAGCTTCATGCCACCCAATTGTTGCGGCATATCACCGTTTCACTTGCCCCGCCTGGTACTTTCTCGCATATGTCCGCGTGCTAGCAGGCAACCAGCCGACCGGCCACCAGCGACCTGACCCCGCCGTTTTTCCCATCAGCCGGCCTTGTGCTGTTGTGCGTCATGCCTTCATCTGGCAACGCTTCTTCATGCGCCGCTTCTGACCAGCACCTGACCACCTTGGTCGCCGCGCCGCAATTGATCTGCTCCCTGCCGCACGCTCGTAGTCGGCCAAGTCCCAGGTTAGTGTGTCGTTTTTCTTTTCTTTCTTCTGCCCTCTGCCCGCCGTGCCGTTTGTTTTGGCCGCCGTCTCACCTCTTTGCTCCACCTGCAGCACAGCCCCCAGATCACCCGCCAGCGGCCTCACGAGCAGAGTCAAAGCTCCTTTGTTTTCCTATCTGAGGCTACAACGGCAGCAACGCAAAAGTCCAAAACTTGTGCATATCACCTCCAGCCGTGGTTGCCTGGCAGGTGTTCGCTAAAATTACCACATGAGTTCGGTTTTTGAATTTCCTTCTATCCAGTGACTCTGATCGTCACTGTTTTGCCAGCCTACTAGACAACTTCGACGTCCAGCGCCGTCACTTGATCGTCAAGATCTACTCCCCGACATTCATTTGGTTACTTCCGTTATATCAACTACGACCCGAAGGTTCCCTCGGTTCCGAACGACCAATGTGTGACCCCTATCCGACCTATTTTATATAAATGAATACAATATGCTTGTGCATATCAAATCATTCATACTCGCATACACACTTCTTTGTTTGGGGTATTGAGATGAATCAACTAAATTAAATATGGAGATCATATGCGGGCTATTCTAGTCTTATATTGGCTCCATTTAAATTTGTGTAGCGAACTGATGCTATGTTTTGTCTTGTTAAATCAACATTTAAATTGTGGGGCACATAAACAACTTGAACCTTCTAATTAATTGTCAGGACCTCGGTTCCGCTTAATATTTCATAGTTGCATCACACCTTTGCCATATCATACATCATACATGCATCATGTCAGATCTTCTGTCGTAATATTAAATAGTGCATCAGGTGTTTCTTTTAGTGCTTTGGTTCTTCGCGGATTAGGCCGCTGAGTTGATGTGAGTATCGACAAGTTCTTCGGATAATGTATCTTCGACAGTGTTTTCAAGCGACCATTCTCCCTCTTTCTACTATTTTGCATTTATAGTCTTTACTTCCTCCTATTGATCTATTGCTATCTGTGTTGTGATGCTTTAGTTTCCGTGCACCATTTATATTTCCTGCAGCCTCTATATTGCATGGGACACATCCTATTTCCTATTGTTTGATAGATAGTCGTCCTTACGAGTCGTAGTTGCTTACTCAGTTGCTGTTGCGCGTCCTTGTCGTTCCACCGTTGATGGAAGGTTGGCACATGATTAATGGTGGAGATGCTTAATGGTGAAGATGATCATGACTTACATTATAACTTGTTAAATAAAATGCTAGAAATAGATATAATGCAGAGACATCAGTGGGTAATAGTCAATATTTGGTTTTTAACCACCCACTTGTGTCCACCTAGGACCCGAGTTCTTAACACTTGTTCCGAGATCAAGCGTGATAACTGCAGGTGGGTGTGTGGACATCCCATCGGCTTACTACCTGATTTCAAATTACTGTGCTGGAGGCCACCAAGTAGTTTGGGCCTTTACTACTATCCTGTACTTATGCCAAGCTTTACTGCTTTATTTACGATTGTGTGTGGAGCGCCTGTACTATTTAGGAACCCAGTGCCACGTTTACGCTATATCGACAAGCCCAGTCACACTTTCGTGTTTCCAGTCGTTTATAGCCGTCGCCACACACCCTGGGTCTATCGCGGAGCCATCCACTTCATAATGGCTAGCTTATTGGGGGTGCCCCCTGAAATAATTTATGAATCCTGTGAATGCATTGTCATGAGGCCTCATTGCGTTTTATTTGGTTCTTCCCGAGGTTGACCGTGTGTGTTGCTATGTGTGCACCCTTGCAGGGTAAAACTTTCTGAAAGCCATGTCCACGGTTATGGATGACTTGGAGCATAGTACCTCGATCATAGACAACTATAACTAAAGTTGTGCTATAAATTTGACTTTGACATGTCTAATAATCAGGTAAATAAAAGTGCCAACAACTGTTGGATTTGGGATATCTCTGGCTAATTATATCTAACTAGTAAGTATTGCAATTACAACGGAATGGTTAACTAAAGCTTCCCACTGCTTATGATTTCGGGATGACTCATGCTATCTATATCTGACTAGTAAGTGTTGTAATTATAATGGAATGAATAAAACTACCAATTGTGTGTGTTCCTCGGTTTGACTTCCTCGTTTGGTTTCGAGGGGGAAATACCAGGATGGGTATGTATTGGTGTTACTATTAGTTTGGATCCGAATAGATCTTTCTTATCCTTCTCTAATATCCAACAATTGTATCGACTCTCTATAGGTTGTTTAGTGCATACTTCACTGCCGCTTCTGTCCACCATACCTATGTAGGCGAGAGCCACCGAATTCTAGACTCACCGTGTGCTGGCCTCAGTACTGATCGCTCCCCTTTTTCCTTTACCCTTTGTCGGCACCCCTTTTGTTTGATAGGTATAAGTCTGACGTCGTTAGCATGGTTACCCTTCCGGTTTGGCCTGGGCAGGGTTATGGACGCCATTGGTTATTCTGCAGGGCTCTTAGCCCCATTTGCATCTTATCCGTACTCAAGGTGTTTCGGATCTTTGTACTGTATATCTGTATTCTTGACTCCTAGAGTCGTTGTTGTATATGTATGTTCTGTGGGTTCCATCGTGGACTATTGTGTAATGGTATAACTTTGTTTTCCACCTGCACGCAAGTGCCTGGTGGGCATCTTTGAATCATTTCTATGTGGGTTTGGCAGGAATCGCTAAAATCTGCATAGGGCCGATTCGAGGGTGTTACCTCGATTTCAGGTAGGAATTAAGACCCTTGCTGGACAGGCTAATCATGCTTCTGCAAGATCGGCAACCTCCAGGAGATTGGCCTAGTGATTGCATATGCGCCCGTGCTCGCACGTGTATTCAGATCATCAGGCATGAACTCCACCCAAATTGACTATCACCATCTCATCGAAAGATTAGACACCTTTGCCCTATCAGGCAACTAGAAGCTAGAGGCCTAGACGCACAGATAGGCCCAGCAAAATTAGGTCAAATCCTCTGAAGCCTTAACTAATTCAGTTGTAATCCTGTACACTTATGTTCCATCAGATACCCCATCCAAGCGACTCGCTGGCTAGCTGTCGAGCTTGCCACCCTTGTAATCCACTCGCAGATAATACAATCTAGCAGGAGTAGGTCTTTACCCTACGGGGGCTGAACCTGGGCAAACCCCCAAGTCTTTGCCCTCAATCTCGCACTGCAGATGGTGACTCGCTCTTGCCCCAAATCCTTTGAATCGTTACCCCTGTTAGCGACTATCGTGGTCATTCCCACGACACATGACGATGTCAAAACAAAACGGGGGGGTCATGTGCGTGCCCATCGTGTTGAGTAACCACGAGATCGAAGAACGCCTCGACATGCATGAAGACACCATGACGTTCATGACGAGAGAGGGCGTGACCCCGTTCCCGGCGAGGTCTACATGATGTGTGTGGGTCTAGCAAGCGGTGTTTGTTGTGCGTGTGTCATGTCGTAGACTTGACTATCCTTGTGATTTGTTTCCGAACTATCATTTGAAGTGTGCGTCGTGAACAATATTAACTTCCTAGGGCTAGTAAAATCCTATACGGTCGATGTTGGACTTGCTTATATGATCATCATCCATGCTATATTTTATATTAGGTTTATGAATCTTTGCTAAATTTCCTGATCATGCAAACATGTTTGTAGTTTGCCATTCTTTTCTTTGTATAACATATACTACATTCCTTGTCTACAGAGATGGCAAAGTGGTACTTGGTATATAGGGGTCGATTTCTAGGGGTCTACAACGAGTGGGAGGACTGCTAGGAACAAGTGAACAACTTCAGTGGCAACAGCAACAAAGGGGACAAGACAAGAGAGGTGGCAGTAGCCAAGTGGAGGAGACACATGTGGAAGAAGAACCGAATGAAGATCATGATCATGGTCTCGGTGTTGCTCACCGTCGTTGTCGTTATCCTTTATTCGATCATAGTCTAGGGTGATAGCTCTATTTGTAATGTGATGATCAAATTTGTAATGTTTTGATCGAATTTGTACTACCACTTTGTGCAATAATCCAACACTTGAATTCATATTGATGTATTTCTTTGGATCATTATCATCTTAGTTTTGTTGTATTACTGTATAAACATCTATATAATCGTTGTATATAAACATAAAAAATCTAGTTACGTATTTAATGGTGCACTCATAACAACTTCAGTAGCACACCTTAACCATGGTGCACTGCAGCTTGGTGCGCCCCTGAAAGATCTATGGTGTATGCAAGAAACGTGCACCACTAAGGGCTGAACCAGCCGTGGCGTAGAGGGACGTGTGCCACTGATGTTATCTGTGGTGCACAAGAAAAGCATGCGCCACTAACATACAGACTATATGTGGTGCACCGGGACATGCGCCATTGATAAATATTATCACTGGCATAATATGCTTGACTCCTGGCCGGTGCGCCACTGACCTGATGTAGCCCATCCTATGGATGTCCCTACATCTCCACCACCAAGTCCCCCAAGTGGACTAATGACTCGTGCACGAGCTAAACTCCTAAAAGCTAAGGTTAACTCCTTGGATGGTGTGCTACTTCATGCAACTACTCTATGCATCATCAGGTACAAAGCCCCAACACATCACCAAGCACCCAAGGATGGAGGACAAGGAGTAGGGCGTGAAGAGGAAGCTGCGGGAGCTGCACACACCAAAGTCTCCAACCTGATAGACTAGAGTCTCCAGACCAAGGCACCAGAGTCTCTGGCCCATCTCCGGACCGGACCCCATATCGAGCTAGAGGACACTCAGAATGCCACTCCAGAGACGGACCGGAGACTGACCGGAATATCCGGCCCAAACCGGAGCCTCTCGTCTACCACACCGGAGTTTCTAGACCGTGCGTTGACAGACATGTAAAATCCTTTGGTCCTTCGGCCCATGTACCCCTTAGTCCGTCCAGAACTTACCTTTTATTCCAAAATACCCTTGAATTAGTGGGTGGCCTATATATAGTCCCCCACCTATATTGTAAACCCAGGCATGATATTCGTAATTAGTGGACACCCTTGTGGATCTATAAAATTCTTTCCTCATGCTCCTTGATTGAGGAGCACCCAAATATCACAATCCTCGTTGGAGTTTGCATCATGCGTCCCTCATTGTACAAGGCCTTGGCATCAGAGTACCTTTGCCAAGATGTCAAGATCTCACTGAGACTCCCTACTCTCCATGCCGGTTCGATAGTGTGCCCTCCGCCCGATGCCGATCCTAGGGATTGCACCGGACAGGTAACCGTCAGCGTGAGATATTTTTGTGTATCGTGGTTTTGCGAGAGTGTGTTCATCGTGCTCTTCATGCGTGAGTTCGTCATATTCATTCCACCTCTCCTTCCCCTACACTCCACCCTCAGTTTGAATGGGTTCTGTGAAAGATCGGGCCATCCTCGAGGTTGACCCTCAACATATTGGTATCAATAGCTTTGTTTCTCACGAATTCCCCCACAAAATTTTCTTCTATCCATGAAAAATTCAAAAATCCCCAAAAAAGAGCCCAAATTTTCCTTTGGATCGATCTCTTGATTTGGAGTGTTATTTGTGGTTTTGATCTGACCAAATCTTGTCTTAGGTATTGGTCCAACTTTATCCTATGTTTTCCAAGACCAATTTGGCCAATATTTCACAGATTTGAGGACCCAAGGCGTAGATTTCTACTCAAGAACACGTGCAGTTTGAGCTCTGTCTCTAGGCCAGAGTTTTTGGACCTGCATACCGGAGTCTCTGGCCAACACCGGAGTTTCTGGCCTGAGCTCACCGGAGTCTCCGGCCTACACCGGAGTCTCCAACCCTGACGCCTAATTTTGACAGTTTTGCCACTTATTTCGCATTGGCTAATTTCCTCCTGTTTGTTCGTGTCACATGCGCTTATCGTCAACAAACAACAAGCTTCTGTATCGACAACTTCCGCGCTCATTGACACCACAACCCACGAACATCATCCTGCACCACCGACGTCAAGTTCATTATCACCAATGAAGGTATAACTTGTGCCACCTTGTTAACCCCTATCTTCAATTGTGTGTACCTATCCCATGAGAGTGGCTCATCTTGTGTTTGCTTGAGCATTGTGCTTTTGTACTTGGATAGTGATAGTGCAATAGAAATAGCAAGTGTGACTAGGTAGCATTAAGAGAGAGCAGGAAAAAGGAGAAACAAAAGCAAACAGAAAAAGATACAAAGAAAAAGAAACATAGTCTCCCATAGAATAAGATAGTCTCAAAGCTTGTAAGCAAGAGAGAAAGAAGAGCGCCCAAGGCAAGTGCACAAATCCGTTGCTCATTTTTCTTCTTTGCTAACGAGCCACGGTCTCTCCTTGCATTGGCATGACACCGAGCGTAGTCTTTGTTAGGACATTTTGTTTCCTCATTTTCATAGTTGTTTCAATCCCATTAATCTCCATGTGTGTGTATATAATCGTAGGTTCCCATCACCACTTTTGAGTTGTTGACCTTTGCCTTTGACTTGAGTTTTGTTTCGATTTTACCCACTTTTGACTATCCCTTTTATTTTGGTTGGTTCTTTAGCATTCCGCAATCCTAACCTACCACCAAAAGCCTTTGAGAGTCAGTTCTTTCTTTAGTGTGAGTTTTATTTGAGATTTCACTTTGCAAGCTATAGCTCTCGCTTTTGGTTTCTAGTTTGGTGCAATCCCCAAGGTGAGGTACAAGGCTAACACCACCATATTCCACTCCCATATACAATCCTTGTGTGTTTTGCATGATTGATAGACACGGTGAGTCGAGCCAACCACCTCCCCAAGAAGAAGAACATGGACCGTACATGACGCACGCAAGTCACTACATTATCCGACAAGAGTTCCGTGAACATTGGCAAGCTCTTGAGTCGCGACAAGATGAACAATTTGGCGAGACTCTAGCCGAGTTCAAGAACATCAACAACCTCTTCGATGGCATCGAAGGACTAATGCATGCAATGCAACACAACTTTGGCCATCAAAATGAAGCGCTCTAATGCTCCGTTGCCGAAAAAAATGACAATCTTTGACTCCTCATCAACGGAATGGCAAGACCGCGCTCACGCGCATCAAGCTCGTCACTTCACCATTCTCCTCTTCGCAAATATCGACATCCAAGTGCTCCAAGACACAATGACGCCCCTATGGTTGAATAGAAGCTCTTCGAACTATGTACCTTCACCACGGCACGCCACAACGTCAAGCTATATGGTGATTTCTCCTCAAGGCCCCAAGCAAGGCGCGAAGGACATCATCACGCAAGGGCACTAGTGATCTAACAACCACAACAAAAGCAGAACCTCAAGCACAACCTCAAGTCCACCACCATCACCAGCGACACATACATGACACAACAAGTGATGACTCCAACTTGGACGAACAAGCTCGTCACCAACATGAAGCTCTCCAAGATCCTCCTCCTCATCATCACCGTCATGAACGTCCACGCTGGCACCATGGTCATCATGAGGCGCCTCCTCCACCTCATCAAAACATGGAGCGTCAAGTTGTACACGTTGAGTGACTCCCACCACGTCATGAGGCTCAAGACCATGATCTTTGCCATGATACCCAAGTGCCAAACGTGCAACAACACCCAAGGAACAAGGCTCCACTTTGTCCACAACAACCTCAAGAGGCTCCACCTCCTCATGATCATCACGAGGCCCAAGTGCCTCCTCCTCCTCCTCGTCAACAACCGCTCCAAGATCAAGGGCAAGGTCCTCCACTTCCGAATGCGGCTCCTCAACCGCAAGCTCATCACCAAGATCACCAAGATCATCGCAATGGTTGCATGGAAGCTGAAGACCGTCAACATCAGGTCAACAACCGCCAACGTGACCGCAACGATTCAGAAACCTTCGACAAGCTCAAGTTCATGATGCCCAAGTTCACCGGTTCAAATCATCCCGAAGAATATCTCTCATGGGCACTCAAAACAAGATCTTGCGCATGCACAATTATAGCAACGAGAAGATAGTCAGCATGGCTTCGCTTGAGTTTGATGCTTATGCCAACCTTTGGTGGGAACACGTTCAAGTTGCTCATGACGCAAGAGGAGAGCCCCCAATCAAAACTTGGCATGACATGAAGGCTCATATGAGATCCTGCTTTTTCCTTCGGGCTACACACGCAACCTCTTCAACAACCTTCAATCTCTTTGTCAAGGGACAAAGACCATGGAAATGGAGCTCAACATGATCCGCACCAACATTGAAGAGCGCAAGGAGCACACCATGGTACATTTCCTTATTGGCTTGAACCATCCAATCAAGCGCATCATCGAGTTCCAAACATACCACAATATGGTTGAGCTTGTGCACATCGCAATAAAGGCCGAGCGTCAAGTACAAGAGGACATCAAGTAGAATAAGCCAAAGACATACTTCACCTACAAGCAATATTCAACCACTATGCCAACAACCGTTAATGGTAGCTCCTCAAGTACCTCCAAGCCTCCCTTAAAGCTCACACTTCCTCAAGGAAAACCGCCCCCAAGTGGCAAGAATACAAAGGATGAAATGCCATTCCACGGCGAATGCTACAAGTGTGGAGGCAAAGGACAAAAGTCAGACGAGTGTGGAAACAAGAAAGTATTGTTTATCCATGATAATGGCAATGAAGAGTACTTGAGTGAAGATGAATTTGATGCTAGAGTCAAGGAAGCAATGGCAACGCAATGAGTGGAAGATGACCAAGAACTCCTAATGTGTGAACATGACGCAAGTCCATCGCTTGTTGTCACAAGGATCTTGACCACTCAATCACAAGAGCATGAAGATCAACGTTCAAATATCTTCCAAACACGTGCAGGCATCAATGGGAAATCTATCATGGTGATCATTGATGGAGGGTGTTGCCACAACCTTGCTAGCACCGAGTTGTGTGAGAAGCTCAACCTCACCCTCCATCAACACAAGCACCCCTACCACGTGCAATGTCTAAGTGGGTCCATGAAGATCAAGCACACCGTCTCGGTAACATTCTCTATTGGGCTATACAAAGACACGGTGGAGTGTGATGTGGTCCCAATGACGGTTTGCCATATGTTGCTTGACAGGCCATGGCAATTCAACAAAGGTGCTCTACATGATGGTCGCACAAATTTTTACACCTTCAAGTGGCTTAACAGAACATGTGTTTTGCAACCGATGACTCCTAGCCAAATAATTGCGGACAATGCAAAGGCTTTAGCGAGGGTGCAAACCACAACACAAATTTTTGAGAAGAGTGGTGATAGAGAGAACCACCTCATAGAGAGTGAGAGCCAAAAGCCTAAATTGAGTGGAAAAACTAAGAGTGTTCTCCTTGCCACCAAAAGTGTGATCAGAGATGTGAGGAACAACCCATCCATCTTGCACTATGTCCTCATTTCAAGGGACTAGCATAAGGAACTAATGACTTGAGAAATATTCCTCCCTCTTTGATGATTGTTTTGAAGGAATTCAACGATGTGTTTCCCGAAGAACTCCCACATGGACTACCTCCCCTTCGTGGAATTGAGCATCGCATTGACCTCATACTTGGCTCACCCCTTACAAACCGCACCGCCTACCGAATGAACCCGGAGGAGACAAAGGAGATCGATAATAAAATCAACCAACTCGTCTTCAAAGGTTTGATCCAAGTAAGCACTAGTCCAAGTGCGATACCCGTGATTCTTTTTCCAAAAACGGATGATACGTTGCGGTTATGCATGGAATTCCGTCCAATCAATGCTATCACAGTGCGTTATCAACATCCTATACCACGTCTTTACGACTGCTCCATACTCTCCAGCCATTGGATCTTCTTTTCCATTCTAACATCTAGAAGATTCTAATGATAGTCTTTAGCACAATGAATGCTATGCACAAACCTCAAAACACACTTCTCCATCATACTAGAATCTTCTCCGTCATTTCTCTAGACCATGTTACCAAAATTTTCAAGTGTTAGGTAGCTAATAATATTTTACTTCTACATGATGATACAACATACAAGAACTAAATATACACCCATACTTTATAGTTGTTGATAAAATTTGTAAATTTCTGTGCTTTACCTATTATGATTTTATATAGTGATGATTTATCAAATGTCTATTATCTAAGCCTCACATGCAGGGAACATGCAACTTACTAGTCTTATCTTACCACTATATAGTGTCCAAATAACTTTGTATATTGACCATTGGATCAAGACTCGCGAATCCCAGCATTTCCAGCCGTTATATCTTCTTTTCCATTCTAGCATCTAGAAGATTCTATTGATAGTCTTCATCACAATGAATTCTATGCACAAACCACAAAACACACTTCTCCATCATTCTAGAATCTTCTCCCTCATTTATCTAGACCATGTTACCAAAATTTTCAAGTTTTATATAGCTAATAATCATTAACTTCTACATGATATACAAAGTACAAGAACCAAATATACACCCATACTTTACAGATGTTGATCAAATTTATAATTTTTCTGCTTTACCTATTATGATTTTATATAGTGATGATATGGCAGAATAGAAAACAACTACCTCAAGTGTATATCTCTTTAGGAGGACTAGTAGTGACGGTGCGTATTGCTCATGTCGGTACATGATCTCGAATGCTCCATACATTCCAGCAAAAAGAATGTTTGGTGCTGCACTCCAAGATGCAGTTGAGGTAAAGGTCAACAACTCAAAAGCGTGACAGGAACCTAGGACTATACACACATGTGGAGTTTATTGGGATTGACACGACTATGAAAATGAGCAACCAAAATGTCCTAACAAAGAATAAGGTTAGTTGTCGTGCCAATGCAAAGAGAGACGATGGCCTGTTTGCATAGAGAAAAATGAGCAATGGATTTGTGCACTTGCCGTGTGCACTCTTCTTTGTCTCTTGCTTACAAGCTTGAGACTCTCTGATGCAGCCCGTCCTACGGACGTCTCTACATCTACAACACCAAGTCCCCAAGTGGAACAATGACTCGTGCCTGAGCTAAACTCCTACAAGCTAAGCTGAACTCGCTCCTTGTCTCATGTGATTTCGATAATCATTGGATGGATTGATACTTCATGCCAATACCCTATGCATCCTCAGATATGAACCCAATGAAGAAATGCCAAGATAAGGAGCCAAGCCATCGTAAGATGGAGCTCCAGACCAAACCAGTGCTAGGATCGGCGGACCGGAATTCTCACCGGAATTATCGGCGCACGCTCCGGGAGACCAGACCTCTGACCAGAAATTCCGGCGCATGCCGAAACCAACCGGCGCACGCCAAAACGCATCTCTATGAGCCATTCCGGTGGCCAACCGGCACAACCGGTGTTTACCAGAAATTCCGGCACCTAGTCCGGCATGACCGGACTTATTGCCGGAACGACTCCAGTCTCAAGTCAACGTGGGTTTGATGCCAGAGAATATTCCTATTTCGTCCAGTTTGTACCATTTTGTGCCCAAACTACCCCTGTTTAAGTGGCTGGCCTATATATAGCCCCAGACCCCCATGTATTACTCAGGCTTGATATTTGCAATTAGTGGACACCCCTTGTGGATCTATCTAGTTCTTGCCACATGCTCCTTTGATAGAGAATCACCAAATATCCCCACCTCGTTGGAGTTTGCATCGTGCCTCCCTCGTTGTACAAGACCTTGTTATCGGAGTCCCTTTGCCAAGAAGGCAAGATCTCACTTAGACTCCCTACTCGTTGTGCCGGTTCGAGAGACAACACTCTGCCCGACAGCGATCCTAGGGATTGCACCGGACTGGTCACCACCGGCGTGAGCTATAGGTGTGTATCGGGTCTTCGTGTGTGCATGTCTTCATCGTGTTCCTCGTGCGTGAGTTTGGGGATTCCATCCTCTCCCACTTTTCCCACTCAGTCCACCTCGATTTCAAGAGATTCATGAAGGATCAGGCCGCCCTCGAGATTTTCCCTCAACATATTGGTATCAAGAGCTTCATTGCTCACGGATTCACCCATCAATTTTTCTTCTATCCACCAAAAAATTGAAAATCCCCAAAAATGAGCCCCAAATTGCATTCAGATCGATCTCTTGATTTTGTGCATTTTCGTGGTTTTGGTCCGTGGATCCGTTGCTTTGGGTGTTGATCTACCTTCCTAGAACATTTCCCCAACCCGATTTGGACAAAAAATTTAAGATTTTGGAGATTTGACTTTTTGGAGTTCGTCATGAACTCATTTCGGTGAAAATTCTGGAGCACCGGTTCTCACGCTGAAATTTCCAGGGAAAATTCCGGTGCGCTGAAATCGTCACCGAAAATATCGGCGCCAGAACCGGCGCCACCGGTTGCTTCGCCGAAATTTCTTTTTGCCCATGTTTTGTCAGTTTTTCCTCTTGTGTTGTTCGTGTCTCATGTGCGTGTTGCCAAACTAACTTCAAGCTTCCACAAAATCATCACATACCGCGCTCCTCGACACCGTGATGCCTAAACATCACCCCAACACCGGTAGCAGGTCGCCATCCATACCGAAGGTATAACTTGTTGCACCTTGTTACCCCTTCTTCCTTGTGTGTATCTATACTATGAGAGCAACTCATATTGTTTTTTCCTAAGAATTGTGCACTTATCCTTGGAAAGTGAGAGTGTGTAAGCAAATTCGAGACTTGACATAGTGGTATAGAAAAGGTGAAAAAGAATCAAAAAAGAGAGAAAATAAAAGCAAAATAAAAATAGTAAGATACATAGCCTCCCAATACCAAGAGAGTCTCAAGCTTAGCAAAGAGATAGAAAGAGTGCAACCAAGGCAAGTGCACAAATCCGTTGCTTACCCTCTTTTGGCGAATGAGTTGTGGTCTTTGTTCCAATGGTCAACATTCAAAGTTATTTCGTATCTTATCATATCTTATCTTACCACTATATAGTGTACGAATAACTTTGAATATTTACCATTGGATCGAGACTCGCGAATCCAAACATTTCCAGCCATTCAATCTTCTTTTCCATTGTAGCATCTAGAAGATTCTATTAATAGTCTTTAGCACAATGAATGCTATGCACAAACCTCAAAACACACTTCTCCATCATACTAGAATCTTCTCCCTCGTATATCTAGACCATGTTACCAAACAAATTATGTGTTAGGTAGCTAATAATCTTTTACTTCTACATGACGATACAGAGTACAAGAACTAAATATACACCCATACTTTATAGATGTTGATGAAATTTATAAATTTCTGTGCTTTACCTATTATAATTTTATATTGTGAAGATATGTCAGACATCTATTATCTGAGCCTCACATGCAGGGCATGTGCAACTTACTAGTCTTATCTTACCAGTATATAGTGTCCGAATAACTTTGTATATTGACTGTTGGATCAAGACTCATGAATCACAACATTTCCAGCAATTAGATCTTCTTTTCCATTCTAGCATCTATAAGATTCTATTGATTGTCTTCATCACAATGAATTCTATGCATAAACCTCAAAACACACTTCTCCATCATTCTAGAATCCTCTCCCTTGTTTCTCTAGACCATGTTACCCAAATTTTCATGTTTTAGATAGCTAATAATCATTCACTTCTACATGATATACAAATTAAAAGAACCAAATATACACCCATACTTTATAGATATTGATCAAATTTATAATTTTTCTGCTTTACCTATTATGATTTTATATAGTGATGATATGGCAGAATAAAAAACAACTACCTCAAGTGTAGATCTCTTTGGACATAGAAGTAGTGACAGTGCGTATTGCACACGTAGGTACGCCATCTCGACTGCTCCATACATTCCAGAAGAAAGAATTTTTGGTGCTGCACTCCAAGATGCACTCTAGCCGATCGACGCCCCAGCGCTCCCCAATCCTGTGAACCTAAGTCCAGTAACGATGTGCATTGATGAGTTAACCACTCGTCACACATGGTTTGACACATGGAGTCCGTAGAGTCATTGCACATGTTCTTTTTCAAACCACCTTGATCCACATGAGTACACACACTCTAGTGGATGTGGTGATGCAACTTTTGTCACACAGGTGCACCATTCCATGTGGTAGTTGCATTCCAAGGTGTTTTTGTGCCTTTTCATACATGGTTTAACACATGGAGTCTATAGAGTCATTGCATGTGTTCTTTTCCAAATCCGCTTGATCCACATGAGTACACACACTCTAGTAGATGTGGTGATGCAACTTCTATCACACTAGTGCACCATTCCATGTGGTAGATGCATTCCAAGGTATTTTTGGGCCTTTTGACACATGGTTTGACACATGGAGTCTCTGGAGTCATTGCATGTGTTCTTTTCAAAACCATCTTTATCCACATGAGCACACACACTCCAATGGACGTGGTGATGCAACTTCTGTCACACTGGTGCAGCATTCCATGTGGAAGTTGCATTCCAAGGGGTTTTTTGGGCCTTTTGACACATGGTTTGACACATGGAGTCTGTGGAGTCATTGCATCTGTTCTTATCCAAACCACCTAGATCCACATGAGCACACACTCTAGTGGATGTGGTGATGCAACTTTCGTCACACTAGTGCAGCATTCCATTTGGCAGTTGCATTCTAGGGGCCTTTTGGGCTTTTTGACACATGGAGTCTCTAGAGTCATTGCATATGTTCTTTTCCAAACCACATTGATCCACATGAGCACACACACACATACTCCAATGGATGTTATGTTGCAACTTCTGTCATACTAGTGCACAACTCCATGTGGCAGTTGCATTCCTATGTGTTTTTTGGGACTTTTGACACATGGAGTCTCTAGAGTCATTACATGTGTTCTTTTCCAAACCACCTTGATCCACATTCCCGCAAAAACTTTGTGGGTGGCCCGATCTTCACGGATGTCGTGGTCAAATCGATGGGAAAGCGAGGGAAAGGGGAAAGGTAGCGGAAGCGGACGCACACCTCACCAAGAACACACGCAAAATTCACACGATACAAGGTCGATTGCTCCAGCCGGTGGCCACTAGTCCGATAGAATACTCGCAAGGAAAGATGGATCAGCGCGCTCCCTCGATCCCAAGCACTAAGGTAAGAATACCTTGGAGAGGGTCTTGACAACTATGCCAACGTACTCGCAAACGTAGGCCTTGTACAACGAGGGAGGCACGATGCAAACTCCAACGAGGTGGTGACGATAGTCGGTACCCTTTGGTAAGGGGATGAGGAAAAAATAGAGATTCCACAATGGGGGTGTCTTTAGTCTATCATCTATGCCTAGGGATACATGAGGGGGTGGGGCTCTATTTATAGGACAGCCACTAGCATGGGGGTAGTTTGCGGATAAACTAGGAACAAGGGTAAGTAAAGGGAATATTTCAGGGCATCAAACCCACATACGTGTGCAGACGGGCGTTTCCGGAAATAAGTCTGGCGATGCTAGGTTTGGAGCCAGGATCTCTGGTCGCCTACCGAAGCGGTGTTCGGCCGATGCTTTCACTGCAGATCCGGTCTACCGGGTTGGGCGCCAGATGTTCTGGTAGGGGATTCAGTCCACCGGAGCTGTCGCCGGTAATTTAGGCGGTGGCGTTGGTTTCGCCGGCCCTGGCGCAGGTTTGTCTAGAGTTTCTTTCGTCTCCTCTTCCAAGCCACCATCTTGTCAGGCGTGAATCCTCGGGCTTCCTCCCTTGCCTCCATACTTGTCGGTGTGAACCTATCATGATAATGGGGCAAAGTATGAAGTAGTATACCATTCAATGGGGTAGGAAGTGGGAATTCAAAGAGGATAGGATTCACCTTTGGAGTCCATGACAAATTGGCATAAGTTGCAGACCATGATGTGCGAACGAACGTAGTTCAGGCCGCATCAGTTCACCCCTTCAAAACAATTTGTCCTCGACTCGACATGATCATCACAAAGTAGAAGCGACCGAGAGACTTTCTTGATCCTGGGGTTCACCATATAGTCATCCTCGTGAAGATTGACTTGATAACACTTCAATGTTCCTTCACATTCCATAAAGCCTACAAAGCTCACAACAAAGGCGAAGCAACACTCAAATAGTAGCCAATTCAAGAAGATTATAGCATGAGTCCTCAAGTATAAGGAAGTCACCTTATGATGTAGAGATGGCTCGTTGAAGGGCATCCATAGGTAACTCTCTACAGTTCATCGTGTCAACTCAAGGTCCATAGAGGTTGACGAGGAAGCAATTGTACCTCTAGACAACAAAGACCAAGTAACATATGATTATGTGTGATAGAGGAGCATGTCATTTGTGGCATATCCATTATTGTTCACAACACTATTAGCACAACTCAAGTATAGCAAACAAAATTCATATGCAAGGTCAAAGTGCATGGAAATTGTTTGAACATCATCCAACTTTGGTAACTCAAAAACTCCATAGAACTTCTTAGTGTTGCACTCAAAGAAGTTGACTAAGGTATTGATCAACATCTTTGATGCAAGGATAGGAGAATTCGGAAAAAACACATGAGGAAGAATATCCAAAACAACATCATTGTGTAAACCAACCATTTGAAAGACAAATTATTCGGTATGTTGGATGCCACACACAAATCATCAAACGCAAAGCTCATGGGCATATGAGTATCGCAAGTGGAAGCATAAAACACATGTTTTCAAACAAAGCATATGAAAGGGAAAGTGGTCCTTATGTTTGTTGCAACAACTATACAAGGTAATTGGAAGCTTTCATGATAATACATGCTCAAAATGGCATTATGGTTGCCACACAAAACATCGAAAAGAGAAATTGTTAAACTTTTTTGTTGCAACACCCAAAGCATCAATATCGAATGGCAATGAAACATGATTGTCACGAGGTGAAAGAATACCATTAACATGCTTGCAATCAAACCATAGGAAAGATAAATTTTTCAACATGAAAGATGCAAAGCATGCAAACGGTATCAGAGCTGGGTTCGATCTTTAACTCACTTGTGGGATGCTCTCTAGAGACCTTTTTGTCGACTCGTTCTCAACCTAGGTTGACATTCTTGTGTCGGTGCCTACACACATCAAACACAAAAGGAAGAACTTGTGTGCATGGTAGAGAAACACATCATCCATCATGATGTATCTCTTCTTGTTCATATCACCATGAGTGTCAGTCAAGTATAAAATATATGCATGGTGAGTATGCTAGTGTTGAACATGCTTATCATGGCAATCATCAAAATCTCCAAAATTTGAGAAAGCTATGGGGGCCATCTCAATAGACAACATATGATAATTATTCCTGCAAGAAAAGCAAGTGAAAGACCAATTGTTCATCTTATTGCAAGCAAAGGGAGGAATTGTAAAACATTGATGACAAAGCATGGTCCGAGGGGTACTGTTTTTAACATCATTGCAAGCAAAACATTGGAAAGAGTAGTTGTTCAACAAGGTGCAAGCAATGATGTCATCAACATAACGTTTAGACCATGGCATGTCTATGGCAACATCATTACAACCAAATAATTTCACATGCTCAACATTATGCAAAGTCAAAGTATCACATGGAAATATCAATGAAGCATATGTAATGTAACAAATATCATCCATAGCATGCCAATCATCATAAGTCATCATATCCACTAGTGGGATTATGGCATCATCAACACCCTTATTTTTACCTTGTTCATACCTCTCATATGAAGTGGGTGTTGTGTTAGTATTGGCCTCCTTGTGGGCGACATCTTCATCATCTATGGGGATGGTATCATCTTCATCCACCATGTACATCTTCTCGGTCGGAGGCATCATGGTCTTGAATCTTGGCTCTTCTTGATCCATGGAACCTAGCACATCATGAGAAAACACACTAGACGTAGAGGGTAAGTTGTTAGAAATCAAAGTGGCCTCACATGACCTATCAACTACCACTCTCAACTCACTCGGTGTATTGCTGATGCCCTCTAAGCGGAAGCACTCAATGTCATGTAAGGTGGACTCACTCATCTCACTCTTGCTCTCACTCAAGTGGGCTAAGTGGCTCTCATACTCACATGGGATTGGTACCACATCATCACTCAAGCATATAGGGATAGGCTCGGTGTGCTCAACTCCATGCACCTCCTTTGTTGAAGGGAAAGTACCATGCTCACCATTATCGAGCTTGTCGATGTTTCGTACTTTGGGTGCCATTGTGGTGGTGGCACTCATATCGAAAGTTAGTCCTTGAAGCCATCTTTGTCATTGGATCCAATTGTTTGCAAAGCAACTTGTTTTCTTCGATCTCATGGGCGGTCATATTTTTGATGCCCTCGTCCAACTTGGCAAAGTAGAGTTCCATCTCTTGCTTGAATGACATTCTTGGAGTGCTTGGAGAAGAAGTTGCATTAAAGCTCTTGTAGTTGGATGCTTCATATTGAACTTGAAGTTTTGGCATTGGAGCTCGATGGCATGGAAGAAGGTGTTATTATTTTCCAAACCACCTTGATCCACATGATCAAACACACTCCAATAGATGTGGTGATATAACTCCTATCATGCTAGTGGACCAATCCATATGGTAGTTGGATTCCTATGTTTTTTGGGCCTTTTGACACATGGTTTGATTCATGGAGTCTATGGAGTCATTGCATGTGTCCTTTTCCAAACCACCTTGATCCACATGAGCACACACACTCAAGTGGATGTGGTGATACAACATATGTCACACTGGTGCACCATTCCATGTGGTAGTTGCATTCCATGGCGTTTTGGGGCCTTTTGATACATGGTTTGACACATGAAGTCTCTAGAGTCAATGCATGTGTTCTATTCCAAACCACCTTGATTCACATGAGCACGCACACTCCAGTAGATGTGGTGATAAATTTTTTGTCATGTTGGTGCACCATTCCATCTGGCGGTTGCATTCCTATGTGTGTTTGGGCCTTTGGACACATGGTTTGAGACATGGAGTCTACGGAGTCATTGCATGTGTTCTTTTCCAAACTACCTTGATCCACATGAGCGCACACACTCCAGTGGATGTGGTGATGCAACTTCTTTCACACTGGTGCACCATTCCGTGCGGTAGTTGCATTCCAAGGTGTTTTGGGGACTTTTGATACATGGTTTGACACATGGAGTCTCTGGAGTCATTGCACATGTTCTTTTCTAAACCACCTTGATACACATGAGCACACACACTCAAGTGGATGTGGTGATGCAACTTCTATCACACTAGTGCACCATTCCATGTGCTAGTTGGATTCCAAGGTGTTTTTGGGCTTTTTGACACATGGCGTCTCTGGCGTCATTGCATGTGTTCTTTTCCAAACTGCCTTGATCCATATGAGCACACACACTCCAGTAGATGTGGTGATGTAACTTTTGTCACACTAGGGCACCATTCCTTGTGGTAATTGCATTCCAAAGGCTTTTTTGGCCTTTTCACATGGTTTAACACACGGAGTCTCTACAGTCATTGCATGTGTTCTTTAACAAGCAACCTTGATCCACATGAGCACACACTCAAGTGGATGTGGTGATGCAACTTATGTCACACTGGTGCACCATTCCATGTGGCAGTTCCATTCCAAGGTAATTTTGGGCCTTTTGACACATGGTTTGATGCATGGAATCGCTAGATTCATTACATGCATTGTTTTCCAAACCACCTTTATCCACATGAGCACACACTGTAGTGGATGTGGTGGTGCAACTACTGTCACACTGGTGCACCATTGCATGTGGCAGTTGCATTCCTATGTGTTTTTTGGCCTTTTGATACATGGTTTGACACATGGAGACCCTGGAGTCATTGCATGTGTTCTTTTAAAAACCACCTTGATCCACATGAACACACACACACTCTAGTGGATGTGGTGATGCAACTTCTATAACACTGATGCACAATTCCATGTTGCAATTTCATTCTAAGGTGTTTTTGATCCTTTTAATACATGGTTTGACACATGGAGTCTTCGAAGTCATTCCATGTGTTCTTTTCCGAACCATCTTGATCCACATGAGCACACACATTTCAGTGGATCTGGGGATGTGTAGCATCCCAATTGTCTAATAATTGTAATGCTACTTGCCTATCCTATATATGGCTACTTCCTACATGTTTTTATTGCATCATCATTATATCATGCTCATGCCGCCATGTCACATTACATTTGATCATCATATAAAACCCTTTTTCGTTTGGTTCTTCTCTCATATGCATATGTATTCTTATTAATTGAATTTTCCTCTTGATACATTGTAGTTGTGATAGGGCAAAGGTGTCCGATCTTTCAATGAGATGGTGATAAGTCGATTTGGGTGGAGTTCGGGCTTGACGATCGGACTACCCGTGCAAGTATGAGAGCCAATGCAATCACTATTCCAATCTCCTATAGGTTACCGATATTGCAGAAGCACGATCAGCCTGACCAGCGAGGGTCTTAATTCCTACCTCATATTGAAAACAAGTAAGAACTAATATTGCAATCAAGATATCACGGATTAAGATGAAAGATTTATTGAAAAGGTGGGATCTTGAATAGGTGGGAAGTACAGGAGGTCTCTGTGACACTCAAGCCTTGGCGAAGTTGCAATGATGGCTAACTTTTAGTCTAAACAAAATCCAAGTCTAAAGTGACAGTTGTGGGGGTATTTAAGGAGGAAAAGGTGGGGTTTCATCCAGCCATATGTATGGTGTTCGAATCCAACCCTAAAATGCCTTTCCCTCTCAAATATGGACTCTAAAAAGTGGTTATTAAATATCCTGCAAGGCCTGGCCCAAAATAAAGGTGGCGCGGCACGAAATTAAGCTATGGATGAATCTACGAAGTAATTTTCTTGAATATTTCTTCCAAGCCTTCAATCTTCATTATGGTGGCCTCAAAGTTCTGAAATCTCCACTTGTGGCATCCTCTTCAATCCTCATATGTTTGCTGCCATCTCCATGCATGATCATGCTCCAATGCTTGTTCCTCTGTCCATGCTAGGTCCACCATTCCTAAGAGTAATAAACATGTTTGATTTAGGCAGCATCATATTCTCATGTATATGAGGAAAAGTTCCAAGAAACAAAAGTACCTGATAGGTCCGTGTATTTGTGTAGCTGTAGGTACAACGGTTCTATCAATAGATGCAATGTCCACATCAAGTTGGTTCTTGATATATTGTTTAATGCCCAAGTTGAGTTGGGGGCATATCTCTTTTAACTCCACCACCTATCTTTTTCACCACCTTATAATTCCACCATCCGAACTATATATGAGCATTTGCATTTCTTTTGGTATTATGTCTAGCTCATATATAATAAGATGGACCCACTTTCTAAATCTACATGCTCCCATATATTATTTCTCTTGTTTTCATAATATTAATTATGTGGGGCCTCATGGCCACCTTTGCAGGCCATGTGGGCAGAATTCCCTTTATTAAGCTTCCATATGGTTTTATCTACTATATGCTCATGTGTGATGCTAGGATTGGCTATAAGATGATCTAGTGGGAAATACACACTATAATGGCCATTTAGCTTCACATGTGTGTATATGCTATCTAAATTCACATGAATGC
Organism: Avena eriantha; assembly: GCA_910589775.1. Classification (NCBI taxonomy): domain Eukaryota; kingdom Viridiplantae; phylum Streptophyta; class Magnoliopsida; order Poales; family Poaceae; genus Avena; species Avena eriantha. Next base: position 129,792,714 of record OU342740.1, read on the forward strand.
AAGCTTGATATTTTGTGGTGCCATAATTCAAATATTTTTGAATGCATGCATCGATAAGTATGAAAATGTGGAATTCTAGTGTTTTCACTACTAGTGGTGGCATATATACCATATGCATGGCCCATGCAACACTTGCATCTTTTTCTCCTTCCATTTGAATTCTTTTGAATCTTGGTGGATATTGTTCTGGATTTGTTTGAATTTGAAGTCAATCAAAAGAAGGCTAAGGCAAAACCACTTGACCATCCAATCTAACTTCTTTCTTGCATGTCTATTATTGCATGCACAAGCAAAATAGAGTAGTTATCTCCCATCTCTCTCTCTTGTGATCTTTTGTTGTTTGCTTTGAATTCAATTCAAGTTTGGTTCCTACCAAACCAAACCACCCCTCCTAATCACCTAAACCCTACCTAGCTAAACCCGAGGTGCACCATTGCATGGTGGCCATGGGCATCTAGCCATGACATGTGCCACCCGGCCACCAAGCTTAGCCACACCCTTTCTTGCTAGGAAACATGAACAACCAGCCTCTCCACCATGAGCTAGCCCTTGTTCCCCTCCTCCCTCTCTTGGCAGCAAGGCAAGCAAAGAAGAAGAAAAGAAGAGAGAGAAACCCTCTCACCCGAGCCCCCTCTCTCTAGCTTTTTTTTTGCAAAAGTGAGATCACCCCATGTGCCTTCCCCCTCCCCTCCTTATCTACACAACCACCCTAGCCTATACTAGATCAAGATCTGGGAGTACCCAACCAAGCCCCAAACCCATCTCTAGAGATCCCTGAGATCTGTGGTGGGGGATGTGCTTATTTTAAGGGCATCTTATGCCAATTTGCTTCTTGTCCGTTCTCGGATCTTGTTTTCTGCTTCCGCTTGATTCTCTAATGTGTGATGTATGAGGATGTATCCTAAACTATTATCTCTATCTAGGATATTTGGATCTTGCCGTATGGCGTTGAATATTTCTATTTCTATTATTTTAGATGGTGTGGCTCTGATGTCCTATTGTATGTCGCTGACATACATACTCATTTGTGTATGTTTTTTACCGCTTTACCTGTTGACTACGTTGCTTGCACCTGAAGCTATGATCATAAAAGTGGGTGGGATGGTTAGCCGGTACCGTATTCAGAGTATTATACTTTTTATTAGGCTTGAGCTCGTTTGGCTCGTGAGAACTATCTTCATCTTCTTCATCTTCACTTGCGGAGGAGTCCAACTTCTTTCCACCTTGGCACCTTTTCCACACTTTAGCAACCTGAAAGCCCCTGCTCCACGAGGTGGGCCTACTGTGTATGGCTGTGCGGACCCATGGTAGTACGTCCTGTCCACTTTTGGATCATACCGACTTGTTTCTTGGAGCGTAGTGTCCGAGGTATTACAATTGGTATCAGAGCCATTCCGCCCTTCAAGAGCTCAGCCAAGATGGTCGTTGTCATTCTAGAAAATAATTTGGTAGCCATGTATAATATGGAAAAACTAAACGTGAGAGTATGACTGCTTCCATTTTTCTTCTTAACCACCCACCCACCCTTTTCCGGTAATGAAGTGTAACGTTTGTCTATCCTCTTCTAAAATTCAAACTAGGATTCATGTGTTGGGGGTTTCCGTATTACCATAGGTTATGAGTGTAATTCTTTGTTGATCTGTTGCATCCAACCTTGCTTTGCAATCTGCCTTTGGTTATCAACTGTGGGTACATTCCATACCGACAGGCTTATGTGTAAACTGACGTCATCTATTCGAATCCTTGTAAACCAATGCGATCTTGTTAAGGGTGTTCATCCTTCTGGCATGCTTTCACAAAATGTGGAGTTGCTAATCTCTATCTGTCTAGTTGGCATTTTAATGTCGAAAAATGCATTTTTTTCTTTCATGCATCTGTGTTCCACACTCCTTTCAGTCATGTGTGATACACTATCTATCTTCTTTTTGTAGGCATGTTCATGCTGACTCATTCTTTTTCCCACCGATGCATAATTCTAGAGTCTTTACTTCATCTTCAATTCTTTTAGGGCTAAATGCATAATGTGTATCGATCCGATGCTTGTGATTGTAATTTGGTTCTCGGTATAGCTATATGACGCTTATCATGAGTGGAATATGGTTAATTCTATCAATCTAATCCTCCAAATGATGGTGGTTATCTCTTGTGAGTTTGAGTTGTACCGTGATCATATCTATATCATATTCAAGTATCTTTGGCAATCCGGAGGTTTGTTAAGGCACTATGGTGGATTATCATCCGTTTATCATGCTTCACATATTTTTGAACTCCATATCTGCAATGTTCTCATTGATATGAGAGAATCCCATCCTTTCATCTTCGATATCTTTTCTTAAACGTATGAGTTATCATCACTTCTTTATCGAAGATCTCTTTATCTTTGCAACAGGTGATCCAATCGAATATGTGAACAAGTCGGTATCTCTTTCTCTTCTGAAGGACCAGATAATCTATTCTGCCAGACCATGTTTTTCAACATGAATCCTTGCTCGTAATGTTAATCTTTCAATGATAAGGGGTGGCCCGATCTTCTCAGTAAGCGAGGGTGGTAGATGATGATAGTCGGGGTAGATAACATGTATGGCGCTCACAAACCTCTCAATCAATCCCTGATGCCAATGCAACAACTCTCGACCCTTGTAGATATTCACAACTTCACACACTTGCGCAAGTAGCCGCTGACCAAGAAGCGGTTTGCAGTCTTCTAGTTCCCAATGGAACAGCAGATCACACAAAACATGCAATTGGATAAATCCCAATGGATCAACTAATCACACTTGATTAGTAGTAGAAAATACACCAGATCAATATGAATTGGTGTATGGTGTCTATTGGAAGCAAGTAGCAACTCAACGGATCTATGGTTTACTTTAAACGTGGTCTTCCCTTACTCTAATGGAAGTCTAGGACTTATATGGCGACTAGAACGTCGAAACACGTGAAACAAAAACGTGTCTAATACAATCTGGTACGTCCGGATCGGATGGAAACTTGTAGGGCCAGATTATCCGGCCTTAAGGGGGGCGGATTATCTGACCGCCATACTGAGCGACACGCCCGAAGTCCGCAGTAGAATTTCTAAAATAGGACCAGATTATCTGGGGTGTGGGGGCCGTAATTTCCGGGTTCTGCAAATGTGTGAGTACCCGTTGGAAAGCTCACGGAATTATCTTTCCAACAAGTACTTATTTTCTTGATTCGGAGTTCATATGAGGAATCCATGTCCGTTAAATCTGTCCGAACTAAACCTTCCTTCTTGGTCGCCTTCCATCTCTTGGTCGCCTTCATCCCTCTCCTCCTGCTGGCGCTGGTCCGATGGATATTAAATCTAGTCAAATAATAACACCATGATTTAGGTAGTATAAAGTTCTTATAGACCAAAGTATCATGTCCAACTAGGAATGAATTCACCTTGTGATATTTTTCAATAAGGCTAAATATTTTCTTCTAGCTTAGACTAGCAGAATCATCATACTCTATGATTGTATCCTCATCACCCTCCCTTTCTTTAGAAAAAGCCATCCGCTGCTTTGTGTAAGCTAAAAGTGGAAGACACAAAAAGAACAACCTGTACACACAATATATGTATATATAGCATGTTGTATCATTTTTGTTGACATGCATAATATTCCCAATATACAAAACGCAACATGAATCGCAAGTAGAGAACACATAATTGTCATATGGGAACAAATACCAATGCAACACTTGGCAATAAAAATTGCAGGTATAAGTGAAGTATAAATCAATAGTGATATGGGGTGGCCCGATCTTCTTAGCAAGCACTTGATGATGATGGTGGTGGATGGTTGATAACTTGCGTGTAGCTATGATCTCTCCCGCTCGAACCCTGATGCCAATGCAATGGCTCTTGAACCCTCTGGGATATCCACAACACCACGCTCTTGCACACGTAGCCATCGACTAGGAACGGTAGTTTGCAATCTACTAATTCCCAGTGGAACAACAGATCACACTCAATTGTAGTTGGTAATTCAATCACAAGTAATTCTAGAGGTTCTAAAGAGAAACAACTTTCATTTTAATGTGGTCTAACCTAATTGAAGTGGCATCCCATCTACTTAAGGAGTCAGGGGCGGCGGCTAAGGTGGGGATCCGACTTGGTCCCACCCAACTAAGGTACAAACCAACCCAGAAGGGGTTCGGCCTTGGACTCGGCGTGGCAGAGTGGGGCATGATTTTGGTGCCGCGGCAGCCTGCCATGGTAGAGAATGGTAGCGTTTCTCTCCCACGACAGAGATCTTCTACCACATGTTGATCTTCAATCTTGACAGCTCCTTGCGCTTCCTCCCTCTCCTCCCTTGCGCATTCTTCATTGATCAACACGCCATGATCCATATGCTTAAGCTCCTCGCTCCGTGCTATGCCTTCTTCTACTATGTACTTGATCATACAATAATTCAAAGACTTAGGTAGTATAAAATTCTCATTAACTAAAATATCAAGTTCATTAAGAAACAAGTTCACTGTTGTTCTAGTAGCTTAGCACGAGCTCTTCTAATTGGTCCAATCCTTATCGCATTGGATTGATCTTTCTTTGTAGTAGCTGGAACATCATCACTAGTAATTGGGGTAGGTGTAATTGTAGGGATGTCTTCATCATCTCCACCTTCATAAGGCGCCGACCTCGATGCTCCAAGGTCTTCTCCATCATATGGTGATAAATCAACAACGTTGAAGCTATTGCTAACTCCACCAAACTCAGCAATAGGTATATCAATCGAGTAGGCATTATCATTAATCTTGGCTAGCACCTTGTAAGGACCAGCACCATGTGACTTCAATTTGGATTGTCGTAGTAGTGGGAACCTGTCCTTGTGCAGGTGCACCTATACGATGTCGCCATGCTTGAACAACACTTCCTTCCTTGCTTTATTCCTTGCAGCAGCAATGTTCTGGCCTTTCTTCTCAATAGCCTCTTGTGTCTTCTTCACATATTCAGCATGTTTTCATGCCTCCATATCAACTCTCTCATGTAATGGCAAAGGAAACAAATCAAGTGTGTCAATGGCTTGAAGCCATACACCACCTCAAAAGGACACAGCTAAGTAGTCGAATGCACAACTCTGTTGTATGCAAACTCAACATGTGGGAAACACTCTTCCCACTCCCGGAGATTCTTCTTTATCATAGTCCTTAGCAATTGTGATAATGTTCTATTCACCACCTTTGTTTGACCATCTGTTTGGGGATGACATATAGTACTAAACAACAGCTTCATTCCTAGCTTCCCCCATAAGGACTTCCAAAAGTAGCTCATGAACTTCACATCACGGTCAGAAACAGTCGTCTTGGGTACTCCATGTAATCTCATGATGTCCCTGAAAACAGGTTAGCAACATGCGACCCATCATCGCTTCTGTGGCAGGCAATAAAATGAGCCATCTTAGAGAAAATAGCAGCACCACTCAATTCATCTAGCATATCCTATAAGTGTGGAATAGGATGAGGATAGCGAATAGTGATTTTATTTATAGCTCTACAATCTACACACATGCGCCATGCACCATCTTTTTAGGCACTAAAATAACAGGAACAACACAAGGGCTAAGAGAAACATGAATGTACCCTTTATCCACCAACACATGTACTTGTTTTTGTATCTCCTTTTTTTCTTCGAGGTTGGTACTATAGGGTGCATGGTTTGGTAATGTGGCACCAGGTATCAAGTCTATTAATGGACGCAAGCTTGCGGGCACATGTTCTGGAAACACATCGCCAAAATCCTGCAAAACAGTAGACACACCACGATAAATAAGGGTCATGTCGTTACAAACCAATACCTCGCCCTTATACATGAGCACAAGTGGCATGGCTGTAGGATCCTCACTAAATTCTCTCATATCTTCCTTGGTGGCTAACGTCAAAAGATTAGGCACTCTTTCTCTTTTCATTATATCACTCTTTGTAGGCTCTATTACATCATGTACAACTGCAACACTATCTCGCCTATCTGCAGATGCATGCTTCAAGTTCACTTTGATCTTTTGACAAGACTCATTCACAATCTGTTGTGGTGTCATCGGTTGCAGATTAATGTTCTTTCCCTTGAATTCCAAGTGATAGGTATTGGCTCGGCCATTATGTTGTACATGGCGATCATACAGCCAAGGCCGGCCCAATAAGAGATGGCAAACAGTCATAGGAACCAAATCAAAATCAATAGAATACTTGTATGGCTCTATTTCAAAATTCCCACGTACCATATGATTTACCTTCATCTCACCATTTTCACTCAACCATTGAGTGTAGTATGGCTTGGGATGAGGTAAATAATTTAAATTCATCTTGGCACACAACTCCTTGCTTACAAGATTTCTGTAGCTACATCCATCACTGATTACTTTGCAAGCTTTGTTATGGCCAACGAGTGCTTTTGGTAGGAACAAGTTGCAGCGCTGAGAATCAACAATAGAATGCACACTAAGTATACATGGAGAAACCACAAAGGTTGGCGCATGCTCAGGAAAAGCATTTATACCTTCCTCGCTATCATAACCATTGTCATCACGACAATTAGGATCAACTTCATCTCCACTCTCATACTCACCTAGTTCATTGAGAAAATCACCTTGTGGTTTGTACAATCTCGCTTGTAGTAACCTCTACCTCCACAATTATGGCACTCTACATCACAAGTACATACAGTTGGCATATTGGAACCTGAACTAGCAGCAGGAGCATCGGGTTTCTTAGCATTAGAACCATAAGATGGCGTGGGAGCATGCTTGGCTGAAGATGGTGAAGGGTGTCTAGCAGCTGTTGAAGGTGGCCATAGGAGGTGGCGGTGTGGACCTTGCTAAAAAAGGGCTGTCAGAAGGAAAATGTGCACGTGCCTTTGCCTCTTCAGCTAGCTGTGATTCAGCCTCTCTAGAATGTTGCAATAGTTCATTCATATTCTCGCACTTGTTATGACGAACAATGATCTTGATTGGTAACTTCAAATTGTTGAGAAATTGCTGCATGGTCATCTCAAGGGATTCACGAACTCTGGCACACTGCATAAGCATCTCCATATCCATGTAGTACTCATCAACGGATATGGTTCCTTGACTCAATTGTGTCAACTTGTCAAAAACTGAATGCAAGAGGCACTTCATCTCTCGCCAAGTCATCATAGGAAGGTCATTGTCATCCCTTCTATTTTGCACAATAGCATCCCACCAACGCAAAGCATATCCGTCAAATTCTGATGCTGCAAGCTTTACCTTCTTGTCTTCTGTATAATCATACAAACGCCAGAGCTTCTTGATCTTCAACTCCCATGTGAGGTAATCTTCAGGATCATGTGAGCCATGAAACTTGGGATTTGAGAATTTCAGCTTGCCCAAACCATCCATCCACCTCCTGGTTAGGAACACGCTGAGCGCGCCCAATCGGATCCCATCCACATGCATGTGCAGGTGCAGGCATAGGTACAGGGGATTCACATGTCCCCTACGGAGATTTGGGGCAGCACCAACAACACTTCCTTTGGCATCTTCATCAACGGTATCATCAAGTGGTTGTTGTTGTTGTTGCTCAAGTGCTTCTGTCAAAGCATCAATATAACACTGCAAAGATGTGACATTGGTGTTGATAGTTGGCAGTAGTGTTTGTATGTTAGTGACTGTCTCTTCATTTTCTCCCAAAGCCACTTGCATGTCATGAATATTCTTGTGAATGGCATCTGTCGTGTGAGTGAACACACGTCTCAATTGGGATTTCAATGTTGCATATTCCCGCCAAGTAACAAGATCATCACCCTTCTTTTTCTGCGACACAACATCATCATCACTAAGAGACATGTTTAGTAAGTTAGTGAAAAAATCAAAATATGTTTGGTGGAACACTCAAAACTCACTCACAATTGACAAGAAAACATATCTTATCGTTCCAAAGTGAATAGAGATGCTTTACCAAAACAAAATCAAAGACTGATGCACTGATGTGATGAAGTGAATATCAATGATATGGAGAACGATCACAGGGCACACATGTTATTTATGGCGAAGCTCTAGGTATGGTATCCTAACTACACCGCAAACAAGTCCTAGTGCTGATCGTAGAAAACCCAAGAAACACACACGTGGAGATAAATGTGGCAATGCAAATATGAAGGTTATTGCACTACGTTGGAGAGACACTAGTAAGCTCAAAGTAAATAGGCACAAGATTGGTCAGTCTACCGGTGCACAAAGATATCACTAGGCCTCTTGCCAAATTCTCATTTTCTTTTCTCTTTTTATTTTCTATTAATTCTTGCTCTTTTGCTTTTTTTTTATTTTGCTATATTCTCTTTTTTATATGAATCACAGCCAATTTATAATGCACAGCACCAAAACCCTACGATCAGCCTGTAAGAGTGGAAACTAGTCTCAATGGGCAAGTTCCTACACCTTTGAAATATAATGGCTATAGCTAAAGGTTTGGAAAATTGCAAACTTTCACAATTTTTAGTATGTCTGCCGTGGCAGAAAAACAGCGCAAAACTGTGCATGGTAGAACAATCTGTACCACGGCAGAAAACTGACAGAAACTATGTTGCGGCAGAACTGGTGGCAGAACTCGAACTCGCGGTAGAAAAAATGACTGGAAACATGTTGGGCAGGAATCGGAGCCATGGCAGAGATGGACTCATGGCAGAGAAATAGTCTGTTTCTGTGCCACGGCAAAGTCGGCAGAATTTGTTTTTTACTAATTCTGACTCGGCCTAGAGGTGACAACTAGGACTCTTATAGCTTAGATCAGATCTTACTTGTGTCCACGGAAAACAATGGTGGGATCGATTAACAAACAACTAGAAAGAAAAACTAGACTACTAAGAACAAATCTAGATCAAATCTAATAGAAGAACGCAACCAGCAACTAGAACTTGAAAGTAATGTAATCTAGGCTATGGCAAATCTTTTTGTGAGGCTTTTTCTATATAGGACGAAACAAGATCTAATCTATGGATGGATTTGTGGATTCTCACCGAGAAAACGAGGAAATCCGGTACCAAGATAATATGGGGTGGCCCGATCTTCTCAGCAAGCACTTGACGATGCCAAGTACATATCCTAGTGGGACAACATATCACACTCAATTGTAGTTGGTAATTCGATAACAAGTAATTCCAGAGGTTCTAAGGAGAAACAACTCCAAAATAATTTTAACGTGGTCTAACCTAATTGAAGTGGAGCCCCATCTACTTAAGGAGTGTGGGGGCGGCGACAAAGTTGGGGATCCGACTTGGTCCCACCCAACTAAGGTACAAACCGACCGAGAAGGGGTTCGGCCTTGGACTCCGCCGTGGAAGAGTTGGGCATGGTTTTGGTGCCGCGGCAGCCTACCGTGGCAGCCAATCGTGATGTTTCTGTGCCGCGGCAGCCTGCCATGGCAGAGAATGGTAGCGTTTCTCTGCCGCAGCTGATATCTTCTACCACATGTTGATCTTCAATCTTGACAGCTCATTGCGCTTCCTCCCTCTCCTCCCTCGCACATTCTTCATTGATCAACATGCCATGCTCCATATGCTTAGCTCCTTTCTCGATGCTACGCCTTCTTCTCCTATGTACCTGATCATACAATAATTCAAAGACTTGGGTAGTATAAAATTCTCAGTAACTAAAACATCAGGTTCATTAAGAAACAAGTTCACCTGTTGTTCTAGTAGCTTAGCACGAACTCTTGTAATTGGTCCAATCCTTATCTCATTGGATTGATCTTTCTTTGCAGCAGCTGGAACATCATCAGTAGTAATTTGGGTAGGTGTAATTGTAGGGATGTCCTCGTCAATTAGCACAACTAGACAAAAACTTATGGGACAAATTCAACGAATATGAAAACTCGGGTTCTATTCTAGCAAGATTAGAAAAATCCAACATAGGTAAAACTTGTGTTGGCTGCAATATATCAACTAGACCAGAATGTATTTCCCTAATTTTTTGAACATAAACTATTGTCCCATAGCAAAAATACTGTGACATATTACATATATGGCTGAAAACAACTTGTTTCAGTTCAGCGATTCTATCACAAGTAATGCATATGTGATCCACAAGAAAATTTTCATCGATGCTATATTCACCAATTAAATTGAAAGTGAAACAAGGAGAATATGTAATAGAATTTAGACATGAAATTCAGAAATCTTATCCATCGCACAACTCTTACTCATAGGTTCATTTAGCACGATCGATACACAATATCAACATGTGGTTTTCGAGCAAGTATTTCCTTATGTGTAATTCGTACCACATGATCAAATTTCGAATTTGGTAAACTATCACATAGTGCTGTAACATTATTGCAAGGAAAGTCATAAAGATGTAGCAACAAAGGAATAGACTCACAATATGTTGCACATGTTGGATGAAGCTCCAAATTAGTACCAATGTCGGCAACAATCCTCTTGTTTGTAGTAGGTACTAAAACATCCTCCTCAAGTGACAATACGTGATCATGTGATGCAGGTTGTAAAATAGATGGCTCCCTTTCTTCAAAAGCAACCTTCATATCACAAGAAACGACACTAGGAGTAGAGATGATTACATTAGTTGAAACCTCACATAACTCATCAACTAAACTCATGTTTCCTTTTTCTCTCATACTCTCAGAATGGATGTTATCAACCTCACATTTAGTGGAATCACACAACTCACTTTTCATAACACTCTAACTCAGTTTGGGTATGTGGATATCATTCTCACATGGGTTGTGATGCACATAGTGGTCAAGATGACAAATAATACGAATGTTACCATCCATCATGACCTTGTACTTAGCAGACCAACTGAACTCTTTTTTCATCTCCTTACAAAGAAGATGATAGTCGTGAAATTTGCCGTCTAGCATACTAAGAAAACCACACCTCTTCATGTTCTATTTGAAAGAAATCCTTCCAACATCATGACAAGGTTCAGCTTGAAACCTTCTGTGCGATGGTTCTCCCGACAATATGTGACAAGAATCAAGTGGTATAGGAGATACATCACAACGCATAATCTCAGTATGCTCCTTAAAAGTAATAGGAACATCAATGGTGTGTGAAATTAGCAAGGTGCCATATGATGAATGCAAGAGATATGGCACCCCACGGGCACATGTGGGTAGTTGCAGCTTTTGTACAACTTCAACACTGAGCAAATTGAGAGTACAGTTGCGATCAATGGTAATGGAAGCACATCGATCACCAATCATCACACTATGGTGGAAAACACCATCACCATCAAAAATACCATGTTCTTCCTTCCAAAAAGTTCCACTACAATGCCTATTGTGGAGGAATTGGTAACTGCGGGTCTCCACATTATCCGTAACATCATCTGCCTCCATTTTCTGCATCACATCGACATCACTAGAGGACATGATTAGTAGGTTAGTGCACTAAATCAAAAAATCTTTTGGTGGCTGCCTAACACTTACTCACAACTGCAAGAAAATGAAATCTTACTGTTCCAAAGTGAATTAGTAAATCTTGCCAACTTGGATAAATGACAACATGCATGGATGTGATGAGGCGAATACCAAGGGTACAAGAACAATCACACAAAAAAGCAGGAGTATGTAATGGAGCTGTAGGTATGGATCCCTAATTAAACTAAAGCAGATCCTAGTGTTGATCGTGTGACAAACACCCAAGGAAACACACACATCGAGATAAACATGACAAAGCAACTTATGAACATGAATATTGCAATGGACAAGAAAAACACTAGTAATAGCTCTAAATAAGATAGGCACAAGATTTCTCAATCTAAGAGTGCTATAATGAAACTAGGCCTCCAAACAACTTTGATATTTCTCTCCTTTTTGGTCACTTTGTATCTCTTTTCTCTTTTTTCATTATACTCCTTCTCTTTTCTATTTTTTTGATTTTTTTGTTTTTTCAACTATCTGACACAATGCAATACGGATGCAGTAATTCTGAGAAAGTAAGGGCCGGATATTCCTTTATTTTGGGGCTAGATAATCCAGTCTACCTGGACCAAAATTTGCACTTTAAAACCCTAATGAGCAGCCTGTTTAGAGCAAAGTAACTAGTCTCATAGGTAAGTTCCTAGGCACTGATGTTGTAGATAGGGTGTAGCTAGGATTGAAAACACAAAAAGTACGCTATGTGGACTCGGAAAATAAGATGTAAGGTAACGGAAAACGATGATGAATGACTTAAAAACACAGAATTAATGAAAATAACAATGAAACCATAGACACTATGACTTGAACTGGCAGAGATCGGTTGGAACACACGACAATGACCAACAACTAAGACTCATCTCTGATGCAATCTAAGCTATGGCAAAGACTAACCCTAATCTTTTTGAATGGATTTTTCTGTATATGACGAAAAAAACGGAAACGCTGGAAATCTGATACCAAGACGACAAGGGGTGGTCCGATCTTCTCAGTAAGCGAGGGTGGTAGATGATGATAGTTGGAGTAGATAACTTGTATGATGCTCACGAACCTCTTGATCAATCCTTGATGCCAATGCAATAGCTCTCGACCCTTGTAGAGATTCGCAACTCCACACACTTGCGCACGTAGCCGCTGACCACGAAGCGGTTTGCAATCTTCTAATTTCCAATGTAACATCATATCACACAAAATTTTCAATTGTCTAAATCCCAATGAATCAACTAATAACACTTGATTGATAGTAGGGTTAGTTTAATTCAAAAAAGAAGTCAAAACATAGTGCAAGCTTCGCATGGAGTCTTGTTATGTTAACTAAAACCTAGCATGAATAATAAAAGAAAAGGAAATAAAGATAAATGGACTTCTTCCCTAAACCACTTCTTGGAATGAGCTACTAGCTATGATGACGCATGGCTTTCTACTCAGTCAACCTCCAAGATAACCCATCCCAAGACATACTTTCTCTAAATGAGGTCAAATTTGGCATAATTGTGTATCTTTGAGTTGCAAACAATATAATGTTGGCCAAGATGGATTATTTTGTTCAAACAACACATTTTCCATTTGTTATCCCAAAAGCTTGAATTTCCCTTAGTCATGTTTTATCTAAGCGCCCTTGTTTTCCTTAGCTCTAGTCAGTTTTCCCCTCCAGCTAAATATTTCCTCGGTTTTCCCCTCCTACTAAAGTTTTCCTCACTTTTCCCTCTCTCATGTCTCAGTTTGGCTAGCGCTCTGATTGGTCCAGATGTATGTCACAGGGATCTTGGCCAACCCCCGTTGGATACATCATGATCAGAAGGGCTAGAGGTCTCTCTCCCGATGGGCGCACCTAACCTTGTACGACAAAAAGAGCCTGATAGGCTAGATGTCTCTCCCTCCATTTCCCTGTCGCACGTATACCTGCCGCATCAACTAGTGCTTAGTTTGGCTGCACTCTGATTGGTTGAGATGTATGCCACACAGATCTTGGACAACCACCATTGGATACATCATGATCCGACGGGTTGGAGGTCTCTCCCTACCTTCCCTTGTTGCATGTGTGCCAGCCGCATCTTCCTCCCCTCCTATTGATGTACGGCAGCACGAACCTACGCGTGGGGGTCGGAATGTCTTTCGAAAGCGCGGATCTAAGCGTGCATGCTAGAACGGCATGCGTCAGTGAGGATCTAACCGTCTGAAATTTTTGTCTTTGTCTGTCTCACTTCCGTTCACATCCTTAGATCTGTTACTGATGAAAGACACCGATGGAAGCCATCATCCGCAACATCAGCGGTGGTGCCGACAGTGGCCATCGATGAAAGACGCCGATGGAAGCCATCATCTTCAACATCTACGGTTGTGGTTCTGAAAGTGGTCATCGATGCGACAATGATTGAAGCCATCATCCGCAACATCTACGACTGTGGTGCCAACAGTGGTCGATGCGAAGACGATTGAAGCCATCATCCGCAACATCACTGCGATGGCGCAGATCAAGCCCTCGTGAACTGAAGTTGTGGGAGGCAGGCCACGGCCGTTGCTGGCACGCCGAGGTGCACTTCGACAATGAAGGCCGTATGGGAGCACTTTGCCAGTACTTCTTGGAGTACACATACGGCGAGGAGGGCGGCTAGCTCACCATCCACTTAAAATTGTGACAAATTTAAGCCCAATTTGAACAAAAATTCGGTGACTTAAAATATATGTTTGATTTGAATAAATTTGACATGTATTTGAGCCGTGAGACCGGTGGATATGCTCTAAAGCTCATTCATAAGTAGTATTACTTTCTTTGAAAATCTCTGGCGGGCTTGTATAAATTTGATTGAAATATATATGATTTGAATCAAAATTTATATGTATTTGAGCGGTGAGGATGGTGGATATGCTCTAAAGCTGATTCATAAGTAGTACTCCCTCCGACCCAAAATAGTTGATTTAGATTTGACTAGATTCGATTGTTTCTTGAGGAATTTGAGTCAACTAACTTGGATTGACAATCTCAGCCACTAATTTGTAATGGGGAAAGGATGTTGCCACCAACATTGCAACTCTACATGACAGCCACGATGGCAGCGACAGAACAGTCAAAACTGATAGGCCCCAACTTGACCCTCTAGGTATCTGGCACACCAACTATGGGTAGCTAGATCCAATGGCAAGCAACTCGGGCCCCGCAATGCATTCTCTCAACAACTTTGGGACCACTAGATCCAATGGCAAGCATCTTGGGTACCGCAATGCATTCTCTCGACCACTTTGGGACCGCTAGATCCAATGGCAAGCAACCTGGGCACCGCAATGCATTCTCTCGACAAGTTTGGGACCGCAAAGTGACTAAATTAGTAGGAACTCACAACCATCTATTGAATAACAATTGTACTATCTAAATTAGCTATCTATTCAACTAATCATTACACGTGCCACCCTTCACCACAACCGCATATGGTAACTGCTAGAACGCGGATGACAACTACTAAAACTGCCCACATGAATCTATTATCCCCCCTCTTCACTTGAAGTTCATGTTTTAGACTTTTGACGACTTGATCAGATACGGCAAGATCAACCTCAGGTGTCCACTTTTCTTTGCGAATAAGCTCTGAATTCTTCCACGATAGTATGCTTCAGCTCGAATATCAACAGATTTTTACGGGCCAATTCATCACCTAACTTGGCTTTGACGACCCCACCAAACGGCCCCATTTGTCATTGGCTGCACCGGCCACACAATCAGGAAAACGGGGCCCAAATGTCAGTGAGAGACGGATGGATGGTATGCCGTGTATCCTGGCCCCACCTGTCAGCATGTAACGGTCGAGGCGACATAACGTAAGGCTCAACGCAGGATCCATCCAATGCGGTCCCACCTGTCAGCATATAACGGTTGAGGCGACGTAACGTAAGGCTCAACGCAGGACCCGTCCAATGCGGTCCCACCTGTCATCATGTAATGGTCAAGCCTTTGACCTAACGACATCCCCCGTCCGAGCGCATGTGAGGGTTTCGGAATGGAGGGAGCCGAAAAGTGAGGAAAAACTAAGCAGCTGGGGAAACTAAGTACAACTAATGAACTAGGGGCACGAAAAGAGAAATCCCTTTTCAATAAAGGCTCAATATTTCCTTCCTGCTTAGACTAGCAGAATCATCATACTCTATGATTGTATCCTCATTAGTTAAGATTAGAAGGTGTTTCGAGCATTTGATCATTTCTCGCGCATTATGAACTTGGTATTCCTGGAATATCTTGTTAAATTCATGGTGGTATACCTTTACGATATGCTTTCATATTCTATATCAATGGAAGATCATCTTCTTCTTGTTCTCTCAAGCTTCGTGAATGCCGCCTGCGTGCAAAGTTCTCAAAGTGTAAGTTCTGAATTTTTGAAGTCACCTATCTCGGCCATGTCCTTCTACTAAATACATCGCTACAATCATGGATTCATGAAGTCAATTGTTAATTCCATCCCCCAAAAATTCAACAAACTCCGGAGCTTTACCTCGGGTTGGAAAGTAATTCCCGCTGCTTTGTTGAAGACTATTCTTAAGAAGGACAATAAATTCCGTTGGTCCTCTATTCATCAAGAAACCTTTTGAAACCCTCTTGTTTGGTCTTATATCCTCAATCCGACAGATGCCATGAAGACTTTTTAGATCTCTTGTAATCCTTCTATTCAAGATGGTGCAATCCTTTTCTCTGTTTGTTGAATCTTATAGTTGTACTCTGTAATATTTGTTCATATCTTTTCTGATGGCTTGGGACTTCCAACATGACGACAACATCATCATATTTATCTACTTTCGATCTGACGAAGTGTTTGTATCACCTCCCTGTTTTCTTACAAAGCTTCATGAATTCTGCTTGTCAAGATCTTCAATCTAAATTTCTGAGAGTTGGGTTGCACAATTTTCCTATTCATGTATGAAGTAATGCTTTGGGTGCGGGATGGAGTAGCTACCATACCACTACTCTTATCATTCGCTCTCGTACATAGGATTGGGGGATCAATGCACTTTTTAATCATTCCACGTTAGTCAGAAGTGGCCTTTATCTCTTGAGACTTTTACTTTTGTCCTTGTCTTTCCGGAGTTTTCTCTCAAAGAATCTAATCAATAATCTCTTGTTGATTGTCTCGTCTATTTCAAGATGGAGCAAAATCTTCAACGATTGGGTGGAATTCAGGCAAATCTTCTCTGTCTTCTTCATTTGACTAGCGTTCTACATCATCATGCAAGATGGATGGAAGTTATATCTAACATATTTTCGGCAATTATTTTCTTTTGGTAAAGACAATTATGGTCGATGCCATTAATCGAAAAATCAATTGTAATAACCTCATGGTTAAAGTGATACGACCCATCTTACGGACGTCCCTACATCTACACCACCAAGTCCCCCAAGTGGAGCAATGACTCGCGCCCGAGCTAAACTCCTACAAGCTAATGTGAACTTGTTGCTCTCCTCGTGTGACTTTGATACATCCTTGGATAGCTTGTTACTTCATGCAACTACTCTATGCATAATCAGCTATGTAGCCCAGTGCCTTGACAAGCCCCCACAGATGAAGTACAAGGAGATGGACGAGAAGAAGACGCTGTTGAGGCTGAAGCCCCGGAGTCTCTGGCCTCCAACCCTGGAGTGTGGCCTGGACTGTGGACCAGTCTCCGGACCCTTGCCTAGAGCGTTCAGTACACCCCCACGAAGTCTTCACCGGAGAGCATCGCCACCCCTGGAGTGTCCACGCACCCCAGAGTCTTCGGCCCTCACGCCGCAGAGTCTTCGGTGTAAGCGAGACAGGCATGTAATAACCTTTTGCACCTTCGGCCCATGTAACTCCAAATCCATCCAGACTTTACCCTTTATTGCCTAAAGTACCCCTGATCTAGTGGCTGGCGTATATATAGTCCCCCACCTCTATTGTAAACCCTAGGCTTGATAT
This sequence comes from Avena eriantha, assembly GCA_910589775.1. NCBI lineage: Eukaryota > Viridiplantae > Streptophyta > Magnoliopsida > Poales > Poaceae > Avena > Avena eriantha. The sequence continues at coordinate 129,810,035 of OU342740.1, forward strand.
TTGGAATTAGTGGACACCCCTTGTGGATCTATCTAGTTCTTGCCTCATGCTCCTTTGATAGAGGAGCACCAAATATCTCCCACCTTGTTGGATTTTGCATTGTGCCTCCCTCTTTGTACAAGGCCTTGGCATTGGAGTCCCTTTCCCAAGACATCATTATCTCACCGAGACTCCCTACTCACTATGCTGGTTCGAGAGAGAGCACTTCACCTGACGCTGATCAAAGGGATTGCGCTAGATCAGTCGCCACCAGCGTGAGTTATTAGCTTGTATCATGGTTTTGCGTGTGTGTGTTCATCGTCTTCTTCGTCCGTGAGTTTGTCGTGTTCATCTCCTCCCTATTTTCCCGCACTTCCCGCTCATTTTCCACAGGGATTCATGAAAGAACGGGCACCCCTGAGGTTAGCCCTCAACATATAGGTATAAAGAGCTTTGTTTCTCCCGAATTCCCCTCCAATTTTTCTTCTATCCACCATAAATTAAAAAATCCCCAAAAAAAGAGCCCCAAATTTTTCTTTGGATCGATCTCTTGATTTGGAGTGTTATTTGTGGTTTTTATCCGACAAAATCTTGTCTTGGTATTGGTCCAGCTTTACCCTGCGTTTTCCCAGCCCAATTTGGCCAATTTTCGCAGTTTTGAGGCCCCAAGGGGTGGTTTTCCGCTGAAGAACACGAGCAAGTGGAGCAGAAGCCCCGACCCCGGAGCCTCCGACTTCACACCCCGGAGTCCCCGGCCCTGAACGCCAGTTTTACCTAGTTTTGCCTCTTCTTTGTTTTGGCTATTTTCCTTTGTTTGTTTGTGTCTTGTGTGCATGTCGTCAACTAATAGCAATATTCCACATCATCATCATCCGCGCTCATCGACACCACGGATCACGAACATCCTCCCACACCACCGATGCCAAGTTCATCATCACCAACGAAGGTATAACTTGCGTCACCTTGTTAACCCCATCTTCCTTTGTGTGTACCTATCCCATGGGAGTGGCTCATCTTGTGTTTGCTTGAGCATTGTGCATTTGTCCTTGGATAGTGAGAGTGCAATAGCAATATCAAGAGTGACTTGGTAGCATCAAGGGAGAGCAAAAAAAGATACAAAAGAAAAAGAAAATTAGTCTCCCATAGCAAAAGAGAGTCTGAAGCTTGTAAGCAAGAGAGAAATAGAGCGCCCAAGGCAAGTGCACAAATCCGTTGCTCATTTTTCTCCTTGCAAACGGGCCACCGTCTCTCCTTGTATTGGCACGACAACCGAGCTTAGTCTTTGTTAGGATGTTTTGTTGCTCATTTTCAAAGTTGTGTCAATCCCAATAATCTCCACGTGTGTGTATATAGTCGTAGGTTCCCGTCACCCTTTTGAGTTGTTGACCTTTACCATTGACTTGAGTTTTGTTGGATTTTACCCACTTTTGACTATCCCTTTTATTTTGGTTGGTTCTTTGGCATTCCACAACCCTAACCTTCCACTAAAAGTTTTTGAGAGTCTTAGTACTTTCTTTAGTGTGAGGTTTCTTTGCGATTTGACTTTGCAAGCTAATAGTTCTCTCTTGTGGTTTCTAGTTCGGTGCAATCCCCAAGGTGAGGTAAACGGCTAACACCACCATACTACACTTCCATATACAATCCTTGTGTGTTTTGCATGATGGATAGGCATGGTGAGTCGAGCTAACCACCTCCAGAAGTAGAAGAACAAGGCCCGTACATGACGCGCATGAGCCACTACATCATCTGGCATGAGTTCTGTGAATATTGCGAGGCTCTTGAGACACGGAAAAATGAACAATTCGGCGAGACTCAAGACGAGTTGAAGAACATTAAAAACCGATTTGATGGCCTCTAAATACAAATGCATGCAATGCATCACAACTTTCGGCATAAAAATGAAGCGCTCCAATGGTCCGTCACTGAATTTTTTTGACAAGCTTCACCTCCTTATCGACGGAATGACAAACAACACAAGAGCGTGTTCACGCGCATCAAGGTCATCAAGCTCATCACGTCACCATTCTCCTATTCGTCAAGATCATCATCCAAGTGCTCCAAGACTCAATGATGCCACCGTGGTTGAAGATGGAAGCTCTTCACACTATGTAAGTTCCCCATAGTCAAGCTATGATGGTGATTTATCCTCAAGGCCCCAAGCAACGCGAGAAGGACACCATCATCACGCAAGGGCACTAGTGATCTAACAAGAACAACCACATGAAGAACCACGAGTGGAACCTTGAGTACAACCTCAAGTCCACCACTATCGCCCGCGACACATACTTGACACAACAAGTGATGACTCCAACTTGGAGGATCAAGCTCGTCACCGACATGAAGCTCTCCAAGATCCTACTCTTTGTCATTGCCGTCATGAACGTCCACGCCAACACCATGGTCATCGTGAGGTGCCTCTTCCACAACATCAAGCCATGAAACGTCAAATTGTACATGTTGAGCGACGTCCACCATGTCATGAGGCTCAAGACCATGATCTTTGGCGTGAGGCCCACGTGCCTAACCCGCAATACCAACCGAGAAACGAGCCTCCTCTTCATCAATAATCGCGCCAAGAGGCTGCACATCCTCAACACTCTCATGAGGCCCAAGCACCTCACCCTCATCATCAACCGCGCCAAGAGAAAGAGCAAGCTTCTTATCAACATCACGAGAACCACGTTCCACCTCCCCAAAATGAGGCTCCTCAACCGCAAGCATAGCAACAAGCTCACCCAGCTTGTCGCAGTGATTGCATGGAAGATGAAGACCGTCACCATCATGGCAACCACTGCCACCATGACCGCAATGAGGAAGAAACCTTCGGCGAGCTCAAGTTCACGATGCCCAAGTTCACCGGTTCAAATGATCACGAAGAATACCTCTCATGGGCACTCAAGGTCGACAAAATATTTCGCATGCACAACTATAGCATGCGATTATGCCAACCTTTTGTGGGAACAATTCCATGTTGCTCGTGATGCAAGAGAAGAGCCTTGAATCACAACTTGGCATGTCATGAAGGCTCACATGAGATCCCACTTTTTTCTTTCGCACTACACGCGTGACCTCTTCAACAAGCTACAATCGCTTAGTCAAGGAACAAAGACCGTGGAAGAGTACTTCAAGAAAATGGAGGTCAACATGATCCGCGCCAACATTGAATAGCGCAAGGAGCAAACAATGGCACATTTCCTCATCAGCTTGAACCATCCAATCAACCGCATCATCGAGTTCCAAACATACAACGACATGATCGAGCTTCAATTGCTACACATTATAATAAAAGCTGAGCGTCAAGTACAAGAGGACATCAAGTACAACGAGCCCAAGACGTACTTCACCTACAAGCAAGCTTCAACTTCTAAATCAATAACCTTCAATGGAAGCTCCTCGAGTACCTCCAAGCCTTCCTTCAGGCCCACACTTCCTCAAGGAAAACTGCCCCAAGTGACAAGCATATAGAGGATGACCCACCCTTTAATGGAGAATGCTACAAGTGTGGTGGCAAAGGACACAAGTCAACCACTTGTGCAAACAATAAAGTATTGTTCATCCATGACAATGCCGATGAAGAGTACTTAAGTGAAGATGAATTCGATGCAAGAGACAAAGTAGCAATGACAAGGCAACGTGTGGAAGATTACCAAGAACTCCTCATGTGTGAACATGACGCAAGTCCATCGCTAATCATCACAAGGATCTTAACCACTCAAGCACAAGAGCATGAAGATCAACTATCAAATATCTTCCATACACGTGCCAGCATCAATGGGAAATCTATCAAGGTGATCATCGATTGAGGGAGTTGCCACAACCTTGCAAGCACTGAGTTGTCTGTGAAGCTCCACCTCACCCTCCATCCTCACAAGCACACCTACCATGTACAATCGCTTAGTGATCAAGGTCCCATGAAGATCAAGCACACCGCCTCGATAACATTCTCTATTGGCCCATACAAAGTCACGGTGGAGTATGATGTTGTCCCAATGATGGTTTTCCACATGTTACATGCTCGACCATTGAATTTTGACAAAGGTTCTCTACATGATGGTCGCACAAATTTATACACCTTCAAGTGGCTTAACAAGATATGTGTTTTGCAACCGATGACTCCTAGCCAAAAAAATGCGGACAATGCAATGGCTTTAGCGAGGGCGCAAACCACAACACCACCTTGTGAGACGAGTGGTGAGCAAGAGAACCACCATATAGAGAGTGAGAGCCACAAGCCTAAATCGAGTTGAAAAACTAAGAGTGTTCTCCTTGCCACCAAAAGTGAGATAAGAGATGTGAGAAATAACCCATCCATCTTGCACTATGTCCTCGTTTGCAAAGGACTAGCAAGGCACTAATGACATGACAAATATTCCTCCCTTTTTGATGGATATTTTGCAGGAATACAAGGATGTGTTTCTCGAAGATCTCCCTCATGGACTTCCACCTCTTCGTGGAATCAAGCATCACATTGACCTCATACCCGGCACACCTCTTACAAAATGCACCGTCGCACGAACCTGGAGGAGACGAAGGAGATCGAATGTCAAATCAACCAACTCATCTCCAAAGGTTTGATCCAAGTAAGAACTAGCCCGAGTGCGGTACCCGTGATTCTTGTTCCAAAAATGGATGATATGTTGCAGTTCTGCATGGACTGCTGTACAATCAATGCTATCACCATGCGTTATCGACATCCCATACCACGTCTCGATTACATGCTTGATGATTTGTGTGGAGCCACTATTTTCTAAAAAATTGATCTTCGTAGTGGTTACCCTCAAATACGCATGGTGGAAGGTGATGAGTGGAAAACCGCCTTCAATAGCAAACTTGGTCTCTACGAATGGTTGGTCATGCCTTTTGGCTCATCTAATGCCCCATCCACCTTAATGCGCCTTATGAATCATATTTTGTGTTCTCTCATTGGAAAAAGTGTTGTTGTCTATTTCGATGATATTCTTATTTATAGCAAGTCACTTGAGGAACATGTTACACATGCCAAGGAGGTCTTCCAAATCCTTTGACCCAAAAAGCTTTATGCTAATCTTCCGAAGTGCACTTTTTCTAAATACAAGTTGATTTTCTTGGTTTTGTCATTTCTTCAAAGGACATTGAAGTTGATGTTTCCAAGGTAAAGGACATACGAGATTGGCTCATCCCCACAAATGTGAGTGAACTCCGAAGTTTTCATGGGTTGGCCGGTTTCTATCGTCGCTTTGTAAAAGACTTCTCTACCATTGTTTGTCCTCTCAACGAGTTGACCAAAAAGAATGTCACATTCGTGGGGGGAAAGCACAACAAAAAGCTTTGGATGAACTTGAAAAGGGGCTCACCGAAGCACCTCTCCTTGCATTACCGGATTTCACAAAAACTTTTGAGATAAAGTGTGACGCTAGTGGTATTGGCATTGGAGGAATCATCATCCAAAATGGGCGTCCTATTGCCTACCATAGCGAGAAACTTGATGGTGCTTACCTTAACCATCCGATTTATGACAAAGAGCTTTTTTCCTTAGTACGTGTACTTCAAGTTTGGAAACACTACCTTTGGCCTAATGAAGTTATCATATATTCTGACCATGACTTGTTGATATATCTCAAAGGCCAAGCTAACTTCAGTAAAGGACACTCTAAGTGGGTTGAGTTCATTGAGTATTTTCCTTACATTGTCAAGTATAAGAAGTGATATGGGGTGGCCCGATCTTCTCAGTAAGCTAGGGTAGATGGCGATGTAGATGATGAAGATAACTTGTATGAATCTGAGAACTCTCTGGCTAACCCTGCTACCAGATGCAACAACTCTCAACCCTTTGGATATTGGCAACTCCATACACCTGCGCACGTAGCCGCCGACCACGAAGCGGTATTGCGATATACGAATTCACAATGGAACAACAGATCACACTCAAACTTGCAATTGTCTAATTCCTCATGGAATAACCAATCACACTTAGATTATAGTCGCAACACACCAGATCGATATGAATTAGTGTGGGAAAATTCAGAGGTTTTCTTGTAGCAAAAAATATAGATCTAGAGTTTATTTTAACATGGTTTAACCTAATTGTGACAGCTACGGAAGTATATATGAGGTATGTGGCGTCCTCCCCACTAACTAGGCCTAAAACCAGCTTGTTTTGGTCCCAAACTGACTCGGCTCGACTCAAACTAGTACAAACCGACCCATATATGGGTTCAGTCTAATTGTTACACAGTCCAAACATCGTGGGATACCTCAAACGTGTAACTATTGGTGCGCCATACCTCTCTCTTGTTGAGACATGATTTCCTCATTGCCTCCTTGTGCGACTGCCTCCCGCTCCTCCCTCGTGCACTTGTTGATATTGGAAATCAGCGCTCGTCCTTCATGATGCAACTCTCTGACTCCTCATGCAACTCTTGTGTTATCAATAAACCTCACCATACAAAGATGCATAGACTTAGGTTGTATAAAGTTCACATTAAGTAAAACATCAGGTTCAATTAAGATTGAATTCACATGTTGCTCAAGTAGCTTTGCACGAGTTCTTTTAATGGGTCTAATCTTGATTTCATTGGACTTGTTCTTTGCAGCAACATCTTCATTGTCAATAGGAGTAGGAGATAGTGGAATAGTATGGATGTCCTCATCAAGAAGGGCAAAGATAATGTAGTTGCGGACGCTTTGTCTCGCAAGCACACAAGCCTTCTTACTCGACTTGAAGTAAACGTGTTGGCTCTTGATGAAATCAAAAATTTGTATTCTTCCAACCCATTCTTTCGACCAATTTTCGCAAAGTGCTTCATTCACAAAGGAGTTGATGATTTCTATTTGCATAAGGGATTTCTCTTTAAACAAAACAAGCTTTCCATTATGAAATCGTCTCTCCAACATTTGCTGCTCCAAGAATCACATGGTGGAGGCCTCATGGGTCACTTTGGCTATAACAAGACATTTGCCATGCTCTCCATTTACTACTTTTTTTCCAAAATGAAGCGTGATGTGGAACGTTACGTCCAATGATGCGCTACTTGTGTTCAAGCCAAGTCCAATTCAAACCCCTTTGGTCATTATAAGCCATTTCCTATTCCTTATGCACCTTGCACCGACATTAGCATAGATTTTTTTAAGGATTGCCTAGGTCTAATCATGGTCATCACTCTATATTTGTGGTAGTGGATCGCTTCTCCAAAATGGCACACTTCATACTATGCCATAAGACCGACGATGCTTCACATGTTGCCAATTTGTTTTTCAGGGAAATCATCCGTCTTCATAGTGTGCCAAGAACAATCGTCTCTGATTGCGACTTCAAATTCATGAGCTACTTGTGGAAGACGTTAATGACCAAGTTAGGCTTCAAGCTACTTTTCTCATTCACGTCGCATCCTTAAACCGATGGTCAAACCGAGATCATCAACCAAAGCCTCGGGACTCTCCTATGAATGTTGATCAAGAAAAATATTAATGATTGGGAGGAATCCACTTCCCACGCCAAGTTTGCCTAGAATTGAGCAAAGCACTCAACAACCAAGATGATCCCCTTCCTGATCGTCTATGGCTTCGAGCCCCTCACCGCGCTCGACATACTACCACTCCCTCTCCATGAGCACACCAACATGGACATCGACAAGCGTGCACAAGCTATGAAGAAGCTTCACGAAGAAACAAGAGCTACTATCGAAAAACAAGTCCTTCACCAAGCATCAAGGCTCAACAAGGACAAGAAAGAGATGATCTTCGAAGAAGGCAACCTTGTATGGATACACTTGAGCAAGGAACGTTTTCCCAAAGAGCATGACTCCAAGATCAAACCAAGAGGAGATGGTCCCTTCAAGGTCCTAAAGAGAATCAACAAAAATGCCTACATCATCGACATCCTGAACTCAAAGTACCTTGTGAGCAATACATTCAATGTCAAGGACCTCTCACCCTACCATGGAGATGTTCAAGATGTTAACCATGAAGAGTCAAGGACTACTCTTTCCTAAGGGGGGAACTAATATGGACCGTCCTACGGACATCCCTACATCTACACAACCAAGTCCCACAAGTGGACAAATGAATTGAGGCCGAGCTAAACTCCTACAAGCTAAGGTTAACTCACTCCTATCCTCGTGTGACTTTGATACATCCTTGGATGGCTTGCTACTTCAAGCAACTACTTATGCAGCCCGTCCTACGGATATCCCTACATCTACCCCCAAAAACTCCCAAAGGGAACCAATGACTCGTGCTAGAGCTAGGCTCCTTCAAGCTAAGGTGAATTCACGCCTTGTCTCATGTGATTTGGGTACATCCTTGGATGGCTTGCTACTTCATGCCAATACTTTGTGCATCCTCAGGTATGAACCCCATGAAGAAATGCCTAGAGAAGGAGCCAAGCCATCAAAAGACGAAGGTCAGACCAAACCAATGCCAGGACCGGTAGACCGGAATCCCAGCCCGAATTACCGGCGCACGGTCCGGCAGACCGCAACCAGGACCGGAATTGTTGAGGGCAAACCTCGTGGATGGCCCGATCTTTCATGAATCCCTTGAAATCGAGGCGGAGTGAGTGGGGGAAAGGGAGAGGATGGAATATGCGAACTCAAGCATGAAGAACACGATGAACACACGCACACACAAAGACACGATACACACCTATAGCTCACGCCAGTGGTGACTAGTCTGGCGCAATCCAAAGGATCAGCGTCGGGCGAAGATCTCTCTCTCTCTCTCTCTCTCTCTCTCTCTTGAACTGGAATGGCGAGTGGGGAGTCTTGTTGAGATCTTAACATCTTGGCAAGGGGCTCCGATGCCAAGGCCGTGTATAACGAGGGAGGCACGATGCAAACTCCAATGAGATGGGGGATAATTGGTGCTCCTTTCTCAAGGAGCATGAGACTAGAAATTAGGGAGATCCACAAGGGTGTCTTCTAATTTAAATTATCCAAGTATGAGTAATACATGGGTGTCGGGGATATATATAGGCCAGCCACTAAAACAGGGGTAGTTTGGGCACAAAAGAGTAAAAACTAGATGAAATAGGAATATTCTCGGGCATCAAACCCTGACTGCGGTGATCCGGCGATAAGTCCAGCGGCTCCGGAATCAGCGCCAGAATATTCGGTCGTCGTCGGTTATTCCAGACGAATCTGGAACAACGTATAGAAGGGCCTTTCAGTCGGTGCCAGTTGGTTTTGGCGAGCGCCGGGAATTTTGGTCCAGGTTCCGGTCCGCCAGAGTGCGCGCCGGGATTTCTGGCGGGGGTTCCGGCTGCTAATCCTGGCGCCAATTTGACCTGGGACTCCGTATTGCATTGGATTGGCTCCTTCTCTTGTAATTTCTTCATGGGGTTCATATCTGATGATGCATAAAGTATTGGCATGAAGTAGCAAGCCATCGAGGGATGTATTGAAATCACATGAGACAAGGAGTGAATTCACCTTACCTTCAAGGAGATTGGCTCTAGAACGAGTCATTGGTACACTTGGGGGACTTGGTGGTGTAGATGTATGGACGTCCATAGGACGGGCTGCGTCAGCTCCCCCCGTGGAAAAGATTCATCCTCGACTCTTCATGGATATCATCTTGAACATCTCCATCAAAAGGCGAAAGGTCCTTGATGTTGAACGTATTGCTCACAAGGTACTTGTTGGTCGGACTGTCGATGATGTAGGCATTATTGTTGATTCTCTTGAGGACCTTGAAGGGACCATCTCCCCTATGCTTGATCTTGGAGTCGCGTTCTTTGGGGAAGCAGTATTTCTTAGGTGTATCCATACGAGGTCACCTTCCTCGAAGATCAACTCTTTCTTGTCCTTGTTGAGCCTTGTTGCTTGGCGTTGCACTTGTTTCTCGATTGTAGCTCTTGTTTCTTCGTGAAGCTTCTTCATAGCTTGGGCACGATTGTCAACATCCATGTTGGTGCGCTCATGGAGGTAACGGTAGGATGTCGAGCGCGGTGAGGGGCTCGAAGCCATATATGATCATGAATGGGCACATCTTCATTGTAGAGTAGTTGGCACGATTGTAGGAGAACTCGCCGTGGGGAATGCATTCCTCCTAATCGTTCAAGTTCTTCTTGATCAACACACGAAGAATAGTACCGAGGTTACGGTTGACGACCTTCGTTTGGCCATCGGTTTGCGGGTGTGATGCAGAAGAGAAGAGTAGCTTGACGCCGAGCTTGGCCATGAGGGGCTTCCACAATTAGGTCATGAATTTGACGTCGCGATCGGAGATGATTTCTTGGCATAGAGTTAATACGGATAATTTCCCTAAACAAAATTTCCAACATGTGAAGCATCGTCTCTCTTGTGGCATAGTATAAAGTGTGCTATCTTTGAAAAGCGATCCACTACCACAAATATAGAGTCATGACCATGCTTAGACCTAGGAAATGCTAACACGAAATCCATGCTAATGTCGGACCAAGGTGCATGAGTTATAGGGAATGGCATATAATGACCAAATGGGTTAGACTTAGACTTAGCTTGAACGTATGTCGTGCATCATTGAACATAGCGCTCCACGTCTCTCTTCATCTTGGGTCAATAATAATGAGTGCGAGCATGTCCAATGTCTTGACACGGCCAAAGTGACCCATGAGGCCTCCACCATCTGATTCTTGGAGAAGCAAAAATCAAAGAGACGGCTTCAGAATGCAAAGCTTGTTTTGATTAAATAGAAATCCCTTATGCAAATAGAAATCATCAATTCCTTTGTCAATGGAGCACTTTGTGAAAATTGGTCCAAAGAACGGGTTGGAAGCATACAAAGTATTGATTGCATCAATACCCGACATGTTTACTTCGAGTCGAGTTAGATGGTTTGTGTGCTTGCGAGACAAAGCATCCGCAACTATATTATCTTTGCCCTTCTTGTACTTGACAATGTAAGGAAAAGACTCCATGATCTCAACCCACTTTGCGTGTCCTTTACTGAAGTTGGCTTTGCCTTTGAGATATGTCAATGACTCATGGTCGGAATGTATGATAAATTCCGTAGGCCAAAGATAGTGTTGCCAAACTTGAAGGACATGAACTAAGGCAAAAAGCGCTTTGTCATAAACTGGAAAGTTTAGGCGAGCGCCATCAAGTTTCTCGCTATGTTAGGCAATAAGATGCCCATTTTGCATGAGGAATACTCCAATGCCAATACCACTAGCATCACATTCTATCTCAAATGATTTTGTGAAATTTGGTAACGCAAGAAGAGGTGGTTCGGTGACCCTCTTTTTAAGTTCATCAAAAGCTTTTTGTTGTGCTTTGCCCCACATGAACGTGACATTATTTTTGGGCAACTCGTTGAGAGGACAAGCAATGGTAGAGAAGTCTTTCACAAAGCAACGATAGAAATCGGCCAACCCATGAAAACATCAGAGTTCACTCACAATTGTGAGGATGGGCCAATCTCGTATGTCCTTTTCCTTGGAAATATCAACTTCAATGCCCTTCAAAGAAACGGCAAACCCAAGAAAAGTCAACTTCTCTTTAGTAAAAGTGAACTTGGGAAGTTTAGCATATAGCTTTTCGTGTCGAAGGATTTGTAAGACCTCCTTGACATGTGTAACATGTTCCTCAAGTGACTTGCTATAAATAAGTATATCATCGAAATAGACAACAACACTTTATCCAATGAGAGAACACAAAATATGATTCCTAAGGCACATGAAGGTGGATGGGGTATTAGATAAGCCAAAAGGAATGACCAACCATTTCTAGAGACCAAGGTTAGTCTTGAAGGCGGTTTTCCACTCATCAACTTCCGCCATGCATATTTGATGGTAACCACTATGAAGAACAATTTTCGAGAAAATAGTGGCTCCACACAACTCATCAAGCATGCCATCAAGACGTGGTATCGGATGTCGATAACGCACAGTGATAGCATTGTTAGGACGGCAGTCCATGCATAACCACAATCTATTATTTGTTTTTGGAACAAGAATCACGGGTACGGAACTTGGACAAGTGCTTAATTGAATTAAACCTTTGGAGATGACTTGGTTGATTTGACATTCGATTTCCTTTGTCTCCTCCGGGTTTGTACGGTATGCGGCGCGGTTTGGAAGTGGTGCGTCGGCTACGAGGTAAATGCAGTGCTTGATTCTGCAAAGAGAAAGAATTCCATGAGTGAGCTTGTCGGGGAACACATCCTTGAATTCTTGCAAAACAATCATTAAAGAGGGAGGGATATTTGTCAAGTCATTAGTTCCTTGCGCTAGTCCCTTGCAAATAAGGACGTAGTGCACGATGGATGGGTTCTTCCTCACATCTCTCATCTCACTTTTGGTGGCAAGCAGAACACTCTTAGTTTTTCCACTCGAGTTAGGCTTGTGGCTCTCCCTCGCTATACGGTGGTTCTCACGCTCACAACTCTTCTCACAAGAAGGTGTTGTGTTTTGCAACCACGCTAAATCTTTTGCATTATCCGCAATTATTCACCTAGGAGTCATTGGTTTCAAAACACATGTATTGTTAAGGTATTTGAAGGTGTATACATTTGTGCAGCCATAATGTACAACACCTTTGTCGAATTGCCATGGTCAACCAAGCAACATATGGCAAACCGTCATTGGGACTACATCACAATCCACCGTGTCTTTGGAAGGGCCAATTGAGAATGTTACCGAGAAGGTATGCTTGATCTTCACGGACCCTTGGTCACTTAGCCATTACACGTGGTAGGGGTGCTTGTGTGGATGGAGGGTGAGGTTGAGCTTCTCACACAACTTGGTGCTAGCAAGGTTGTGGCAACTCCCTCCATCAATGAAAACCTTGATAGATTTCCCATTGATGTCGGCACGTGTTTGGAAGATATTTGATCGTTGATCTTCATGCTCTTGTGATTGAGTAGTCAAGATCCTTGTGACGACAAGCGATAGACTTACGTCATGTTCACACATGAGGAGTTCTTGGTCATCTTCCACGCGTTTCCTTGTCATTTCCTCTTTGACTCTAGCATCAAATTCTTCCTCACTCTAGTACTCTTTGTCGCCATTTTTATGGATGAACAATACTTTCTTCTTTCCACAATTGGCCAAATTGTGGTATTTGCCTCCACAATTGTAGCATTCGCCATTGAATGGTGTGGCTTTGTTAGCTTGCCACTTGGGGCTGGTTTTCCTTGAGGTGGTGTGGGCTTGAAGGAAGGCTTGGAGGTACTTGAGGATCTTCCATTGAAGGTTGTTGGTGTAGCGGTTGAATCTTGCTTGTAGGTGAAATACAATTTGCGCTTGTTGTACTTGCTGTCCTCTTGCACTTGACGCTCGGCCTTTATTGTGATGTGCACAAGATACAACCATTTCGTTGTATTTTTGGAACTCGAAGATGCGCTTGATTAGATGGTTCAAGCCGATGAGTAAACGTGCCATTGTTTGCTCCTCACGCTCTTCAATGTTGAACTCCATTTGCTTGAAGTACTCTTCCACGATATTTGTCCCTTGACTAAGCGATTGAATCTTGTTGAAAAGTTCACGCATGTAATGCGAAGGAACAAAGCGGGATCTCATATGAGCCTTCATGTTATGCGAAGTTGTGATTGGAGGCTCTTCTCTTGCGTCACGAGCAACTTGAACTTGTTCCCACCAAAGGTTGCTATAGTTGTGCATACGAAATATTTTGTCGACCTTGAGGGCCCATGAGAGGTATTCTTTGGGATCATTGGAGCCTGTGAACTTGGGCATCGTGAATTTGACCTTGCCAAAAGTTTCATCATCATTGCGATCATGGTAGTGGTTGTTTCCCTGATGTTGGCATGCTTCATCTTCCATCCAGTCATTGCGACAATCTTGGTGACCTTGTTGATGCCCTTATGGTTGAGGAGCCGCATTTGGAGGTGGCGGAACTTGCACTTGCTCTTGACGCGGTTGTTGACAAGGATAAGACACTTGGCCTCATGACGATCACGAGGATGTGGATCCTCTTGAGGTTGTTGTTGACGAAGAGGAGGCTTGTTCCTCGGTTGGTTGTGCGGGTTAAGCACTTGGGCCTCACGGTGAAGATCATGGTCTTGAGCCTCATGACATGGTGGGTGTCGCTCAATATGAACCATTTGATGCTCCATGTCTTAATGTGATGGAGGAGGCTCGTCATGGTGACCATGGTGGTGGTGTTGACGTTCATGATGGCGATGACGAAGATGAGGGTCTTGAAGAGCTTCGCGTCAACGACTGTCGTGGTGGTGGCACAGAAGATAACATGGATAGGCTAAAGATGGGGCCAATGAATGCTAGGGGAATCTAGGGAGCGAAAACGTGGTGATTCCATGCACAGAAGTTCTTCTATTTGCTATATCAATTGTGCTACAGGTGCTCTTCAAGATCTTGGTGAGACAGAGACTATGTCTCTTACTCCGCACTTCCTGGCTCTAGAGTTCTACCTTAGACAGAGAAAACGATCGATCCCTCTCTATGGAGGCCCTGGTGCTCCTTATATAGGGGAGCCCGGATTATATTGTTAGGGCACGCGTGGCAGCATATTCCCCAAATATGCTCCTCAACTAAGGCTAGATGATTCTTTATTCTATTTAATGGCTCGTCTGAACTTTGAACGTAACCCGCTACGTAATCCTTGCCTTTGCGCGTCACCAGACACGGGCTACGTGAGCCGACACAGCATGCGTCATCTTGGTCGCCCTTGCCCCGCTGGTCCTTCTCTCTTCCTTGCTTCGCTCACGATATAGCTAGCCAAAGCCACCTTTTGACCAGCAGGAGATTCCTTCCTTCTCTTGGAAGCCAAGTGCTAGTCCGGATAAGCACATGGCTAACCCGGCTATGAGGGTACCTGCGTAATAGACAGACAAACATTGTCGGCATGTAGTTTATGCCGGCCGGGTTAATGCTAGGGAGATGCTCCATGGGCCGGGTTACTCCATAGGTCGGCCTGCCTTGAGGTGACCCAGTCAGCACTTGGTTTGACCGTGCCGTACCTCGGCTAACTCGGCCTTTATACCCTGGCGTTACCCTACTCGGGGGTATGCCCCCAACATTAGTCCCCGAAGTTGGTGCAGTCTTAGTGACTTTAGTTGTTAAGGCCACAATAGGTTCCCATATTCGGATCTTTGCTTCTTTGGCCGAGCTACCCCGTAATTCTGAGTTTTTCCTCTTTCGTTCCCTTGGCTCATTTCGAGTTATTCCTCGTCGGCCGGGTCTTTTGCTCGCTTATCCGGGTTACCTTTCCTTCTCTCGTACGCTTCCCCACGTCCTACGTGGAGGGTAATCATCATTTTGCCTCATTTAAGGACCACGCGCATTTATTGTGCCAGTTACTGTTGCAATGTCAGGAATAACTGCTGTGTGCATGATGACCCACAAGTATAGGGGGTGTATCGCAGTATTTTCAAAAAGTAAGAGTGTCGAACCCAACGAGGAGCAGAAGGTGCTAGCTAGTGGTATGGATCAGGAATTCTCTGCAAATACTTAGCAAACGGATTTTTAGGGGTTTTCGATAAAGCAAGTAAACAAAGTTCGAGTAAATAAAAGACATTAGGAATAAATGCAGCAAGTGGCCCAATCCTTTATGCAGCAAATGACAAGCCGGTTGTACTACTTAAGATGATCAAACGTTCCCGAGGACACATGGGAAGACTATCAAGTGCTTTCGCTTCATATAGTTGATTAATCTTCTTTAGTTTGCTAAGTGTTGTGTGGGTGAACCTGTGGTAATGTACCGCCGCATCCAAGACTAATACATACTTGTGATTATACCCCTTGCAAACATCCGTAAGTACAAAAAAGTAATTAAGGTAGAAACCTAACCACAGCTTTAAACTCTAAGACCCTTATGTCCCTTGTGCAATGGTTTCCTAACGGGGGTTCAGGTTTCTGTCACTCCGGCAACCCCTACGATTAGTAGCCAAATACGCAATGCATTCCCCTAGGCCCATATAGGTGATGTGTCATGTAGTTGATGTTCACATGACACGACTAGAACAAGTACACCACAATTTAAATAACAATCTATTGAATGTTTCTCAATACAACTCCACTACTAAGAACAAGACTTCCCCCATGTCCTCAAGAACAAAACGAACTACTCACAAGACATCATATGGATCAGGATCAGAGATGGAATAATGATGTATAACAATCTGAACATAAACAATAATTCAATGGTTCACTAAATAGCATCAACTACAAAGAGTAATCAACAACGGGAAAGTTTCCCCTATGAACTATGCAAGATTCAACTCAATCGTTACAGCAATATGGAGATGGTGATGAGGGTGCTGATGGTGATGATGGTGGTGATGATGATGATGATCCCGATGAAGTCCAGCTTGATGGTGGTGTTGATGGCGACACTCTCCCCTCTCCGGGAAGGAATTCCCCCGGCAGAAATCTGTCTGCCAGAGAGATCTTTCTCTCTCAGTGTTTGTCGCCCCGCAGAGGCGGCGGAATCTTTCTGTGATTGCTCCTCGAGACTTAGGGTTTCGACAGGATGATATACGCTAGAGGGGAGAGGATGGAGTGGGCCAGGGTGGCCACACCACCTCCAAGCGCGGCCTAGGCCTGCCCGCGCCATGGGGTGGTGTGGGCCCCCTGTGGCCCATCTCCACTCTGTCTTCTGGCATCCTTAGTCTTCTAGAAAAATAGGATTTTCCGTATATTTTTCCGGATTTTCTGATCTTCGCAAATTTTGCCTCCAAACAGCACATTTTCCATCAGAATCCTGACTGCAGCGGTCCATGCTCCAAAAGTCATCAACCATGCAAAAATAGATGAAATAACATAATTATCACCTCTCAATATGAAATATATCAATGAATAATAGTGAATTAAGACATAGAATAGTGATGCAAAACGGACGTATCAACTCCCCCCAAGCTTAGACTTCGCTTGTCCCCAAGCGAAACTGAGCTCAATAAACATGGCCTCAGGTTTATGAAGTGAAGAGTCGATAAAAGAATACGGACAAGAAGCATCACATTCATTAAAAGCATAGATCATAATAGAAGACAACTCACTATTATATAACTCAACTTGTAATAAGTAAAGGAAACACAATAAAGATACATAAAGTGAATCATAATTGGTAATGGCAAACTTAGCTCTTGGTCGAAGAATAGTTGATAATTTGCTGGAGTTCACAAATAGCTGGTTTTTAATGAAATCTTTCAAAGTAGTAATCATCAAGATAAGAGCAATGTGCAAAACAAGGAACATAAGAAACATGATTGAATAAATCATCATATAAATGAATGAAACACAACAACTCAAAATACTTGCTGAGATAGAAGGGAGTAGGTTTACTGACTCAACTACAAAGTAAAAGAAAGGCCCTTCCAAGAGGGAAGAAGGGATTGCAAGTCTCATAAAGAGCTCCCAAAAATTATGATACTTACTAGCTTTCAGCTCTCATTGCCCCTATCATAGGCATCTTTTGGTGGTTAAGGTAAAAGTGACACAACTAAGAGGATATGCTTGACAAGTTATATGTTGAAAGCTCATGCCCCTTACTTATGAGTACCGATCCTCATGCTACTCAACATCAGTCACTAGCAAGCTCTTGTCATTGTAAATAGATGCGTATCATTGAGAACCGCCAACGGGGTACCCCTTGCACATGACACAGGAGCTATCCCATAATCAAAATGTCAAGGCAAGCAGACAGTGAGCATCTCAGCGATCTTTTTATTTGCTATTTGCATAGGTTTTTATTGATCATGCTTCATAGAATGCTCACTATAGTTATGCTGCAAGTTTCCACCATGATTAGGCATGGCTTAGGCTAGCGGCCCAGGCGTTTCTCTAACACACATATAAACTCCGTGATCTTACAAGTTCCACTTTTATTTCACACTGTTGGGATCCATAAGCAAAAGAACATGATATCAACTAGGTACAAAGTACCAAATGGAGTGTTGAAAGCGGTCCCCATGATACATGGGTTCGCTAACTTCAACTCATAAAGCGCAAGCATATACGCAATAAAGAAGGACCCAATGGTTCAAGTTTATTAAATGCAAGAAAGTAAAGTGTGTCATCAAGTTCATGAGAGCTTTAATCACTAATTTTCACATAACAAGTTTAATTTGGGAGGTAGATAAAACAAGAATTTACTTGGAATAGCAATAATGCTAATAGGTAGGTATGGTGGACACAAATGGCAAAGATTTTGGTTTAAAGGAGGTGGATGCACGAGAAGAATACCCTCTCAGTAAAGGTTTTTGGCTAGCAAGGCTGGGTAGCAAGGATAAGAGTTGAAGGAAACAACCAAACATACAAGTGATAAAGACAAACATGCAATCTTCCTTGGAAGCACAAAAGATCTTAACTAGAGAATACTAAACTTATTAGCAAAACAAGAAAGAAAGATGATGAAATTATTTTTCTCTAGAGTACTTCTATCTTTTTCATTCCACTCACAAAAATAGTGTTGCTACTGACCGAGCCAGGTTTGCCAAAACCAACTAAATTAACTCAATGATCCCAAAGTGATACCAATACTAACAACAAGATCAATCATATAACCACGAATTGAAAACTAATATAAGCTATGCAAAAGAGTGAATGATAGAACTTAGTATTCCATAACAGAAACTCACACCAAGGGATACATATCTAACGAGAGAGGGGACACTTCCATAATGCAAACCATACTATAAAATAACTCCTCTATTCATGATATGACTCTATTAATAAGGTAAAAATATAGAAGATAGTGATATGATACCGTGCCACTCCCCCAAGCTTGGAACAAACCAAGGTGATGCCAAACCTGATGACGAATTACTCCTTAGGTGGTGGTGGTATCCTCTTGATGAGCTCTCTGATCAGTTTCCCCAAGTCCTCAATCTCGAAAGTGAGAGTGCGAATCAACTCCGAGTTGTGCTCAATACGACTCATGATCATGTCGTGTTGAGAATTCCAGCTCTTGCTATTCTTTCCCCAATCTTCCTCCTTGAAGTCTTCTTTTCCTGCGTAGCTAGAACGAGGAAAATCCCAATTGGAGGGCAATTTCCCCTTGGGCATGTTTTGGTATTGATGCTCATGGATAAGGGTATGGAAAGGATTCTTGGTGCGTGGAGGAAGTGACCAGGGATCTGAATGGTAATGAGGAGGCTTCCCTCCAATGGCTGGGTTTGCCACTACTCCAATGCTTGCAACAGTAGTGCCGATGTGTGGATGTTGGCCTTGCTCCTCTTCACTGTCACTCTTGATCTCCTTCTCCTTCCCGGGGTCTTAGAGGTCTTCCTCCATGGGCTCCTTCCCTTTATCCTTGGCAGACACCATTGTGCTTCTAATCTTTCAAAGAGTATGTGCTGATAGAAACAGATCAAAACAAAAACACGACGAAAACACGATATACGGACCTCGGGGGATCTGGGGGGTTATATATTACGAAGTTTCATATCAAAAGGAAGGTACTGGGAGAAAACGGGTCGGAGGCGGCGTCCGGGGTGGACTCACCACCGGGTGGCGCGGCCAGGGGTGGGCCCACGCCACAGGGTGGTGTGAGCCACCCTGGCTCCATTTCCGTCCCTTTTTCACTTCATAGCTTCTCTTATTGACTGAAGACTGTAAACATATAGTTGGATAGTATTTTGCGGAACTTTTCTTACCAGAACTGTTACCTATTTGAAAGCAGACTCTGCAGGTCTCCGAGTTTAGTATCTAGTAGATTCTTCTGGAGTCACCACTTGAATAAAATCGATATCTTCTTCTTCATACACTTATTACTTGAGTCATAAAACCCTTCTCTTCCTTATTACACCATTATCTCCACTTCCTGGAAATTTCTTTCACACAAAACTCCACACAGTTCTCATTAGCAACATTAGTATAAGTGAAGTGATAAAACCTTTTGAGTCCAACATCAACTGAAAACCATCAAAACAAAATCTATTGTAGCAACTCCTTCTGAAAACCCAAAAAGAATTCAAAAAGGAAATCGAATAAAGAAGCAAATGCAAAAGTGGCAAGATCTGTCAAAACAGACCAGCAGGTAAAGATCAATTTTTTCGAAAATCTTCTGTTGCTCAAATCAAAAAGTGCAAAACTAACGAAAGTTAAATAACAACCTGGGGCAGAAGCAAAAAACATTCAAGCTCAATCCGGCATATAGAGATCTCTCACAAATTTTTACGGTGAAGCACAAAAATCTGTTTCGGGACAGCAACTTCCCCAAATCTTACTTCTCTCTCATTAGAGGTTGATCTTGACACAAAAACCAAACAAAACGGATAAGGAGCGGTTATTACCAAAGTAATAACTTCCAAGACTCAAAGAAACAAAAACAAACTGAAAGCAAAAACAAATTGGGTTGTCTCTCATAAAGCTCTTTCTTTATAGCCATTAAGATGGGCATGATAATTTTGAAGAAGCTCTCATAGGGATATGAATTGAAGTGAAAGAGAGCATTAAGAAGCAAAAACACACATTTAAGTCTAACCCACTTCCTATGCAAGGGGATTTTGTAAACAAACAAGTTATTGAAACCAGAGGCAACTTGCATAAGAAGGCAAAACAAGTGCAACATAAAAACTTTCAGCATAACACGAGGAAACATGATATTATTGAGATGCATACGAACACTTTTTCCTCTCTCATAATAACTTTCAGTATCATGCATAAACATAACAATATAGCTATCGCAAGGACTATCATAGCAATGATCACTTATTCTAATAGAAAACGCAGGAATACTAGCTCTCATAACACTACTATGTGAAACAATATTAGAGGTATCCTTACAAAGGATAGTGTGTCCCTCTTCTTCATACTTAGTGACAAAGTCTTTCACATTTGCTATTATAGGTTCATCAACCTTTTGTTTATTAGGTTCATCAGCTTTATTCATACTTTCATCTACCATACTAGCCATCATAGAATGTTCCTTTATCTTAACTGGTAAAGGCATTTTCTCAATGTAAGGTTAGGTAAAACATGATTAGCAGTATAAACTTCAGTATTTCTTGCAGGAACACTCTTAGCAATATCTTTATAAGGTTCATGATACTTATTCCACTTCTTTTTAGGCACTTCAATGTAGGAAGCAAAAGCCTTAAAGTAAGACGAAATAGCTTGAGAATCTAGACCATAAGCATTTTTAATATTTTGAAAGTCATTAGTTTCCATAAAAGATTCAATGCATTCATATTCATAATTTATACCTGACTTTCTACCTTTGTCATTCTCCCAAGCTTCAGCATTGTCTTGAATACGGTCCAGAAGATCCCATTTAGCTTCTTCTTCCATACGAGTGAATGATCCAGCACAAGAAGCATCCAATAAATCCTTATCATGTAGAGGGAGCCTCGCATAAAAGTTGTTGATAATAATATTGTTGGGGAGCTCATGAATGGGACATTTGAGCATTAGTAACTTCAATCTCCCCCAAGCTTGAGCTGTACTCTCTCCATCAAGAGGCCAAAAGTTGTATATTTGATTCTAATTTTTATGAATCTCACTAGGAGGATAAAACTTTGAATAAAAGAGAGGCACTATTTCCTCCCATTCCAGAGCTTGACCATTCTTCAGCAGCTTATACCATTCCTCAGCTCTTCCTTTCAGTGATAATGAGAATAACTTCTTCTTAACTTGATATGTAGTAATACATGCACACTTGAACAACCCGCATAATTCGTGTATAAAGAGTAAATGATCACCGGGATGGACAGTTCCATCCCCAACATAGTAGTTATCCATAACACGATCAATAATTCTTGTAGGTATTCTCAAAACATCATTCTCAGCAGGTGGTGGCTTATCTACTACCTTAGTAGTGGTAGTAGCATTACCAAATAAGAAACTCAGCGAATTATCCATAACGAAAATAAAGCAACTAACAGAAGTAAACAATACTCACAGTAGAAGTTTCCTTTACCAGTTCCACTCTCCAATAGCGCTTCACTCCCCGGCAACGGCGCCAGAAAATAGTCTTGATGACCCACAAGTATAGGGGGTGTATCGCAGTATTTTCGATAAGTAAGAGTGTCGAACCCAATGAGGAGCAGAAGGTGCTGGCTAGTGGTATGGATCACGAATTCTCTGCAAATACTTAGCAAACGGATTTTTAGGGGTTTTCGATAAAGCAAGTAAACAAAGTACGAGTAAATAAAAGACAGTAGGAATAAATGCAGCAAGTGGCCCAATCCTTTATGCAGCAAAGGACAAGCCAGTTATACTACTTAAGATGATCAAACATTCTCAGGGACACATGGGAAGACTGTCAAGTGCTTTCGCTTCATATAGTTGATTAATCTTCTTTAGCTTGCTAAGTGTTGTGTGGGTGAACCTGTTCTAATGTACCGCCCCATCCAAGACTAATACATATTTGTGATTATACCCCTTGCAAACATCCGTAAGTACAAGAAAGTAATTAAGGTAGAAACCTAACCACAGCTTTAAACTCTAAGACCCTTACGTCCCTTGTGCAATGGTTTCCTAACGGGGGTTTAGGTTTCTGTCACTCCGGCAACCCCTACGATTAGTAGCCAAATACACAATGCATTCCCCTAGGCCCATATAGGTGAAGTGTCATGTAGTCGACGTTCACATGACACCACTAGAAGAAGTACACCACAACTTAAATAACAATCTATTGAATCTTTCTCAACACAACTCCACTACTAACAACAAGACTTCTCCAATGTCCTCAAGAACAAAACGAACTACTCACAAGACATCATATGGATCATGATCGGAGATGGAATAATGATGTATAACAATCTAAACATAAACAATAATTCAATGGTTCACTCAATAGCATCAACTACAAAGAGTAATCAACAATGGGAAAGTTTCCCCTATGAACTATTCAAGATTCAACTCAATTGTTACAGCAATATGGAGATGGTGATGAGGGTGTTGATGGTGATGATGGTGGTGATCATGACGATGATGATCCCGATGAAGTCCAGCTTGATGGTGGTGTTGATGGAGACGATCTCCCCTCTCCGGGAAGGAATTCCCTAGCAGAAATCTGTCTGCCGGAGAGATCTTTATCTCTCGGTGTTTTTCGCCCCGCAGAGGCGGCGGAATCTTTCTATGGTCGCTCCTCGAGTCTTAGGGTTTCGGGAGGATGATATACGCCAGAGGGGAGAGGCTGGAGTGGGCCAGGGTGGCCACACCACCTCCAGGCATGGCCTAGGCCTGCCCGCGCCATGGGGTGGTGTGGGCCCCCCTTTGGCCCATCTCCACTCCATCTTCTGGCATCCTTAGTATTCTGGAAAAATAGGATTTCCTGTATATTTTCCTGGATTTTCTGATCTTCGCGAATTTTGCCTCCAAACAACACATTTTCCATCAGAATCCAGACTACAACGGTCCATGCTCCAAAAGTCGTCAACCATGCAAAAATAGATGAAATAACATAATTATCACCTCTCAATATGAAATATATCAATGAATAATAGTGAATTAAGACATAGAATAGTGATGCAAAATGGACGTATCAGTGCGTCCCTTCACTTCAGCGCCTCGTTAACTGTAACACCACGTCAGGTCATGGGATCTTTTGCTCCCTATAGCCCTTGCTGTGGCTATGCTCTGATTGGTTGATTCGGTAGCATACACGCCTGCTGCGTGTGGCAGGGAAACCGCAAAAGATCCAACTACGCATCCTCTTGCGCGGTTTAGTAGGGGGCAGGGGCAATCCTGGGGATGTTCCCCCATATCGCGCGCTCCCCCGCCTCCTTTCTCTCTCACTGCAAATCCACCGCCACCACCGCTTCTTCACCGTTGCTGCATCGCTGCAACCGTGCTTAGCAGCTCCTCGCGCCCGCGCTGCCGCTTCCGGCTAAGGTCTTCAACACGAGGCCCTGCGCTTCTAGGATCCCCGCCACCGGTTACTTCTACTTCGATCTTGTCCTCCACTACAAGGAATCTGGCTTTATATGACCCTCTATTTTCATCACAAAATCGTCACAGTAGTCCGTTTATGACGATTCTAAGACGCTTTTGAGATCGTCGAAAGCTGAGCGTCGCAAATGAACTATAACGACGATTTTAGTGAAATCGTCATAACCGTCTTTGACAATATTGGATCATCATAACCATTATGACGATCTGATATCGTCATGGGAAAACTGGCCTCGCCAGGTCAGATCCTACGTGGCTGAGCCTACTGGCACACAATCAGCCCGGTCCATTTTGGTGTTTATGTGGGCTAAGCCCAAGAATTGTGGCCTTTTACATCCTGTACCATGCCTCGTTATTGTTATGGGCTTTGTACATTTTATTTCACATTTTATTTTTGGGCCTCAACCATTTCACTGTCCAATTATTTCTTAGCCTTTTTTACTTTTCTAAAACACTTCTGTCAATATAATTTTGGCCTCTTTAGAGCCCAAATAATATTTGGTCTAGTACAATCTTCAACCCTTTTCCATATTTCTTCTATCCCGGAAATTATAGGCAATAATTTTATAAGATTGCACTCATTAAATTTCTATTCTACAGTATAGACATAACATTTGTTCAACTGAAATATAAAAGACATGAAAATTTTCAAATTACAGCCAAGAATAGTCTAAGTCTATTACACAATAGTGACATGGTCTATTAGTCTAGTTCGTGGACGAGTCTAGCACTACCGCTGCTCCTCCGTGTGGGTGCACAGGTCGAAGACGCCGGATCATTGCAGCCTCCAACTCCCGTCTTTTGCGCCCACACTCCAATGTAGGCTTCAAGCTCGAGTCCAGGGGCGCAATCAGTACATAGTTGCAGGCCTGGAGGATCATTACATAGTTAATACATTTCCCTCATGTTCTAAGCTAATAAGTAGTCTGGGGACATCAATACATAGTTGCAAGCCTGGAGCATAATAGCCTGCAACTAGAGAACAGATGGAATGTCAAGAATCGAGTAGTTTATAAAGAAAAACAGTAAAATGGCATGTGCAATGTAGTGAGCTAGGATAAAGTTCATACTGCAACATTACAATGATTACTGTTCTAGATTGTCTTGAGCATCCATTTGTTGTATCTAGTTATAGAAACAATACCTAGAGATATTTTACATCATATCATTTACTGTACAAAACTGTCAAGACTAATGAAACATCTGAATTAGTGGGCGCCATCATTTTTGCAAAGAAGCAAACAGATAAAGAAGGCATGTATTATCTCATAATAATATCGAAAATATCCTCACAGATTTTGGTGTTAGCATTCAGCATGCACATTTGATGTGCTTTTAATTGTTACTAGCCTGCAACATCTCACAACATTTAGCATTTAGCATTCAACCACAGAAGAAAACATCACAGCATCATCATCATAGAGATGGATGGTACACTTTCTCCTTGCATATTTTTGAATAGCTAGCAGAACAAAATAAGCCTACAGTTGCGTGTTTTTGAAATTGGCTACGAGATTATGCACTCACAATCCCAGGATTTCCTAATATCTACAAGTATATTCGTAGGTGCTGGGAAGATCTCATGAGAACCTATACCCTTCACTTCAGATGTACAACTTTGTAACTCTAGTTATTCGCTATGATAATTATTACTAACAGTTCAAGGACAAGATTAATCAACACAGTGCAACATAAGCAAACTAAACGATCCGCAAGGGACCAAAGAGGGGGGAGAGGGAAGCACGTACCAATGCAACTGTCCAGCATGATGTGCGCCTTGTCACGGTTGTCGTAGAGCTCGGCAGCCAGCTCGAAATTGTCAACGACGAAGGCCACCTCCCTACCAGAGCTCCAGGAAAGGCTACCCTCCTGATAAAGAAGCTACCACCACCAGAGAGATCGGTGAGGCCCTTCTTGTTGATTTCCCTATGCTCAAGCATCTTGTAGATTTGCAAGAGAAATACAACACAAAATGGTATATGATATGTGATTCGTATGGATAAGAGATTCATTATGGTTTACAAAAATGATTATGGCAATGCTAAAATGGAACATGCAACAATAATTTATAGACATACATTATGATTCATACACTCAGTTCTCTAAACTGCAGTAAATACAATTAACAACCACTAATAATATGTCAATGTATGATGAAATAGATGAGCATCTTATTACAAACAAATCATTCATCCAACAGCCCTATTCGCAAGTACCAGATATAACTAATGTACAAGCACACAAACTAGAATACAAGCAACACAATTTAAGATCAAATATTACCAACTAATGCACTCGCATGTACTTCTTATCCAAATTTATCTTAGGAATGAAGTGAAAGGACATATGTCCAAAGTAAATCTTCCATGTTGAATGCATGAGAACATACCAACCAGCAGAACCTTATATAACAAGTCAAGAGAAGGTGACTTAATGTTAACATCAATCTATCATTAATTAGTTTCTAGTAGTAGAAGCTGAAGCACAAAGTAGATATAGTGCAGATTCAACTTGCAGATTCAACATGTCTAGCTAATGGGACATTTGCAGCCCAACTGAAACATGCCCAAGGAGGGATCAAGATGAGACCTTCCGAGGTGATGACGCCATGATGCCTCAGGTCCGGTCGGCACCACCAGATCAGTCCCGTGGACTCCAGCAAGAGCTCCGGTGGACCTACGCAATGTTTATAGAGATTCATTATGATGCACCATATGATCTGGATATGAAGAACATGTAATTCGCAAGAGGAAAACAGGTTATCTAATAGATCATTTGCAAGAAAACAGATTATCATTGCCAAGTAAGTCAGCGTGTTATACATCATGGTTGCCAAGTAAATCTCAACATGAACCATTTGATATATTGGCTACAGGACACACCTTGACTTGAGCATATTTACTTGCATGAAAATGATTTCATGTGGCTGCTACAGATGCACTAGGACAATATACATAGTACTGCTAATTTGGCTTTGATCTACCTATCAATCGCCTGATCTTAACTATCTAAATCACTCCATTTTCAGCTGCTAAATATCCATTACTAGTTAATCGGTAGACACCCTTGCACCTGATTTGGTGGATACGGTCGAAGAGCTTCAGAGAGTAGACGCCTCCTTGTCGGTGAAGTAGACCACGTCGTCGATGTGGTGGTTCTCGACCACCTCCAACGCCACACATTCATCTGGTCGGCGTCTTTGAGTTCCTACCGCGAGATTCCTATTTCAATTAGATGCAGCGCATTAGAGGAGGTTGAGAAGGAGGTGATGGGGCCTGAGAGAAGAGGGAGAGATGGGTGACATCGCTGGTAGAGCGGCAGTGCCCCTGGTCTAGACAGCGAGCTCCCAAGAAGATGGATCCGACCAGCGCGAGGCAGTGGGGCGGCCGGACTAGGCTTGGGGCGGCTGGACTAGCCAGCGCGAGGCAATGGATCCGTCCAGCGTGAGATAGTAGATCCAGGGGCGAGTTCACTTGGGGTGGGGAGATCGAGGGGAAGCCATCACTTGGATTGTGGTGGTGGCAGAGGTTGTGGGAGGGAGATAGAGAGGGGGAGACAGGTTGCACAGTGAAGGGAGATGGGGGTCGAGGGTGAGGGGCCGAAGGTGCTTCAGAGGGGAGGAGGGGCGCCGGAGGTCTGGGGTGGCCAGAGGTGAGGAGGGGTGCCGGATGTGTGGGGTGGCCGGCGGGGAGGAGGGGCGCCGGAGGTCTACGCTAGGGAACGAGTAGTATGGGGCAGAGGCGGCGCGCGTGGGTGGAAGAGAGGAGACAAGGGAGGATAGGAGGGATGTGGTCTGATCTAGGTCAGACCAAATTTTGGACTTTGGCCCAAAATCGAAACCTCCAGCGCCAAGAATGATTTGGTGACGCGCGCGCAGCTCTGAATTTTTGGTGCGTCAGAGCCTGAGGCTGAGGGGAGAGTTAGGGAGCGTTGATCCAGATGTTGCTTACGACTGAGATTACTTCGGCAGGGAGATCCGTGGGTAGCCCCTTCCTCAATTCTGATTGGCTGGACAAGAGTGTGCATGGATTTCATGGCTTTTAGGCCAAAAGACAATCTTATGGCTAGAATCGCGACACAGTTTGCGATAATGTGCTCATATTGTGCACGCATGTGCATCATGGGATGACGAACAATGTTGTAGGAGGAAGTTTGGCGAGGCTCGGCCCGAGCTAAGAACCTTCATGCCCGCTGTTTTGACCATAGTTTGAAATGGGCATAAGAAATTCAAAAACGATTTGATCAATTTAAATCCTTCACGTGGTGTCTTATTATGTGACATAGTTTTAAGGAAAAATACCAAACTTGGTATATTGCAAGTGCCTCGAAAAAACCTTCTCAGAAATGACCTATCATGTCTAAGGTTTCATGGGTTTCGGGCTTAACGACAAGTGTTATGGCTAGAATCGCGACATAGTTTGTGATAATATGCCCATATTGTGCACGCATGTGCATCCGGAGATGGCGAACAATGTTGCAGGAGGAAGTTTTCCTTCTCGTTGGACGTAGAAACCATTTTCCATTTTTTGAGAGCCAAAAACGGGTCGTTTTATGAAGAAACCACCAAATAAAAGTTTCAAAATGCTACCACCCCATTTAGAAAAAATAATAGTCCACCTTACATGGACAAATTTCCCAACTAGGGTATCTGAAACCATTCTGTCCATCCCTGGTGTAAAATATAAATTCCTGCCCAATCGGTAGGAAGTGGGTCCGATTTGAACTACAGGTACATTATATGATGCCCATTATTTTTTGAAAAAATGACTTTTAGACACACAATATGCTATATTTTAGAGATCCAATGCAAGTTTACCGAGGCTTAGCCCCTAGATAAGAACCTTCATGCCCGCCGTTTTGACCATAGTTTGAAACGGGCATAAAAAATTCAAACACGGTCCGATCAATGCAAATCCTTCGCATGGTGTCTTATTATGTGACATAGTTTCAAGAAAAAATACCAAACTTGGTATATTGCAAGTGTCTCAAAAAAACCTTCTCAGAAATGACCTATCATGTCTGAGGTTGCATGGCTTTCGGGCCAAACGACCAGTGTTATGGCTAGAATCACGGTATAGTTTGTGATAATGTTTCCATATTGTGCACGCATGTGCATCCTGAGATGGCAAACAATGTTGCAGGAGAAAGTTTTCCTTCTCGTCGCACGGAAAAACCATTTTTCATTTTTTGAGCGCCAAAAACGGGCCGTTTTGTGAAGCAACCACCAAATGAAAGTTTCAAAATGCTACCACCCTATTTAAAAAAAATAATAGGCCACCTTAAATAGACAAATGTCCCAATTGGGGTATATCAAACCTATACGTACACCCCTTAAGAAAAAGACAAATTCTTGCCGAATCAGTAGGAAGTGGGTCCGATTTGAACTACAGGTACATTATCTTATGCCCATTATTTTTTCAAAAAATAATTTTTAGACTCACGATATGCTATTTCTTCAGAGATCCAATGCAAGTTTAGCGAGGCTCAGCTTCTAGCTAAGAACTTTCATGCCCGCCGTTTTGACCATAGTTTGAAACGGGCATAAAAAATTAAAAAATGGTCTGATCAATGCAAATCCTTCGCGTGGTGTCTTATTATGTGACATAGTTTCAAGGAAAAATACCAAACTAGGTATATTGCAAGTGTCTCCAAAAAACTTTCTCAGAAATGACCTATCATGTCTAAGGTTTCATGGCTTTCGGGCCAAACTACCAGTGTTATGGCTAGAATCACGGCATAGTTTGTGATAATGTGCCCATATCATGTATGCATGTGCATCTTGAGATGGTTAACAATGTTGCAGGAGGAAGTTTTCCATTTTGTCGCACGGAAAAACCATTTTCCATTTTTCGAGCGCCAAAAACGGGCCGTTTTGTGAAGCAACCACCAAATGAAATTTTTAAATGCTACCACCCCACTTTAAAAAAATAATAGGCCACCTTAAATGGACAAATGTCCCAACTGGGGTATCTCAAACCTTTCCGTCCAGCCCTGGAGAAAAAGACAAATTCCTGCCGAATCGGTAGTAAGTGGGTCCGATTTGAACTACAGGAACATTATCTGATGCCCATTATTTTTTGAAAAAATGTTTTTTTAGACTCACAGTATTCGATTTTTTCAAAGATCAAATGCATGTTTAGCGAGGCTTAGCCCCTAGCTAAGAACCTTCGTGCCCGACGTTTTGACCATAGTTTGAAACTGGCATAGAAAATTCAAAAACGATCCGATCAATGCAAATCCTTCGCGTGGTGTCTTATTATGTGACATAGATTTAAGGAAAAATACCAAACTTGGTATATTACAAGTGTCTCAAAAAAAACCTTCCCATAAATGACCTATCATGTTCGAGGTTTCATGACTTTTAAACCAAACGACCAATGTTATGACCAGAATCACGACATAGTTTGTGATAATATGCTCATATTACGCATGCATGTGCTTCTTGGGATGGTTAACAATGTTGCAGGAGGAAGTTTTCCTTTTCGTCACACGGAAAAGCCATTTTCTATTTTTCGACTGTCAAAATTGGGGTATTTTGTGAAGCAACACCAAATATTCAATTCAAAAATGCTACCACCCCATTTTTTAAAAGTACTAGACCACCTTACATGAACAATGTCCCAACCGAGGATTTTAAAACCTTTTCGTCCACCCCTAGTAAGATAAATTCTTGCCGAATCGGTAGGAAGTGGGTTCGATTTGACTACAGGTACATGATCTAATGCTCGCGATTTAAAAAAAATATCATTTTTAGGCTCACAATATGCCATTTCATTAGAGATCCAATGCAAGTTTAGCGAGGCCCGACCCTGAATTAAAACTCTTCATGCCCACCGTTTCGACCATAGTTTAAAACGGCGATAAGAAATTCAAAAAGGTCCGAACGATATAAAACCTTCGCGTCGCATCATTTTATTTTACATAGTTGCAAGGAAAATATCAAACTTCAAATATTGCAAATATCGATTGCACTCACCTAAAATTTTGAATTAAAAACCCTAATTTAAAGATCATATTTTGAATTATTCTAGTGTCTCTACTATGGACTAATGTGGAACTAGTAAATCCACTATTGTTAAATAATAAAAGTATTCCTAATTAATAATATAAGATGATCTACTGAATTTTATAAAAAGAGAGAAATAAAAATCAATTCATTTGGACTTCATATGAAAGAGATAAAAAATTAAGAAAACAGAAAAAGAAAAAACATAGCCAGACTAGCCGAGCTGGCCCGGATTTAATTTACCGCGTGTCAAGTAAAACCGGCCCATTTACTTTGCGGGTCTGACCTAATCGAGTTTTAGGGCCAAGGCCCAACAGACAGGCTAAACATTAATAAACGAGACGTACTATGTGATGACAAGAAAGAAAGGTTGGCGTAGTGGTTGCCTTCGGCGACGGAGTCCGAGAGGTCGTGGGTTTGACCCCTGGCGGGAACTCTTTTTTTCTCATTATTTCTGGAAGAGGGATGCGGTCTGAGAAGACTTATACATGGACTTACGATTGTACTACAACAACCATCGGTTGTCTTAGTGGTTAGGTGCCATGTGGTGCTATGGTGTTTGAGAGGTCATTGGTTCAAACACCAGTCTACTCCTTTTTGCAGAATAAAAACACATTTCTTTCTGACCGGTCAAAGATGGTTTCCATGCATCAGTTCAGTAGTACATTCAATTAGTGCCACATAAGCCGATATTTACACATAGATATAACACGTAGTCAAAAACGGACACATAGACATGCCACGTATATATAATTGCTGATGTGGCCATCTAGTCAATTCAACGTATAATATTTTAGACTATATGATGATTTAAATTTGTCATAATGGGGTATAAATAAGGCTCTAAGTTATACAGTATAGATTATGACGATTTAATATGATAAAATTACGACGATTCCGATACAAAACGTCATAATTCTATAATGTTTTAACCTCTCCAGATAGCCTATGACCATCTTGTGTGAAATCGTCATAGATCTATGACGATTCCATTCCCCGTCACTATGAGAAGGTCACAAGTTAACACATTTCTTGTAGTGCTCGAGGACCTTGACTTCGCCATGACGGAGGAAGAAGCTGCTGTGGTCGCTCAGAAGGAGGAGGAAGAAGAGGGCCGCGAGTGCGGCTATTGGAACGGCGCATTTGTCTACAAGGACTATCTGAATTGGCTCCGTGCCATGCGCCGCATCCCCGCCGATGTCGCCTGCCGCCTCGCCACCGACGAGATTTCTCCCTCTCCCAATCCAAGGGAGTATGTGGTTTTTCTTTCTCACTTCCAGCGCGGCTTCGCCCTTCCTACCTCTGATTTATTTTCGATTTCATATCCACATACCAACTGCAACCACCTCACCGTCCTGCCAATGCCATTACTTCCCTCTCCTCATTCGCCTCCGGCATAGAGGGGTATGTTGGACTCTAGCCCTCCAAGGAGATGTGGATTAAGTTTTTCGGTCTCCGGAAGAACGTTGTTCCGGATCTAGAGCTTGCTCCGAAAGATAAGCATCTGACTCAGTGCGGCGGAGCCTCCATATCTCCCTGCAAGAACTCCGCATTTCCCCGGGTCACCGGGCTCGAGTCTTGCAAAGGCTGGGCTCGAACTTTTTTCTATGTATGGAACACAACTTCTGAGGACCTGATCTAGCTCCTCCCCTTCAAGCTTTGTCTCCCGGACACCTCTCTTTGGGAGAATATCCTGAAGCGACACACGGCTCTGCCGAATCTGCTTGACCGCCGGATCAAGGAGCTGCTCAAGGAGAAACTTCGGGAGGAGGATATTATGATGACCTTCATCCGCAGCCGGGTATCCCCCTGCAGAAACGTGCCCACAAGATCTGCTACTTGAGCAGCTCCCTCGGCCCCCACCGGACTTCCTTCTTCGAGATCGATGACTCGGCGGTTTACCGCCAGGTTAAGGCCATTTTCAACGTGGGAGAAGGAATTCTCCAAAGATTGGGAATGGGGCTCGAGCCCTTCAACCGGGATAACCCTCCTCCAAAGGTACACTCTTCTCTTATTGTTTTTCCGGATCTTCTCTGTATGTCGGATTATCTTCTTAACTTAGCCATTGCTGTCTTGTTCTCAGCGATTCCTCCAACAGCCAATTGAGAATGGCGAGGTGTTGGTGAGCAAGTGGGTACCGGACCGCGTCGAGGGAGACGAGGTGGAGTCTGATCCGGAGACCTTTCTACCCACTCCGGACACCATCAAACACTCCTCTAGTAAGGAGAATATCATTTTGCGGCCCAAACGTTGGGGTGTACAGGCAACGCGGTACCCAAGTTCCCTGAAATCAGCCGGGATGACTACAGTTGGTGTGCCAAATACTCAGAGGGTCTTTTTCAGCACGAATACAACTTTACGTTTCAATAAAAAATCAAGCAAAGGGCCGTCAAGTTGGACCCCCCTGTCAGTTCTCGCCGTTATGTCGCTCCCATCGCTTAGGTGTCACTTAGGCTTGCAGCGTTGATGCCTGCATCCATTACGCGTCCTCTTCTTCCCCAGAGCGGCAATATGTGGGGCGTCGCAGCCATGGCGCGGAGCTAGGACATGGACGAACCTGTTGTCGCGGCCATGGCGCCTGCATCCATTACGCGGACATGGACGAACCTCCCTATAGGCTTGCAGCGTTGGCGCCTGCATCCATTACGCGTCTTCTTCCCCGGAGCGGCAATCTGTGGTCGCGGCCATGGCGCAGAGCTGGGATGTGACGAAGCTGCTCGGCCCTGGTCTCCACCCCATCCTGAGTCGGAGCTCGCCCTCACCGTGGACGCACCCATGGCACGATGCGGGGACGAGAATTGGTTCCCGGTAAGATCTATAACCTTGTCGACCATGCTCGGTTCTGTTTTCCTCCTCTAGAATCCAAGCTCGTCGTCACCGTGGATGCACCTGCACCAATTCTGCCACCTCTGCCGAGGTCTCTGTGGTAACTCAAGTTTTGGGGCTCTCCAAGTTCTGCCATGTTGGGCTTGTAAGTGTTGTTGTATGTTAAACTAGCAAATCTCTTTTGTTCAAATCTCTTGGGCTATACCAACTTCATTATGTTTAATTATGGAAGACAAAATATAAATGATTTCTCTCAATTTCTCGCATAGAAAAATGCATAACTAATTTCATATTCTCGCAGGAACTGGCCCCACTTGTTGAACCGGCAGCACTGCAGTCATTCCTCTTCCTCAGTCATTCCTCTGCTGTTTTTCCTGGGTGCTTCTTCTTCCTCTGTTCTGGAAGATGGGATGGTTAAGGCGGGGGTTTTCGCGAGAGAGCTATGCCCTGGTTGCAAGCTAGCCCAGGAGAAGAAGCGCGAGGAGGACAGGAAGCGGTTTCAGGACGAACAGGGATCTTGGGACGGTAGCGACATCAAGCGGTTGAAGGGGAAGCAAGTCAAGGATGACAACAAGTGGTGGTGATACATTATGTGTTTGAACTAGATTTTAGTTTTTAGTTTATTATGTGTTTGATACATTTGGTTACTTCAATACAAAATTTCGACCAATATAACTTGTTGATGTATTTCTTGACAATTATAATATAATCGAGCACTAGAAATATTTTGTAGTGTGCATGAGCATGATCAGTAAATATAATTGAACATTAGAAACTTTAAGGCACTCCATATAAAAGAGCACTAGTTCTTCTCATGAACCACATAAGGATCCACCGGTGTCATTGGATGTGTGTTCTTCACATGAACCACACATGGATCCACCGGTGTAATTGCATGTCTGTTCTTTTCATGATTCACAGCTAGAGTCATTGCATGTCTGTTACTTCCATAAACCACACATGGATCCACCAGTGTCATTGCATGTTTGTTCTTTTCATGAACCACACCCAGTGTCATTGCATGCCAGTTCTTTGCATGAACCACATAAGGATGCACCATTGTCATTGGATGTGTGTTCTTCTCATGAACCACGCATGGATCCACCGGTGTCAGTGCATGTCTGTTCTTTTCATGATTCATAGCTAGAGTCATTGCATGTATGTTACTTCCATAAACCACACATGGATCCACCGGTGTCATTGCATGTCTGTTCTTTTCATGAACTACACCTAGTGTCATTGCGTGTCAGTTCTTTTCATGAACCACATAAGGATCCACCAGTTTCATTGCATGTCTATTCTTCTCATGAACCACATGAAGTGTCATTGCATGTTTGTTATTTTCATGAACCACACCCGGTGTCATTGCATGTGTGTTCCTCTAGACAAACCACATAAGGATCCATCGGTGTCACTGCATGTCTGTTCTTTTCATGAACCACATAAGGATCCACCAGTGTCATTGCAGGTGAGTTCTTTTCATGAACCACACCCAGTGTCATTGCATGTGAGTTCTTTTCATGAACCACATAAGGATCCACCAGTGTTATTGCATGTCTGTTCTTTTCATGAACCACATAAGGATCCACAAGTGTCATTGCATTCCTGTTCTTTTCATGAATGACACAAGTATCATTGCATTTCTGTTCTTTTCACAAACCACATGTAGTGTCATTGCATGTCTGTTATTTTCATGAACCACTCCCGGTGTCATTGCATGTGTGTTCCTCTAGACAAACCGCATAAGGATCTATCGGTGTCACTGCATGTCTGGTCTTTTCATGAACCACATAAGGATCCACCAGTGTCATTGCATGTGTGTTCTTTTCATGAACCACACCAAGTGTCATTGCATGCCATTTCTTTTCATCAACCACATAAGGATCGACCACTGTCATTGCATGCCTATTCTTCACACAAACCACATAAGGATCCACCGGTGTCATTGCATGTCTGTTCTTTTCATGAACCACACCTAGTGTCATTGCATGTGTGTTCTTCTAAACAAACCACATGTAGTGTCATTGCATGTCTGTTCTTTTCATGAACCACACCCGATGTCATTGCGTGTGTGTTCCTCTAGATAAA
This sequence comes from Avena eriantha, assembly GCA_910589775.1. Taxonomy (NCBI): domain Eukaryota; kingdom Viridiplantae; phylum Streptophyta; class Magnoliopsida; order Poales; family Poaceae; genus Avena; species Avena eriantha. The sequence continues at coordinate 129,845,704 of OU342740.1, forward strand.
CCACATAAGGATCCACCGGTGTCATTGGATGTGTCCTCTTCTCATGAACCACACCCAGTGTCATTGCATGTCTGTTCTTTTCATGAACCACATAAGGATCCACCAGTGTCATTGCATGTCTGTTCTTCTCACAAACCACATAAGGATCCACCGGTGTCATTGCATGTCTGTTCTTTTCATGAATCACAGCTAGAGTCATTGCATGTATGTTCCTCTAGACAAACCACATAAGTCATTGCATGTCTGTTCTTTTCTTGAACCACACCCGGTGTCATTGCATGTTTGTTCGTCTAGACGAACCACATAAGGATCCACCAGTGTCATTGCATGTCTTTTCTTTTCATGAACCATATAAGGATCCACAAATCTCATTGGATGTGTGTTCTTCTCATGAACCACACATGGATCCATCGGTGTCATTGCATAGCTATTCTTTTCATGATTCGTAGTTAGAGCCATTGCATGTCTGTTACTTCCATAAACCACACATGGATCCACCGGCGTCATTGCATGTCTATTGTTTTCATGAACCACACCCAGTGTCATTGCATGTCAGTTCCTTTCATGAAGAACATAAGGATCCACCAGTGTCATTGGATGTGTGTTCTTCTCATGAACCACACATGGATCCACTGGTGTCATTGCATATCTGTTCTTTTCATGATTCACAGCTAGAGTTATTGAATGTCTGTTACTTCCATAAACCACACATGGATCCACCGGTGTCACTGCATGTCTGTTCTTTTCATGAACCACACCCAGTGTTATGGCATGTCAGTTATTTTCATGAACAACATAAGGATCCACCAATGTCATTGCATGTCTTCTCTTCTCACAAACCACATGCAGTGTCATTCCATGTCTTTTCTTTTCATGAACCACACCCAGTGTCATTGCATGTGTGTTCCTCTAGACAATACACATAAGGATCCACCAGAGTCACTACATGTCTGTTCTTTTCATGAACCACATAAGGATCCACCAGTGTCATTGCATGTGTGTTCTTTTCATGAACCACACCCAATGTCACTGCATGTGAGGTATTTTCAGGAACCACATAAGGATCCACCAGTGTCATTTCATGTCTGTTCTTTTCACAAACCACATGAAGTGTCATTGCATGTCTGTTCTTTTCATGAACCACACCCGGTGTCATTGCATGTGTGTTCCACTAGACAAACCACATAAGGATCCACCGGTGTCACTACATGTCTATTCTTTTCATGAACCACATAAGGATCCACCAATGTCATTTCGTGTGTGTTCTTTTCATGAACCACACCCAGTGTCATTGCATGTCAGTTCTTTCCATGAACCACATAAGGATCCAACAGTGTCATTGCATGTCTGTTATTCTCATAATCCACATAAAGATCCACCAGTGTCATTGCATGTGTGTTCTTTTCATGAACCACACCCAGTGTCATTGGATGTCTGTTCTTTTCACAAACCACATGAAGTGTCATTGCATGTCTGTTCTTTTCATAAACCACACCCGGTGTCATTGCATGTGTGTTCCTCTAGACCAACCACATAAGCATCCACCGGTGTCACTACATGTCTGTTCTTTTCATGAACCACATAAGGATCCACCAGTGTCATTGCATGTGTGTTCTTTTCCTGAACCACACCAAGTGTAAATGCATGTCAGTTCTTTTCATGAACCACATAAGGATCCACCAGTGTCATTGCATGTCTGTTCTTCTCAGAAACCACATAAGGATCCACCAGTGTCATTGCATGTCTTTTCTTTTCATGAACAACACCTAGTGTCAGTGCATGTGTTATCTTCTAAACAAGCCACATGCAGTGCCATTTCATGTCTGTTCTTTTCATGAACCACAATTGGTGTCATTGCATGTGTGTTCCTCTAGAGAAACCACATAAGGATCCACTTGTGTCACCGCATGTCTGTTCTTTTCATGAACCACATAAGGATCCACCAGTGTCATTGCATGTGTGTTCTTCTCTTAAACCACACCAAGTTTCATTGCATGTCAGTTTTTTTTCATGAACCACATAAGGATCCACCAGTGTCATTGCATGTCTGTTCTTCTCACAAACCACATAAGGATCCACTAGTGTCATTGCATGTCTGTTCTTGTCATGAACCACACAAGGATCCACCAGTGTCATTGCATGTCTGTTCTTTTCACAAACCACATGCAATGTCATTGCATGTCTATTCTTTCCATGAACCACACCCGGTGTCATTGCATGTGTGTTCCTCTAGACAAACCACATAAGGATCCACCGGTGTCATTGCATGTCTGTTCTTTTCATGAACCACATAAGGATCCACCAGTGTCATTGCATGTGAGTTCTTTTCTTGAACCACATAAGGATCCACAAGTGTCATTGCATGTCTGTTCTTTTCACAAACCACATGCAGTGTCATTGCATGTCTGTTCTTTTCATGAACCACACCCGGTGTCATTGCATGTGTGTTCCTCTAGACAAACCACATAAGGATCCACCGGTGTCAGTACATGTCTGTTCTTTTCATGAACCACATAAGGATCCACCAGTGGCATTGCATGTGTGTTCTTTTCATGAACCACACCCAGTGTCATTGCATGTCAGTTCTTTTCATGAACCACATAAGGATCCACCAGTGTCATTGCATGTCTGTTATTCTCACAAACCATATCAGGATACACTAGTGTCATTGCATGTCTGCTCTTTTCATGAACCACACCCAGTGTCATTGCATGCGTGTTCTTCTAAACATACCACATGTAGTGTCATTGCATGTCTGTTCTTTTCATGAACCACACCCGGTCTCATTGCATGTGTGTTCCTCTAGACAAACCACATAAGGATCCACCGGTGCCACTGCATGTCTGTTCTTTTCATGAACCACATAAGGATCCACCAGTGTCATTGGATATGTGTTCTTCTCATGAACGACACCCAATGTCATTGCATGTCAGTTCTTTTCATGAACCACGTAACGATCCACTATTGTCATTGCATGTCTGTTCTTCTCACAAACCACATAAGGATCCACCGGTGTCATTGCATGTCTGTTGTTTTGATGAATCACAGCTAGAGTCATTGCATGCATGTTCCTCTAGACAAACCACATAAGTCATTGCAAGTTTGTTCTTTTCATGAACCACACCCGGTGCCATTGCATGTGTGTTCCTCTGGACAGACCACATAAGGATCCACCGGTGTCACTGCTAGAGTCATTGCATGTCTGTTACTTCCATAAACCACATATGGATCCACCTAGTGTGATTGCATGTCTGTTGTTTTCACAAACCACACATGGATACACCAGTGTCATTGCATGGGTGGCCGTTAGACTAAGTCTTCTAGAAGGCACGCCCTAACACAGTTGTTCTGCTTGACGATTGTTACATACCATTTGATCAGGGTGCTTGCACGATTGGGATGGTCTTCGTGAGAGCGATCACCGAGTAGGCTGTTCTGCGGCATGATTGGCCACGCTTGCTCTGGACAAACTGGCAACACCGGGCGCTCCCCTGTTGTGATTGTCACGTCTCACGAGTTCAGTGGGCCACATCCTAGTGTCACGTCCCCATTACTTCTCTTCCTCCCCGTACTTCTCTTCCTTCTCCTCGAAGCCACATTCCCCACTTCACTCCCATCCTTCCGTAGCCGCAAGCTGATGGCGCCTCCATCCTAATCCCCTCTCCGGCAGACACCCCTCCCATCTCGCCATGGGTTCAAGGGGAGACGACGAGGAAACGCGTCGTGATGACATGGACGGTTATATCGATGTGAGTCGTCTCATCTCTATTTCTATAATCTGTGGATAGTTATCTATTTTTGGAGCTAGATCTAATCTGTTTACTCATGCACGTATGATGTGTTAGGCCAACCAGACGATGTATGACTCCGACTATCACGGTTTAGCGGATGAAGACAATCCTCTGCTATGTAAACATGGATATGTGCCCGCTAAATTTGTAGCGTTCGAAGGACGAAACGTGGGCAGGAGGTTTCTACGGTGTCAAGGACATCGTGCAATGATGCAAGGCAGAAGTTGTGGTGTTGTCAAATGGGTAGATCCAGAGTGGCCCAAATTGGTGCAGAAAACGTTGGACAAACTATGGGAAATGACTGTTGAGTTGAAAGAATCCGTATTCAGCTCACTTCTTGACAGTGTTGAGGTGAAGCTATGGGAACCAGTTGACATGACCAAGCATAAGCGAGATCTCAGGTGGGTGCAAGACAAGGTTAGCAAAGTCGAGAAGGAGAGGGAGGCGGCGTTGGCCCTGAAGGCTAAAGTAGAGCAAGAACTGACTCAAGCAAGGAATGATCTCACTAGGCCAAAGTCCTGCAGTTCACAACTACGAGTATTGACAAGTGCATGAGGAAAAATGCAGAGAAACAATTGAAGTTGTGCAAGGAAGATGCTAAAAGGAAGGAGCAGACGATTCGATCCTTGCTCTCGCAGGAAGATGCGCATCAGGCTAATATTAGGAAGATCAAAGAGATGTGTGATAACTTCTTCTATTTAGCTTAAGCTGCGTGCCTTTTTAAGTTGTAATAGTTGTACTTGTTGACCTAGTGGTCTGAACTATTAGTCCTAGAGTCCAGGGAGGAAACAATTGCTCTCCCGTTAGTCTGACCCCGCATTACTTCTTTTGTCTGACCAATGCCCCTTGGATATTCCGCCCGTCGCTTCGTCGTCCTCGTGTACAAATAGGAGGCCTCACAGCGCGTCGCTTCGTCGTCCTCTTCAATATCCACCACGTCGTCGCTTCGTCGACCATCCCCTCACTCCCTCTCCAATCTCCACCGCGCCGCCATGGAGATGCCCGATCTGAACTTCTACAAGGCGGTGATGTTCGCGAACTTCGACATCCTCGCGCCGCCAGCCGCGACGGTGCCCCACGGATGGCGCATGAGCTCTACGAGGGTGCCGGTGGCTACGCTCCCTGGCCGAGCCGAGATGGAGAGTGAAATCGCGGCACGACGCCACCAGATGCCCGCGTGGAAGAGGGCACTGCCCCGGTACGCGACGGCCAGCCCGTACTGGCCGGCACTGTTCAAGAAGGAGCTGAAGGCCAAGATTGGGAACCGCATCGTTGACGGGTGTGTGGTGCACCGGGATCTCCGCAACCGAGAAGGGCGGGAGAGGTTCTGGTCCGTCCCTGCACGGACCAAGTACACCATCATCGCCGCCGCTCGCCGCGAAGAGGTGCTCCGTCTCGTGAACAATACGGACATCGTGGAGGTTCCGTCCAACAGCGACAAGGAAGCCGACGGCTCCGAGGACAGTGGCAGCGGAAGTGAAATTGTTGACTAGTGGTTGAATTAATGTAGGATGTGAAATCGCACCTTTGTTTAGAAGAATATGTGGTTGAAGTAATGAAATGCCTCGATTTAGATCTCTGTCTTGATTAATTTGTGGAAGAATTTGTGATTTAGATCAATTTCTGCCTCGATTTAGATCTCTGTCCCGGATTGGGAACTTGACCGTGGACCAAAGACACCTTTTCTACTAGTGTATTCTGACATTGGTGGTTTGTTTAAACATAATCTACGTGTATTGTGCCGCATGCAAATGGCACAACCACAATTTATAAAGTGGAAGCACGTAAACCCGGTTACTGGAGATCCGGGAGCTTCACCAGATGCAGGGGTGCAGGAGCAGAGAGGCGGTGAGGTAGACGGGCTCAAGATTAGGCCAGAAAGTGGTACCGATTTCCTCCTCATCTGGGCATTATCGGTGAGAACATTGTTGTTTAAGTTGCCACGTCGTTGTGCAGCATCTGAAATAAGTTGTTGCTTCGTGGAGTCTGGCAGCTTAAATAATTTATTTCTGTGCCACTTACATTCCGTCGTATTTGGATACCTATGGCCCCTCAGCAACCGTGGAACTGGTGGATCCTTGTTTTCGCATAGCAGTGGCACAATCACAATTTTGGATTCAACTACTGACTCGGGCATTTCCAAACCCTAAGTCGCGATACATTTTACTCAGAGAACGTGGGTAGATTGTTTCGCCCAGCAACATGCCACACACAAAGCTCCAGAATTTAATAGAATTACATATATATGTTCAAGTTCAACACATTACTATGCATCTTCATTGCCAGCAGCCTTCTTCTGCAGCTTGGGTGCCAAGCCTTCACGTCCACTGGCTTCTTCATTTCCTGCCTTCTTCCTCTTCCTCGGTGCCAATTTTCTTAGCTTCAAGTACTCTGCATCGCCGGGACAATGGGCACTAGAATCGTGTCCAGCATCATCTTTCCACTTGTTTTTAATTTGTTCGAGCAGAAAAATGACATCTTTCCACTCGTTTTTAATTTGTTCGGGCAGCAAAATGACTGACCCGGCAGTCATGTTGCTAACCTTGCGGAGCTTCCTATCAAAGAAACAAGACTATTACATAACTGTCGAATATCTACAGAGTAAGTAGAACAAAAATTACAATTCAGCACAAACATGTGAACCCCAAGAGACCTTTGCTTACCAGGAGCTAATTGGGTTCGAGCAACCACCCTGTCCAAGAATAGAAGGGCGACTCCCAGTTGCAGCAGCTTCCACATCCAGTAGATCACATTTTAGCTCAAACATGGCAGCCAAAGCATACCTTTTCATCAACCCAATTAGCTGACTGTCACATGTTATAGGAAGCATGATGCCACATTCATCCATGAAGCTGAACTTTGCAGTCTGCTTTGGCCATAATTCAACATGATTACGCAGAGCAGCAACCATACCAAATATAGTGCAGATCAGCGCAAGCGCTTCTTCCATCGTGAAACAATGGTGTCCATACCACTTGCCCTTAGAGTCGTACCTGTAGAGGACTACCGTAACCAGGTAAGGGGGTCCGCGCAGATCCCACCAGACAAAAAACTGTGGACAAAATATGTTTGTCAGCGTTGGGCTACCAAACAATTTGAGGTTCAGTAGCCAGCTAGCAGTTCTAAATAGTGCGAATAGCAAAGAGAAGGGTAGCTCACCCGCTTGTAGCCAGAACTTCTTCTTCCTTGATAGTAGGATTTGCCATCCTCCGAACTGCTTGGCTCGTCGGCGGCGGAGGCGGGCTAGAGCCTTGCAACGGCGGCTATGGCATGCGCCATTGGAGCTTGGGATCAGCGACTGGGTGCAGCAACTGGGCGCAGCAACTTGGCCCCAGAAGTCAAATGTCCGAATGGATCATCCTGCCTGGAGGGTGGATTCCGATGCCGCCGGTCCTAGGGGAAAGCTGGGAATGGATTTGTGAAATAGGTCAATGCATCCAATCCACTTAGCTGCACGATTTTCCTAAGAGGTTGCCGTGTTGGCGCCTGCATCACAGACAGATGAACGACATGTGGATCCGGACGGTCTACCTTACGGGGCGATTTAACGGAATGTTTGAATTTGGCAGGGGTGAGATGAGTTTTCCTCGAAATGGCCCCTCTCAGTAGTTGGCGGCCCAACTTTTCGAAACGCGGTAATTTCAGGCAACTTAGGTACCGCCATGCACTGGCCTGCGAACTTTGGTACCGCAGACGAACATGCCCTCTGGTAAGGCCTCTTCTTTAAGGGATTAGCTGGACGACGATTACTGGGACGTTGAGGTCCTGGAGGTACTTGACCCGGTTCTCATTTCTTACGCATATCTGGTTATGTTCGAATCTTCAGCTAACCCGGCCGGTCAGGTCCGCGAGGTTGCCCCCCTCACCATGGATGGTTCGGTCCCTGCTCCCTCCCAAAAGCGTGCGGGTACCTCGGCCGCAGCTTCGGAGGTGCCGCCGCCTAAGAAGAGGCAAAAGAAATCCGGGGTGAAAACCTCGGCCAAGCCTCGGGCACCTCCAACCTCGGACGATTAAGTCTTTTTGTGTTTTAGGTCCTTCCATTTGTGTGTTTTCCTTTGTCTCTTATTGGTTCTTTTTCTCTTTTAGACTTGGTCCTTTCTGCTTTTCCAGAGCTCCTAGGGTCATTCCCTATAGCAGCTCTAGCATAACATCTCTGATCTGGAGCAGCCCTTCTCCCCCCTTTGACAACAACACTCGCCCACTCAGCCCTATTCAAGAGGGATCCGCCGTTGCGCCTGATCCGAGCCCACCTCTCCATGAGGAGGGAAGTGTCGGCGTGGGGGGTAGTGAGGCAGGTCAGGATACGGCCATGCCGGATCGTCCTAGCTCCTCTGTGGCGCTAGCACCTAGTACTGAACAAGTTTTCCTTCAGCTTCAGCACCATCACCAGTACCAGCAGCACCACCAGCACCAGCACCAGCAGCACTAGCATCACCAAAAGCACCAGCACCAGGCGCAGCAGCAACAGCCTCAGCAGCATCAGCAAAAGCCTCAGCAGCAGCAGCAGCAACAACCTCAGCAGCAGCGGCAACAGCCTCCACTAAGCCTCCAAAGAGGAAAGCCCCGTCAACTCCCTCCGGATCAACTATGTCGATCGCGGACATTTTCCAGCCAGCTACTCAGGCTTCATCCGGATCAGCGGCCTCTGATCTTCTGTCGCGTCCTCCGTCATCCGGCAAGCTTAATAAAGCTATCGTGCCAACCAAGGGCACTCCTTCAGGGTCTCCCGCCGCTAGATCAGAGGGTAGCAGGCAGCTAGTCATGCATACCAGCCCTGCCGTAGCTCAATCTACAAGTCGAGAGGCCCACGTCAAAGGCTTGTTGGCGAACTAATCTCCCAGCGCCGGAAGTTACAGTCCACTGCTCCTGGAGTATGTGAATAACTGGAGCAATCTTGAGTTCATCGATCCAAAGGATGATCTTTCGGAGAAATTTGGCCCAGCCTAGTTCAGCGCCCAGATGAATTCTGCCACCAAGGTCATCTCTTTGGCTGGCCGGATGATGGACGTAATGCTTTTCTTCTGCTATGGTACTTTACATGCATGAGCACTTGTAGATATATCCCTAGTCCCCGAGCCTCCGAGGGAGTAACTTGTTACTCGGTCGGATGCTCCTAGAGAACTCAATCTTTATCCTTAGCAATTTCAAATAGCGATAAATGTAGAGCCGGGTTAAGTTCCAGTTGGCCCAAATCTTGTAAACTTCCATTATCCACACACCTAGAGCCGGGTTAAGTTCCACTTGGCCCAGATCTTGGAAACTTTGAATATCCACACACCTAGAGCCAGGTTAAGTTCCACTTGGCCCGGATCTTGAATACTTTGAATAGCCACACACCTAGAGCTAGGTTAAGTTCCACTTGGCCCAGATCTTGAATACTTTGAATATCCATACATCTAAAGCCAGGTTAAGTTCCACTTGGCCCGAATCTTTAATACTTCGAATATCCACACACCTAGAGCCGGGTTAAGTTCCTCTTGGGCCGGATCTTGAATATCCACACACCTAGAGCCGGGTTAAGTTCCTCTTGGCCCGGATTTTGTAGACTTTGAATAACCACACACCTAGAGCCGGGATAAGTTCCTCTTTGTAAGATCTCACCATGATAAGGTAAGATCCCTGTGATTGCAGTGCTAATCCCTGGATCGAAATGCTAGCACCCACAGTTTAAGATGACGTACACAGAAACAAAGGTCATTATTACATCGCACATCCAGGAGTATAATAGTTCTTACAACTCACTTAGCCCAAGGCTAAGACACAAGTTCACATAACATATAATAATAGAGTCCTTAGTCTTCATGTGCCACAGGCAAGCATGTCGAGTGTAGACTCGCAACCCTACTCATCATCAGAGTAACCTGCAACATAATAAGTTACAGCCACAAGGGTCAATACATTTGGAATTGTATTGGCAAATGATACTAAAGTTACTTAGTATAATCCAACAACTACATGAATATATGGCTAAGTGGGGTTATGGTTGGCTTTGCTAAAATAGTTTAACTTATAGTTTTTGTAGAAGTTTTTCATTCAAGCTATAAGGTACCAATGATAGACATCACTGAACCTTTATCCCTGTTCACCCACAAGTTTTAACTTAGAGAAATTTGGATGAGGATATTATTGAACTACTTCACTGTCTTGAGGCTCAGAAGTTGTCCATAACCGGGGACACGGCTAAGTACTTAGTTTTACCCTCTCGAGAGGTGGTGCACTTTCCCCACAAGACTCGACATGCATCGAGACAAGACCTTTCAGAAGCAATCCCTCAGACCACCACGGACGCGTTCCATCCTATCATCACTACCACCCTCTGTCCGCCTGGCTGAGTTCTTGCAACTTAGTTGGTCAAGGCAGAGCCCATATGCCATGTGGTTGCACTGGAAGCTTCATGACAAGAATGTCTCTAATCTCTTTATTCCTGGGTGGCCATCCACAAGTGTGGTACACCAGCTGACCATAGAAATGGCCCCTGAGTAACCACTCAACATAATCCAAGCAAGTCCCAATCCACCCAGGTGTTTCATTAATAATAGTTGTTTTCTTAGTTAAGAAAAAATAATATCATTCCATACTATCTTGATATGTGTTTTCCACCCACAAATTCTAATAGCATAGCTAAGCATTCTAGCATACAAAGTCCTTTGACTAGTGGATACTACCAAGATATAATCTATATAGCATAGCATAGTATAGCAATATAGGAATAATTCTATCATATCAAGATCTATCAAAATATCACTAGTGCAATAGTGAAAATAATAGGACATGGGATGAAATATCACTTGCCTTGGTAGCTAGGGGAATAGGTACAATCCTCACAGCAACAAACTTCACAATCCACACAATCTACACAAGATCAATACAACAATAATAATTCAATCAATAAAACATTATAAAAACATGAATGCATGCAACATGCAAAGATATGATCACAACTCCATAATTTACAAAGCCTACAGTACTGAGGATAGAATACCTCATCTAAATGCATAAGAAATACTCAAAAATAATCTATAGAACAATTTTTTGTGAATAAAATACTCCTAAAAAGGTTCTGTCTATAATTCCATTTTTCCAGAGGCAAAAGTGTGAAACAAGGACTCTATAATAAAGGTCTCATTTTTCTGAATCCATAGACACCAAATTTGTATTTTTCTGATTTGTGGAACAAAAGTTATTGAATTTCCAAGTTAAATACTAAATCAGTCTATTTTCAAATTAAACAGAAATAGTCTGGCGATGTGGCGTTCTCCTATTGGCTGATACCGGTTCGGCCGGATCGACTGCTGCGAGCCGTCAGATTTAAGTGACGATGGACGGATCAGATCAGCCGTACCCCTTCGTTTAAGTGATCTAATCTTAACCGCTAGGATCTGATCGGACGACTTCTAAGCTTCTCGCCGGAGTCTGGCGGTGCTAACGACAGCGCGCGGCGGCGGAGCGTCGTCCAATGGGGTTCTGGCGACTCTACGAGGACTGGGAGACCGTGGACACGTACCAGAGGTCAGGGAGGTCGCGGCCGTCTCGATGGAGGTTACTGCGGTGCGGGGGGTGCTCGGGCTTGGCCTGGATCCTTCGCCGGAGTCGCGGTCGCCGGCAGAACTCACAGCTCAATGACGGAGACGAAGACCTGGGGCTCAAACCAATTGGCAAAGAGGTCAGCGAGGTGCGCAAGCGTCTGCACGATCTAGTAAACACCAAAAAGGGGCGCCGGGAACCCTACCTTTGCCGGAGAAGGCGACTGACGGTGGCGGCAGAGGGAGTTCGCGGAATTGTCCGTGTCGTCGACCTGGGGCAAAAGAAATCGCGTGGCTTGGTCAGTAGATGCGCCAAGAGATGGGGAAATAGATGGGACCAAGGGGAGGGTGCCGGGCGGCCTGGGCTCACCGGAATCGTCGCCGGAGTTCGTCGGACTGCGGCGGTTCGAGCTCGGAATTAGGGGAGCCTGGGGGCTCTCTGGGGATGGCGACTGGGGGAAAATGACGAGGAGGGGGTGAGGATTAAGTAGGAGCATTAATCGGGGATAATCACTGCGAGAAACGGCCGGAGATCAATCGATTTGAATACGGCTGAGAAGGGGGGGTTTGCTCGACGGCTCAGTTGAAGACGACGGGGTGGGGGGTTGACATGGCGTGGGGCCAGCTTGTCAGCGAGAGGGAGTAGCCAGGGGCGCGGTAAGAAAAGGGGAAAGAGGGGAAACGCCAGGTGGGCTTAATGGGCCAGGTTGGGCCAGAATGCTGCAGCTGCTGCTGTTTGAATTTCCCTCCTTTTCTTTTTTTTTCAAATTCAGTTTTCTCCAAAACTTTTAATTTAATGGTTCAAATTGATTCAAACAAAATTGTGAAAATTTGTAAAAACTCAAACTAGGTTTTTAGGGTATTATAAAACATACTTACCTACTATTTTAATCCAAGGTACTCACTTGGACTTAATAGGTAATATAGCATTATCTTTGGTTCTATTTTCATAAATTCCTAACCATGGCCCAAAATTGCACCAGATTTTTGGAGGACATTCTAAATGCAATGCAAAAACATGCCATGATGATATGAGTGCAATGATGATGCTTTCAGATGAAATTTTGGGATGTTACAAATCTAACCCCCTTAAGATGAATCTCGCCCTCGAGATTCGGGTTGGCTAGCAAATAGGTGAGGGTGATCTCTCCGAAGTTCATCTTCTCGCTCCCAGGTTGCTTCTGATTCGGTGTGATGGTTCCACTGCACTTTGCAGAATTTGATGGTCCTGGTACGGGTAATTCTTTCTGCAGTCTCCAGAATCTTAATAGGTTTCTCTTCATAAGTGAGATCATTATCTAGCTGAACTTCCTCCAATGGTATAGTGTCTTTCAACGAAGTTTCTTCCATCTCTGGGTGACACTTTTTCAGCTGACTAACATGGAATACATTGTGAACTGCTGACAAAGATTCTGGTAATTCTATCTCATATGCTACTTCTTCTTTGCGACTCAAAATCTTGAAAGGCCCTACAAAGAGTGGTGCTAGCTTCCCTTTGATTCCAAATCTCTTCACACCACGAAGTGGTGATACTCTGAGATAAGCTCTATCACCAACCTCGTAGGTAACCTCTCTACGTTTTGGATCAGCATAGCTCTTTTGCCGAGATTGAGCTACCTTTAGCCTATCTCTTACCATCTTGACTTTCTCCTCGGCCTCTTTGATTAGGTCTGGCCCGAACAAGTTTCTTTCTCCTACTCCATTCCATAGCAATGGTGTAGTACACTTCCTTCCATAAAGGAATTCAAATGGAGCCATTTCTATGCTCGACTGATAACTGTTATTGTAAGAAAACTCTGCGTATGGTAGACTTTCATCCCAACTGGATCCATAATCTAACGCACATGCTCTTAGCATATCCTCTAATATTTGATTGGTCCTTTCCGTCTGTCCATCTGTTTGCGGATGAAATTCAGTGCTGAATTCTAACCGAGTTCCTAGTGACTCATGAAGTTGTCGCCAAAAGTGTGAAGTGAACTGAGTTCCTCTGTCGGACACGATACTTTTAGGTACCCCATGCAAACATACAATTCTATTCATGTAAATCTTGGCTAGTTTTGCACTTGTATAAGTGGTCTTTACTGGTATGAAATGGGCCACTTTTTTCAAGAGATCAACGATAACTCATATGGAATCGTATCCAGACCTAGTCCTTGGCAGTCCAGTGATGAAATCCATACCGACTTTATCCCATTTCCAATCAGGTATTGGTAGCGGTTGCAATAGTCCTGCCGGTTTTTGATGTTCTGCCTTTACACGACTACACACGTCGCATAGAGCAATATGTTCTGCTATATATTTCTTTAGATTATTCCACCAAAATCTTCCCTTAACATCCATATACATCTTGGTGTTTCCAGGGTGAATTGAATATGGTGAATTGTGAGCTTCTCGTAAGATCAACTTCTTAAGTTCCCGATCCTGTGGAACACAGATACGTTTTTCATACCATAAGATTCCTTGTTCATCTACATGGAATCCCTTTGCCTTTCCTTCACTAACATTACTTTTGATTTCATCCATTTCTTTGTCCAACTTTTGGGCCTCTTGAATTCTATCCATTAGTGTGGGCTGCACCTCCAAGGATGCAAGGTATCCTTCAGGCACAATTTCGAGTCTTAGCTCTCTAAATTGAGCACACAACTCCTCCAGCAATTCTCCTTTGTTGAGGCCATTCACATAGACTTTGCGGCTTAATGCATCGGCTACAACATTTGCCTTTCCAGGATGGTATTGTAAACTTAAGTCATAGTCCTTGATGAGTTCTAGCCATCTTCTTTGTCTCATGTTGACCTCTTTCTGTGTAAAAATATATTTCAAACTCTTGTGATCGGTGAACATCTCACAACATTTTCCCATAAGATAATGCCTCCATGTTTTCCGTGCATGCACAACTGATGCCAACTCTAGATCATGAGTAGGATAATTTACTTCATGATTTTTGAGTTGCCTTGATGCATAAGCTACAACTTTACCTTGTTGCATCAGTACACCTCCCAGTCCTTGGTGAGATGCATCACAATAGACTTGAAAATCTTTCTCAAGATCTCGCAAACATAACACTGGTGCTGACACAAGTCTCTTTTTCAATTCCTGAAAGCTAGTTTCACAAGCTTCTGTCCAATTAAACTTATTCTCCTTCTTCAGCAGATTAGTCATGGGCTTTGCAATCTTAGAGAAATTCTCAATGAACCTTCGATAGTATGCTACCAGACCAAGGAAACTACGGACTTCTTTAACTGATTTAGGAGGTTCCCATTCTGTCATAGCTGCCACTTTTGCTGGATCAACAGCTATACCATTTCTAGATACTATGTTCCCAAGAAAACCCACTTCGTTCAGCCAGAATTCACATTTACTGAACTTGGCATAAAGTTTATGTCCCCTGAGTTTCTCTAGAATCAGGCGTAGATGTTCCTCATGCTCTTTGTTGCTTTTGGAATATACCAATATATCATCGATGAATACCACTACGAACTTGTCAAGGAATTCCATGAATACTTTATTCATCATGTTCATGAAATAGGCTGGTGCATTGGTTAATCCAAACGGCATCACTGTATATTCATACAACCCGTATCTAGTGGTGAATGCAGTCTTGGGTATGTCATGTTCTCTAATCTTGAGTTGAAAGTATCCTGATCGAAGATCGATTTTTGAGAACACACATGCACCCTCCAGTGGATTGAAGAGATCATTTATTCTAGGCAGGGGGGTACTTATTCTTTATGGTCACTTCATTAAGTGAACGATAATCTATGCATAGTCTTTGGCTTCGGTCCTTCTTTTCAACAAAGAAAACTGGTGCTCCCCAGGATGATGAACTTGGTTGGATAAATCCCTTTTCCAGTTGTTCTCCTAATTGCTTCTTAAGTTCTTTTAACTCGTCAACCGACATCTGATAGGGTCTCTTTGCTATAGGCCCTGTTCCTAGCAGTAGGTCTATTAGAAACTCCACATCCCTATCTGGTGGCATGCCAGGTAATTCCTCGGGGAACACATCTGGATATTCCCTCACTATTGGCACATCATCTAGGCTAAACCCCTTAAGATAATTAACCTTGCTCCCCTTGGGTTCAAAGTTAGACTTGAACCTGATCCTTTTCTTTTCTGGGGTAGTGAGCATAACAGTTCGCTTGGCACAATCAATCACTCCTTCATAATGGGTCAACCAGTCCATTCCTAATATGACATCTAATCCTTGGGACTCTAGGATTATTAAACTAATCGGGAACTTGTGTTTTCCAATTTCTAGGATGATCTGTCGGCAACCTGAATTTACTATCATTTCTCCACCCGGAGAACTTACCTTAATAGGACATCCAATAGTTTTAGTGGTGAGTCTGTTTTTGATTACAAATGCTCTTGAAATGAATGAATGCGATGCACCAGTATCGAAAAGGATAAGTGCGGAGAAGGCATTAACTTTGAACTTACCGATCATAGCATCAGATCCTTCTTGGATTTCCTCCACATTAATGTGATTCACATGGCCCTTTTGGAATGGGTTTGGCTTAGCCCCATCAGTCTTATTTTCTGGGCATTCATTAGCATAGTGTCCTGTCTTCTTACACTTGAAACATTCCACTTGACTGATGTCTTTCTTCGCTGGCTGACTGTGACGGTTCTGACCATTTTGGTTCCCATGGCCATGATTATTGTGATTGTTCCTGAATCCACTTTTGTTGTGCCCACGATGATTGTTTCCATCATGGTTGTGGTTGTTGCTACGATGGTTATTATGATTCCCATTCTTGTGGAATCCTGAGCTCCCACTTCCTTCACCATGAGGGCGCTTGTGAGGAGATCCTGATCCAAACTTATCGAAATGGTGCTTCCTCTTTCTACCCTCCACTAGCTTCATCTTGTTTTCCAGGATGGTAGCTTTATCACATAAAGATTGATAAGTTGGAACATATGCGACAGATAGTTACATAGCAATTTCATCATTCAGCCCATCCAGGAATTTCTCCTTCCTCTTTGCATCAGTGTCAACATCGTCGGGTGCATAAAGTGACAAATTATTGAACTCTTCGATGTATTCAGAGATGCTACGATGGCGTTGCTTGAGGTTATGGAACTCCTTTTTCTTCAATCCCATTATTCCAGCAGAGATGTGAGTGGTGCGAAACCCATCTTCAAACATTGCCCAAGTCACTTCCTCAATAGGGTGGGTAATTTGGAAATTATCCCACCAAGCATCTGCATGACCTTCCAACAAGTGTGCTGCAAATCTGACTTTTTCAGCATATGTGCACCCAACCGTGACTAGGTCCTTATTGACAGAGCGTAACCAATCATTTGCCACCATGGGGTCTGAGGTACCTGAGAACTTGGCAGGTCTCAGCCTTAGAAATCTGGTCAGCATATCCAAAGGTAGTGGATTGTTCTGGTTGTTATTGTTATTATTGTTGTTCTGGTTCTGGTTCGCCATGAATTGAGTCATCATTTGCATCAATTGGGTCTGTGCAGCCATCATCTGCTGCATTCCATTGTCATTGTCATGGTTATCCTCGTTGTTGCGTCGGGGAGGCATATGTGGGTTTAGTAACGGTAAGTAATGATAGATAACCCAATAAAACAACAATTCAGACAAACAAGCACATGCAAGTTCCAACATCACAACAATAACAGAGTCTGCAAAGATAACATACTATCATAGTCACCCACAAGTCGGTATGACTTATGCAACTCAATAATAATAAACTAAAGGTAGATGGAACAGTATCACTACTCCTCCATGTCGACTTCCTCCTCCACTAGAGAAAGTCCTGCTGATGCGAATCCTGCCTTGTATTCCTCCAAGCTGGTGGTCAGGGCATCGATCTTCGCCTGTAGCTCTCTCTTCTGTGTGCGTAGCCTCTCTATCACCTCGTGATCCGCTTCCAGCTCAATGTTCTGTAGCTCTAACTCGGTCTCCAAGTCTCTAATCTTCTTGTTCTTCTCCTGAACTCTTTTATCTTGGTTCTTGAATTTCTTATCTTGATCTTCAAACTTCTTCTCCATTTCCTTGATTCGATTTTCCTGTTCCTGGAAGTCCTTGTCCTTCTCCTTGAGTTGGACTCGTAGTTCATCGTTGCTAAGCATCACATTAGTCCTATTAGTATCAAGGTGTCTAATGAGGCTCTCTAAGTCCTGGAGGTAGTGTCGTACGGGCTTGATAGATTCCTTAGAGGCCCCGTCCAACACAATAGGCTCTCCTTCCTCGTCGCGCCTCCCAAAGAAATGGAAGTAGTGGCTCTTGATCTCAGAAGAGTGACGTCCACATAGGCGTCCCAACAGTTCCTGCATAGCGACGTCAAGGCCCCTCTCCATGTCATCATGGAGTATCTTGAAGGGAATCTCCCCAGTTTGGGGCTCCGTCTCACGTCCTGGCTGAGTAACTTTGAATCCCCATAAGTCCTTCCTCTGAAACTTCCGCAGCTGAAGTCCCTGAATGGTAGGGATTGGAAGAGCGAGCACTTGGACTAGCTCCAATAGGCGAGTCCCAAAGTGAGTCCCCTTGAAATCCTTGGCCGTGCTGAAGACAAAATTCGGCATGGAGAAAATTAGTAACACAATAGAGAAAGAAAATACAAGTCACAAAATAAAAGAGAGTTCAACCAACAAAACATTCCAAGTAGCAATACATTAATTCAACTTAAGCACTCAAGGTTCCAGACATAACTTTATTTTTGCCATACCACATAGGTTGGTATGGTCGAGATACTAACGTGATAAAACGCCAAGGGTGGTGGTCCAACTAATATCTCACTCCTTCTTAACCAAGGTGGCAATCAGGGCATCCTAGGCAGAAATCTGCTTGTCTTGGTCACATAGCTCCAATGCTAGGCCTATGATATCCTTACTTAGGCGTTTCACAATGGCCTTTGAGTTTTGGGCAAGGCGCTTCTCCTCCTTAAGATCCTCCTGAGTATTGAGCATTCTATACTTGAGCCTCTCCCCAAGTTCCTCAATAGCTCTCCATGCAGCATTCCTTGCAGAGTCAAAGAATGACGGGTGCATCTCAGAGTTGGTGAACATGCAAAATCCCGTACTCTTGGGATCGTCCTCCTTGTTCTTGTACAAGTGGAGTTGCACCCACCAATACTCTTGTCCTTCATCTATCACAGGAAATCCCTTGTACACGGCTTCACCATTCATCCCCAAGCCAAGCATGAGGTTCTTGAGCACATTGGGAAATTCTGTCTCGCATTCCAAGGTCATAGTCATCAGTGGTCCCTTCTTGATAGATTCATTGATGGTGGACATCTACAAAAATAGATGAGAAGGATGATTAAGAAAAGTTTGACGAGATGGAAAGACAAGTGTAAAGTTGGAATATAGAGTTTTCCTAAGGGTTTTCCTTAGTCTGTCCATTCAAGGGTCACGATCCTACAGGCAACACAGTGCTCTGATACCATCTGTAAGATCTCACCATGATAAGGTAAGATCCCTGTGATTGCAGTGCTAGTCCCTGGATCGAAATGCTAGCACCCACAGTTTAAGATGAAGTACACAGAAACAAAGGTCATTATTACATCGCACATCCAGGAGTATAATAGTTCTTACAACTCACTTAGCCCAAGGCTAAGACACAAGTTCACATAACATATAATAATAGAGTCCTTAGTCTTCATGTGCCACAGGCAAGCATGTCGAGTGTAGACTCGCAACCCTACTCATCATCAGAGTAACCTACAACATAATAAGTTACAGCCACAAGGGTTAATACATTTGGAATTGTATTGGCAAAGGATACTAAAGTTACATAGTATAATCCAACAACTACATGAATATATGGCTAAGTGGGGTTATGGCTGGCTTTGCTAAAATAGTTTAACTTATAGTTTTTGTAGAAGTTTTTCATTCAAGCTATAAGGTACCAATGATAGACATCACTGAACCTTTATCCCTGTTCACCCACAAGTTTTAACTTAGAGAAATTTGGATGAGGAGATTATTGAACTACTTCACTGTCTTGAGGCTCAGAAGTTGTCCATAACCGGGGACACGGCTAAGTACTTAGTTTTACCCTCTCGAGAGGTGGTGCACTTTCCCCACAAGACTCGACATGCATCGAGACAAGACCTTTCAGAAGCAATCCCTCAGACCACCACGGACGCGTTCCATCCTATCATCACTACCACCCTCTGTCCGCCTGGCTGAGTTCTTGCAACTTAGTTGGTCAAGGCAGAGCCCATATGCCATGTGGTTGCACTGGAAGCTTCATGACAAGAATGTCTCCAATCTCTTTATTCCTGGGTGGCCATCCACAAGTGTGATACACCAGCTGACCATAGAAATGGCCCCTGAGTAACCACTCAATATAATCCAAGCAAGTCCCAATCCACCCAGGTGTTTCATTAATAATAGTTGTTTTCTTAGTTAAACAAAAATAATATCATTCCATACTATCTTGATATGTGTTTTCCACCCATAAATTCTAATAGCATAGCTAAGCATTCTAGCATACAAAGTCCTTTGACTAGTGGATACTACCAAGATATAATCTATATAGCATAGCATAGTATAGCAATATAGGAATAATTCTATCATATCAAGACCTATCAAAATATCACTAGTGCAATAGTGAAAATAATAGGACATGGGATGAAATATCACTTGCCTTGGTAGCTAGGGGAATAGGTACAATCCTCACAGCAACAAACTTCACAATCCACACAATCTACACAAGATCAATACAACAATAATAATTCAATCAATAAAACATTATAAAAACATGAATGCATGCAACATGCAAAGATATGATCACAACTCCATAATTTACAAAGTCTACAGTACTGAGGATAGAATACCTCATCTAAATGCATAAGAAATACTCAAAAATAATCTATAGAACAATTTTTTGTGAATAAAATACTCCTAAAAAGGTTCTGTCTATAATTCCATTTTTCCAGAGGCAAAAGTGTGAAACAAGGCCTCTATAATAAAGGTCTCATTTTTCTGAATCCATAGACACCAAATTTGTATTTTTCTGATTTGTGGAACAAAAGTTATTGAATTTCCAAGTTAAATACTAAATCAGTCTATTTTCTAATTAAACAGAAATAGTCTGGCGACGTGGCGTTTTCCTATTGGCTGATACCGGTTCGGCCGGATCGACTGCTGCGAGCCGTCAGATTTAAGTGACGTTGGATGGATCAGATCAGCCGTACCCCTTCGTTTAAGTGATCTAATCTTAACCGCTAGGATCTGATCGGACGGCTGCTAAGCATCTCGCCGGAGTCTGGCGGTGCTATCGACGGCGCGCGGCGGCAGAGCGTCAGCCGATGGGGTTCTGGCGACTCTACGAGGGCAGGGAGACCGTGGACACGTACCAGAGGTCAGGGAGGTCGCGGCCGTCTCGATGGAGGTTACTGCGGTGCGGGGGTGCTCGGGCTTGGCCTGGATCCTTCGCCGGAGTCGCGGTCGCCGGCAAACTCACAGCTCAATGACGGAGACGAAGACCTGGGGCTCAAACCAATTGGCAAAGAGGTCAGCGAGGTGCGCAAGCGTCTGCACGATCTAGTAAACACCAAAAAGGGGCGCCGGGAACCCTACCTTTGCCGGAGAAGGCGACTGACGGTGGCGGCAGAGGGAGTTCGCGGAATTGTCCGTGTCGTCGACCTGGGGCAAAAGAAATCGCGTGGCTTGGTCAGTAGATGCGCCAAGAGATGGGGAAATAGATGGGACCAAGGGGAGGGTGCCGGGCGGCCTGGGCTCACCGGAATCGTCGCCGGAGTTCGTCGGACTGCGGCGGTTCGAGCTCGGAATTAGGGGAGCCTGGGGGCTCTCTGGGGATGGCGACTGGGGGAAAATGACGAGGAGGGGGTGAGGATTAAGTAGGAGCATTAATCGGGGATAATCACTGCGAGAAACGGCCGGAGATCAATCGATTTGAATACGGCTGAGAAGGGGGGGTTTGCTCGACGGCTCAGTTGAAGACGACGGGGTGGGGGGTTGACATGGCGTGGGGCCAGCTTGTCAGCGAGAGGGAGTAGCCAGGGGCGCGGTAAGAAAAGGGGAAAGAGGGGAAACGCCAGGTGGGCTTAATGGGCCAGGTTGGGCCAGAATGCTGCAGCTGCTGCTGTTTGAATTTCCCTCCTTTTCTTTTTTTTTCAAATTCAGTTTTCTCCAAAACTTTTAATTTAATGGTTCAAATTGATTCAAACAAAATTGTGAAAATTTGTAAAAACTCAAACTAGGTTTTTAGGGTATTATAAAACATACTTACCTACTATTTTAATCCAAGGTACTCACTTGGACTTAATAGGTAATATAGCATTATCTTTGGTTCTATTTTCATAAATTCCTAACCATGGCCCAAAATTGCACCAGATTTTTGGAGGACATTCTAAATGCAATGCAAAAACATGCCATGATGATATGAGTGCAATGATGATGCTTTCAGATGAAATTTTGGGATGTTACACTCTTAGCCAGGATCTTGAATATCGAGACACCTAGAGCCGGGTTAAGTTCCTCTTGGCCCGGATTTTGTAGACTTCGAATTATTTTCACTTCTTCCTATGAACTAACCTCGTCTTGCTTTTATCAGATCACCACTGACCGCCAAACTGCTGAGTTCCAGCAGCTGGATTCTTACAAAGATGTTCACGCACGCTATGGCAAGCTCCTTGAGGATCACAAGAAGAAGAGTAATTTTCTTTACCCAAGACCTATTCTTTTCCGTTCCTTCGAGTTATCGATGATCCGAATAAACTTGTTACTCCACTTATGTAGTGGATGTTGATGCTGAGAATATCATCATGCGGAAAAATCTTGAGGAAATCCTAGGTATTTTATCCTTCACTTCATCTTTGTGGGCTTATTTCCTTGACTCGGTAGACATTTATACTTCGGCTCTGCCGGATTAACTTATTACTGCAATTGCCCTTGAAGATAGTGTTCCTATTCCTGATATGATGACACATTTTCTCGAACAAGTAGGAAAGCATCAAGCTGAACTAAAAAATAAGGACGACGAGATCACTCGGCTGAATGCCGAAATCCAGAGGCTCAAGGACCTCGACAAAACCGAGCTAGACAAGGCGGTCCAGGATTTTTCCAAGGAAAAAGAGCGTTTGACGATGCAAATTTCCAAGGATAAGGGTCTATTGGAGGAAGTAGACGTGAAACTTAGGTCGGTAACCTCAGAATATGATAAACTCCAGGCTCACAGTGCCAATGTCGATGCCGAGCTTCAGCGTCTCCTCTTCCCGATTTCCCATGAGTTTCTTTCCCTTGTTCAATTCTCTTTTCTCCGGATTAATGATTTTTCTCATTGCTTCCTCTGTTTTGTTCTCAGGCAAGTTTCCAGAAGGTGATAGTCTTGCTGGCGCTACTATAGCCTGGTCTCATGAGTGGCATGGTATTCCCACGGGCCCTGGGTCCGGGTCAGTCCCTTACACGATAGAGGATCTACTTGTGAGCCTCGCTGCTCGCCTGGAGCTGGTAAAGAACTATGACGCAGATATCATGCCGACCACAATGCGGATGCTGAACTCTCTCTGGCCCGGCGAGCCCACTCCAAAAGGGAAATGCTGCTCTCATTGCCAAACTAATGGAATGCGATACGCAACTACATTTATGGCGTGAGTCGGCCGCGCGACCCGGTGCTGATATTGCGCTGCAGTTAGTCCTCTCGTTGTACGAAGGAATAAACCTGGGGATTCTTACCCGCATGCTCACCGGATCCTAGTGGACGGAGGATCTGGCGTGGGTTGCGCGTCGCAAAGCCAGTGCTAACAAGCTTATTCAGTATTCCTTCTGCCACACTTGGAACGAAGGGCCGAGCTATCTCGACGTGAATGATGACGAGATTGGTTCTGAACGTGAGGAAGGTGAGGCGAGTGAGGGCGAGGCCTCCGAACTCGACAACAAAGATGACGACCCGGGGGATGGGGAGGCCCACCCCGAGGATGAGGCCGGGGCTAGCGCCCCGCCCGCAAATTCTGAAGTACCTCCCCCTTCAGCCGATGATTCGGCTTCTGCCCGTGCTCCTTGAACATAAACACTTAACCGAATTTTTCAGATCTCCGGTATACCGGATGAAGTTGTACTTAAGTACATTGGTATGGTTTTGCTACAATATGTGTTATTTTCTACTAAATTTTTAATTTCGGATTATCGTGGGCGAAGTCCCCGAGTTTGCTTTTCTTGTTACCTAAAGTTTTGACTCGGCTCACGTCTACCTTGATTCGGTTTTTTGACTTACGAGTCCGAGGTTCAAAAAATTGAATTAACAATACTTGAAACATAGAGATCAGCTTAAAATATTCCGACAAGAAATGAAATAAACCCTGGGTTAGTCCGAATAACAAATGTCGGCGTTCTTAGGTTCTTTCCCTTAGTCGTTTTTCATGTGCTTCGCAATTCCAAACTTGTTCTCTTGCTTGGCATGAAGCCAATTCTTGTTGGACCACAACAAATTTGAAGAGTTGGGTTTTTGGTGCTTACACACTACTAATCTGGCCAAGGTACAAGTAATGTAAGCCAGCCGACATATAAAGAATATAAAACAAGAAAGATAGTTATTATGGAAGTCCCCAAGTTTCTGCCAGGGTGCCGAAATTTCATTGATAAGCTCGTTGCCGACATACATACCGACGTGCGAATAACTCGGATACATTCACCTTTTTGCTAGGTGTAAAAGGGACGAAGTAGTGCTACGTTCCACGGTCATTTAGATTCTTCTCCGGACCTGTCTGGCTTGTTCTTCTCATGTGGCTCTGCATCAATAAGATATTAGGAATCATTGTGCAAAGCTTTGCTCACAATGAAAGGTCATTCCCATGGAGGGGATAACTTATGCATGCTAGCAGTGCGCTGTATCAACCGGAGTACAAGATCACCTTCCCGGAAAACTCAGGGGTTTACTTTCCGGCTATGATAGCGTCAGAGGTTTTGCTGATATATGGCGGATCTGGACAAGGCCAGTTCTCTCGCTTCTTCTAGCAGATCAACATCATTTTGTCGGGCCTCTCGCACTTAGGCTTTTGTGTATTGGGTGACCCTTGGCGAATCATGCTCTATGTCGGCCGGTAATACGGCTTCTACCCCATATACCAGAAAAAATGGCGTATAGCCTGTTGATCGATTTGGAGTTGTTCTTAAGCTCTATAGTACTACTGGTAGTTATTTTATCCAGCACCCCGCTGATCTTTGTAGCGGCTCTATGAGCCGGAGTTTTGTCCTAGACAGAACTAGTCTGTTGGATCTTTCCACTTGACCGTTCGATGCGGGGTGGGTGACTGAGGTGACATTTAGCCGAATCTTCTTTTCTCGGCAGAACCTCGCAACTGCTCCTTCAGCAAAGTTAGTGCCATTGTCGGTTATGATACTATGGGGGTAGCCATATCTCATGATTATATCGTTGAGGAATTTTACTGTTGTTGCCCCATCACATTTCTTGATTGGCTTTACTTCAATCCACTTGGTAAATTTGTCCACCATGACTAGGATATGGGTCATTCCTCCTTTAGCCAGCTTAAATGGTCCTACCATATCTAGGCACCATACAACAAATGGCCAAGTGATGGGAATAGTTTTAAGTTCCGACATTGGTAGGTGAGGTTTAGTGGCGTATCTCTGGCAACCATTACATTTCCTCACCAAATACTCTGCTTGCTCCAAAGCACTTAGCCAGTAAAATCCATGCCGAAAATCTTTTGACACTAATGCTCTTGAGGAGGCATGGTGGCCACATTCTCCTTGGTGGATATCTCGGAGTATGTCAAGTCCTTCCTCCGGGTCAACACACCACTGCAGCACTATTGTCACACTTCTTTTATATAATTCGGTGTTGATAATTGTATAGGCTTTTGCTCTCCTCTGGATTTTCCTTGAGAGTATCTCATCATCTAGCAGGATTCCTTCTTTAGGGGAAATCGAATATGGGCTTGTGCCAAGCTGGTATAGCTCGGACGAGAAATGGTTCCTCGTCAATTTCCATCGCATCCACCGACATAACTCTTACCAGTTCTGGCTGAACAGTCCCCAGGTTTGCTGAAGCAGTCCTCGGGTTTGCTGAGGTATTCCCCGAGTTTGTTGAGGTACCTCCCCAATCAATTTCCATTGACATAGCTTCTGACCCGGGGAGAGCCAGGATATAAATAGACTCGGATTCTAGCGATGGAGTAATAGATGGTTTTTTAAAGTGTTCCAAAGCAAGATTTGGCGAGATTGGTTGCTGAGATGAGCCCAACTTGGACAATGTGTGGGCCGCCTCGTTTTCAATCTGAGGTATCTGGTGAAACTCACATCCCTCGAAGAATCCGCTTATCTTTTGCACATGAAATCTGTACAAGCCCATGTTGGCATCCAAAGCGTCCTAGTTATCAGATACTTGCCGCACCACCAAATCTGAGTCGCTAAAGCACTGTATCCGACGTATTCCTACTTTTTTTCACTTGGAGGCCATGTACCGGTGCTTCATATTCCGCGACATTATTTGAGGCGCTGAAGTGGATCTGGAGAACATACTTTAGTTGATCTTTCTTGGGCGAAGTAAGTACCACTCCTATGCCCAGCCCTTCTTCAGTTTTGACCCGTCAAAGTGCATTCACCAGTAATTTGAGTCCGACAGAGGTGCTTCGTATTGCATCTCGGCCCAGTCCAAACAGAAATCCGCCATGACCTGCGACTTGATCGCATCTCTTCCGTCAAACAATGGTGTGTATGGGGCTAGCTCAATTGCCCATTTTTCTATTCACCCACTAGCATCTTTGTTGCTCATAATCTCTGATATGGGAGCCTCACATATCACCTTGATGGGGTGTTCCTCAAAGTAGCGATTGAGTTTCTTGGCCAACATATACACGCCATACGCCATCTTTTGATAGTGAGGGAAATTCTGTTTTGAAGCCGACAATACTTCGCTCAAATAATACACTGGCCTTTGCACCAATTTTCCTTCCTCTTCGCACTCCACTACAATTACCGCACTTACGACTCGGTTGGTCGCGGCTATATTGAGCAACATTGGCTCCTTGGGTAGTGGTGCGAATAGGATTGGTGTGGTGGACAACATCTTTTTTAATCCTCGAAACGCGCTATCCGCTTGTGGTGTCCATGTGAATTTGTTTGCCTTTTTCATTAACTGCTAGAGGGGCAATGCCTTCTCTCCAGCCGACATACGAACCGACTTCACGATGCCAGGAAACCCGTAAACATCTACACATTGTTAAGGAATTTTGGTAGTTCCATTCTTTCTATAGCTTGGATTTTCTTCGGGTTTTCTTTGATACCTCGGCTGGACACTAGGAAACCAAGTAAATTTCTTGTGGGTACACTAAAGGTGCATTTTTCGGGTTAAGTTTCATCCGGAACCGTCTCAAGTTTGCAAATGTCTGTCGGATGTCATTAAGGAGCGTATTGCTTTCCTTAGTTTTTATGACCACATCGTCCACAGATACTTGCACATTTCGACCTATCTGGTCATGTAAACACTTTTGCATGCATCGCTGGTACGTTGCTCCAGCATTACATAATCCAAACGGCATAATTCGATAGCAATAAGCCCCGTACGGGGTAATAAAAGCAGTCTTTATTTGATCATTCGGGTTCAAGGGTATCTAGTGGAAACTAGAATACGCATATATGAATGAGAATAACTCACACCCCGTAGTTGAATCTATGACTTGTTCTATCCTTGGAAGTGGGAATGGGTCTTTAGGACATGCCTTATTGAGTTTCATGTAATCAATGCACATGCGCCATACCACGGCCACCTTCGGGTCATCTTTCTTCTTTTCCACTTGCACCAGATTAGAGAGCCTATCCGGATAGAGTACCTCCATGATAAATCTGGCCGCCAGGAGCCTAGCTATCTCATCCCCAATTACTTTTCTTCTGTCCTAGGCAAAACGTCGTAGAGGTTGCTTCACCGGCTTTGCGCCGGGTCTCAAATTTAAAGAGTGATCTGCCAACTCCCTCGGTACACCTTGCAGATCCTGTGTGGACCAAGCAAAGATATCTCGATTCTCACGGAGGAAGTTGACGAGCTTGCTTTCCTATTTGTTGCTTAACCTGGCACCAATAGTTATGATGCGCTATGGGAACTGATCATCAATTGGTACTTTCTTGGTATCCTTTGTCGCTTGGAATGACACACTTCCATGCGGATTGGTCAGGGTGGCATATGTTGCTGTGCGGACTGAGCCAACACCACCACTTCCATGATCCTCCTTTTCTCCTAAGCTATCACGAGTGACTCGGCCAGGTTAGATCCGGCAGAGGCGCACTCGATCGAACGCTAGAAGTCCCCTGAGATGGTTATCACTCCCCCAGGTACGGGCAATTTCATCTTGAGGTAGCTGATGTGAGTACTAGCCATGAACTTGTTTATTGTGGGCCTTCCGAGTAACACGTGATAAGCACTCTCCAGATTCACCACTTCAAACTCCAAATTTTCAGTCCGGCAATTATCCCTTGTTCCGAACAGCACATCAACCCGAACCTTACCAATTGGCTCACAGGAAATACCTAGCACAATGCCATGAAAAGTGGTCCTTGTAGCTTGCAGCATATTCTCTGTTATCCCCAACTTGTGCATGGTATCCTTGTACATGATGTTAATGCTACTGCCATTGTCAATCGGCACCTTGGAGAATCTCACATTAAGATTCGTCCCGATGAACGTCGGATCTAGGACTAGTGCGTAGGTCCCTGGGCTCGGCATAAGCTTTGGGTGATCTCTGATACTCCATGTAATTTCTTGATCCGACCAAGGCATGTACCTCACTATCGCCGGCATTACCGCGTTTACCTCCATATGCCGGCGCTGTAAACTTTTCCAGTCAGTTTCTTCCATGGTAAATACATAGTAGCTTTGATGATGCTCCCTGTATTCATTTCTCCCCTCATTTCCATGGTATCCTTGATCTTGCTGATGTTGGTTATTCACCTGATGCATTGTATCCCTTCTTTCTTGATTTTCATACCTTGCGGTGGCGGGGGCAGCATGAGTTGCTATTGGTTCCCTCCAGTGAGTAATGGCTATCGAGGTGCTTCGTTCTGAGGTGCCTGAGCATTCCACGAACTAACTTGATCTAACATCCTCATCCACTCACACCGCCGGGTCGTATGATTCACCGGGCTATTCGGACTAGGCGTATCAAACTTACAAGGTTGATCCAGCATAGACTCGAACGTATACCTCGGCCGATCCTTTCGCTCCTGCATTGCTTTTTCTGCTCTGGAGTCCAAGGCTTTCTCCCTTCACTTTTATGCTGCCAGTTTTGCCCTCCAGTTTTCTGGCGCTAGTTGGCGCCGACATTGGGCTGATCCCGGTCCACAGCTATCACTTGCTGTGAGTTGTAACGGTAATCCGGACGTTCATCCCGTCTCTTGCCTCGGAAATCATTTATCCTTGATGACCCGGACCCATATCGGTTGTAATATTCCTTGTTTCCTTCACTTGACATTATCCGGGGTTGAGTTGGGTCTCCCAAAGCATATGAATCCACGATCCAGATCGTCTTAGCCAAA
This sequence comes from Avena eriantha, assembly GCA_910589775.1. Lineage (NCBI taxonomy): Eukaryota > Viridiplantae > Streptophyta > Magnoliopsida > Poales > Poaceae > Avena > Avena eriantha. Next base: position 129,874,490 of record OU342740.1, read on the forward strand.
GTTGATGGCATATCTCATTGCAGTCTTTGCCACAACATACTTCCATATCTACAGCCTTGGGCTAACCACGCAATTGCTTGTGATTCAATTACCCCCTCGGATGAGTTTCGCACATCGCACCACCAAGTCAGAAAGTCTCGGTCTGGATCATTCGGTCTCTGCCGACATAACACCAGAGTTTGTGGCTTGTTGGGCCTCTTATAAGTGCTTGAGAAGTTGCTAACAAATAACTCCTGAAAGGCCAGCCAGCAGTTAACACTCCCTGGTGGCAAGTTGTTTAGCCACACTCTTGCTGGTCGCTCTAACATTTGAGGCACATATCTCACAGCCCATCTCAAATTTCCAGTTGCAATTTTGACTGTTGTTGCGTAATCAATAAGCCAATCCTCCGGCCTCATTCTACCATCGTATGTCTTTGTTCCCCTGGCCAAATGAAAGTTTGGCACCGGTGGTTCCCTCATGATCTGAGGCCCAAAACATGCCGTACCAAGTGGACCTTGTACCTCGATCAGCTCTGACCTATAAATCTGGTCCAACTTCAACCTTGCATCATCCAGCTGTAAGTTTCTGCTTCCTAGCCTTGAACCAATTAGATGGTGCTCCGGTCTGGGGTATCCGTCGTTAACCATTGCCGAATAACCATCATTATACCTCTCTCGATCCGGCCAAGCATTTTTGCTGTTGCACTACTTGACCCATACTTCTTTCCTGCCGAGGTGCATTTTGCCCCACTCTCGCTGGATAACATTGTCCGGCATTGCTTTTGGCAGCGTTCCGTTGACCGGCATTGCCTTGGTCATGGTTACCTCGGCCAGCCTCACCTTGGCTGGTATTGTGGCGATCTTCGTCACCTTGCATTGCTTTGCCTTTTCCAGCTCTCACCGGATCATAGGGGACCATCTGTTTGTCCCTTCTCCCAGAGTTTACTTCTTCTCTCCTAGGGTTGTGACCCGGAGATGATGCAGCGGCGCCGGACTTGGCCGGGTTATTTCTTGCCGAATGAAGCACCTATGATGCTCCTGGTGGTGTCGGATTTGCCGTGTTCATTTCCTCGTTCTGCTGGCAAGTGACCCTCAGCAAGTGGTTCACCCTTCCCTGTTGCCTCTCCCGGGCCTCTCCAGTTAAACCTGCTAACTCAGATGCAGCCGCATTTGCTGCCCTGAGGTTCTTTGCCGGGGTACAATACCGGTCCAGCCCTCCTATTACTATTGTGGCTCTCTGAGCCGGCCAAGGATCATATTCCTTGTCAATCTCGATGATCAGGTTTCTACCTCGAATTCTTGCTCCATCTAAGCGGTTGGCCTTTGCATATTCCCTCAGAGTAATGTTCAAGGATTGTTGTAACTCCGCTATTTTCTTAGCGCCATCTAACATTTTCTGCCTTGTTTCCTCTAGCTCAGCTTGCGCCTGAGCCGGATCTACCACAGGAGCTATTGGCATCGCTAGGCTATCTAATGCTTGCTGGAGCACATTCTCTAGCCTTTGTAGTGGGGGGAACCTAGATCTTGCTTGTTTTGGGGTGACTTACGGCTCTAGCGCCGGGTCCTTGCTTGTTCCCGCATCTGGTGCAGCCATCATGACCTCAACGGTGCTAGTAGGGCAAGTGATACGCACTCTGTGAGCTGCGCTGAGAGGTGGCTCGCCAACATAGATGTTGTGTGTACCAAGTTTGATGAAGACTCCATTGCGTGGAGGGGGATGCCTACCGAAGCTCCCTGCATGGTCGCTGACATAGTCCAGCGCTCCGAAGCGCTGAACCAGGCCGGAGACGATGTGCTCACTGGTGTTGGAGATGCTTCCCATCCGTTTTTTCACCCCTGCTAGCACCGCTAGCCCCACGGTGGGCGCCAACTATCATGGTGGTGGCATGGCAGATGCCATGGATAGGCTAAAAATGGGGCCAAGTGCTAGGGGAATCCAGGGAGGGAAAACATGGTGATTCCACGCACATAAGTTCTTCTATTTGCTCTATCAATGGTGCTACATGGGCTCTTCAAGCTCTTGGAGAGAAGGAGACTATGTCTCTTACTCCCCACTTCCTGGCTCTAGAGTTCTACCTTAGACAGAGAAAATGATCGATCCCTCTCTATGGAGGCCCCGGTGCTCCTTATATAGGGGAGCCTAGGTTATATTGTTAGGGCACGCGTGGCAGCATATTCCCCGAATATACTCCTCGACTAAAGCTAGATGCTTCTTTATTCTCTTTAACGGCTCATCCGAACTTTGAACGTAACCCGCTACGTAATCCTTGCCTTTGCACGTCACCACACACGGGCTACGTCAGCCGACACAGCCCGCGTCATCTTGGTCACCCCTGCCCTGCTTGTCCTTCTCTCTGCATTGCTTCGCTCACGCTACAGCTAGCCAAAGCCACCTTTTGACCAGCAGGAGATTCCTTCCTTCTTTTGGAAGCCAAGTGCTAGTCCGGATTAGCACATGGCTAACCCAGCTACGAGGGTACCTGCGTAATAGACATACAAACATTGCCGGCACATAATTTATGCCGGCCGGGTGAAGGCTAGGGAGATGCTCCATGGGCCGGTTTACTCCATAGGTCGGCCTTCCTTGAGGTGACCTAGTCAGCACTTGTTTTGACCGTGCTGTACCTCGGCTAACTCGGCCTTTATACCCCGGCGTTACCCTACCCGGGGGTATCCCCTCAACAATGACGAGCTTGATTATCCAAGTTGGAGTCATCACTTCTTGAGTCAAGAATGTCTCGCAGACGATCGCGATGTAGTTGAGGTTGTACTCAAGGTTCCACTTGTGGTTGCGCTTGTTGGATCAGTAATGCCCTTGTGTGATGATGGTGTCCTTCTCGCCTTGCTTGGGGCCGTGGGGATAAATCATCATCATAGCTTGATGTTGCTGCCTGTCGTGGGGAAGGTACATAGTGCGAAGAACTTCCATCTTCAACCACATCGGTGTCATTGCGTCTCGAAGCACTTGGATGATGATCTTGACAAAGAGGAAAACGGTGACGCGACGAGTTTGATGCGAGTGAACACAGTCTTTCCATTCCATCAATGTGGAGTCGAAGCTTGTCATTTGTTTCAGCGACGGAGCATTGAAGCGCTTCATTTTTATGGACAAAGTTATGTTGCATTGCATGCATTTGTCTTTTGAGACCATCGAAGTGGTTGTCGATGTTCTTGAACTTGGCTTGAGTCTCACCAAATTGTTCATCTTGTTGCGTCTCAAGAGCCTCACAACATTCACAGAACTCATATCGGAGGATGTAGTGGATTGCGTGCATCATGTATGGGCCTTGTTCTTTTTATTGGGGAGGTGGTTGGCTCGACTCACTGTGCCTATCCATCATGCAAAACACACAAGGATTGTATATGGAAGTGGAATATGGTGGTCTTAGCCATCTATCTCACATTGGGTATTGCACCGAACTAGAAACCACACTTGAGAACTATAAGTGTGCAAAGTGAAAACGCAAAGGAATCTCATACTAAAGAAAGGACTAACTCTCAAAAGCTTTTGGTGGAAGGTTAGGGTGGTGGAAAACCAAACAAAATGATCCAAAGAAAAGGTTATTGTTAAAGGTGGTAAAGAACCAAAGATCAAAATCAAAAAGGATATGATCTACAAAAACAGAAGGATACACACATGTGGAGACGGATGTGGTTAGCATGACTATGAAAATGAGCACAAAATGTCCTAACAAAGACTATTCCTGGGTGTTGTGCCAATGCAAGGAGAGACCACAACTCGCTCGCCCCAAACAGGATAAGCAACGGATTTGTGCACTTGCCTTAGTCACGCTCTTTCTCTCTCTTTGCTTACAAGGTTGAGACTCTCTTTGTATCGGGAGACTCTCTCTTTGCTATTTTTCCTTTTCTCTTTTTTGATTCTTTTCTCCCTTTCTATACTACTATGTCAACTCTTAAATTTGCTTACACACTCACAATTGCTAAGGGCGGGTGCACAATGCTTAGGCAAACACTAGATGAGCTGCTCTCATTGGATAAATACACACAAGGAAGAAGGGTTAACAAGGTGGAGCAAGTTATACCTTCGGTATTGACGACTTGTTACCGGTGTTGTGGATGATGTTCGGGCGTCGCGGTGTCAAGGAGCACGGTATGTGATGATTTGTGGAATCTTAAAGTTAGTCGGGGTGACACGGACACGAGGCATGAACAACAAAAGAGGAAAACATACAAAAATTGGGTCAAAAAAGTGATTTCAGCGGCCAAATCGGTGGCGCTGGACCGTGCGCCGGAAATTTTGGCGGCAATTCCAGTTTGCCGGAAATCTTGCCGAAATTTTTGGCAGCTAGGTCGGTCCGCCGGGCCTGGAGCAGATTTGAGTTAGCGACGAACTCCAAAAGTCAAATCTCGGAAAATTTTCAGAAATCTGTCCAAATTGGGACTGGGAAAGTTTCTAGGAAGGTAGATCGATACCCAAAGCAACTGATTTATGGAACAAAACCACGAAAACCGCACCAAATCTAGAGATCGATCCGAGGGAAATTTGGGGATCTTTTTGGGGATTTTCGAATTTTCTGTGGATAGAAGAAAAATTGATGGGGGGATTCATGAGAAACGAAGCTCTTGATACCAATATGTTGAGGGCAAACCTCGTGGATGGCCCTATCTTTCAAAAATCCCTTGAAATTGAGGCGGAGTGAGTGGGTATGAGGGAGAGGGTGGAATCCGCGAAATCACGCACGAAGAACATGATGAACACACGCACACATGAAGACATGATACACACCTATAGCTCACACTGGCGGTGACCGGTCCGGCGTAATCCCTACGATCAGTGTCGGGAGAAGATCTCACTCTCAAACCGGCACAGCGAGTGGGGAGTCTTGGTGAGATCTTGACATCTTCGCAAGGGGTTCCGATGCTATGGCCTTGTACAACAAGGTAGGTGCGATGCAAACTCTAACGAGGTGGGGGATAATTGGTGCTCCTTTCTCAAGGAGCATGAGATAGAAAATAGGGAGATCCACAAGGTTGTCTTCTAATTTCAATTATCCAATTCCGATTAATACATGGGGGTCTTGGGGATATATAGGCCAACCACTAAAATAGGGGTAGTTTGGGCACAAAAGGGTAATAACTGGACGAAATATGAATATTCTTGGGTATCAAACCCATGTTGACTTTGAGACTCGGGCGTTTCGGCTATAAGTCCGGTGATGCCGGAATCAGAGTTGGAATTTCTGGTCACCGCTGATTATTCTGTCCGAAACCGGAACAACGTATAGAAGGGCCTTTCGGTTGGCGCTGTAACAACCTCGGACCCTACGCTCTAAGTTCAAGCCTAGATGAACCGGAAGTGGTTAAAATAGTACAGCGGGGACCCAGGGGCCACCCACGTGTAGACCCGTCGGCCGTCCTAACCACATCCAAGACATCGGGACAAGAGCGAGCGGCGTAGGCAACAGGCGAAGAGATCAAATAAATACACAAGTGAGTATGTATGCAAGCTACCATACAACAGTTCTCAGAGCCATTCCATCTAAAAGAAATAGAAATATTGCAATGCCATACGACAAGATCCAAATATCCTAGATAGAGATACTAGTGTAGGATAGCTCCTCAAACATCAAACATCAGAGTATCAAGCGGAAGCGGGAAGCAAGATCCGAGTACGGACAAGAAGCAAATCGGCATAAGATGCCACATAAATAAGCACATCCCGCCCACAGATCTCGCGGATCCCCATCCTCGGAATCTCCACACCGTGTGATCGTTGCCAACATCATCTGTCTCCTCCACCCAGTATCCTTCTTGCGAATACACCTGTTCATCTGAATCAAACAATTTATTGTGTGAGACCCTAGGGGTACTCAGCAAGTCTTTATGCCCCTAAAGGGGACATATACCTGGGGTGACGCAATTGCAGCAAAAAAATAAAATAATAACTAACAAGTCTAAAGATACTCGCTAACCATCCGCCTAACCAATGATAGGAGGATGTCCGTGTGTTAGGAACAACAGTGATAACAGTATAAAGTAACAGATCCATCCTCCTTCTTGCTTAGCAACGAGAAAGCGGACGAACAACCCCTCCGTTGTCAGTTTTATTAACCATTCCACGAGTATTGCACTATTTACTAGTCAGGTATTTAGTCAAATTAAAAGCGGTACTTTAGTTATACTTGTCTATGATCGAGAAACTATGCTCCAAGTCGTCCATAACCGCGGACACGGATTTCAGAAAGATTTACCCTGCAGGGGTGCACAAATAGAAACACACACTCGATCAACCTCAAAAAAACCAACTCAAAACCCAACGAGGCATTCATGACAAAGTGATCACATGATTCAGAAATATTTCAGGGGGCCACCCCATTAAGCTACCCGCAACGAAGTTGGCCGACTCCGAGACGGACCCAAGGTTTGCGCCAATGGCTGTAAACGACTAGGAACCCGAAAGTGTGACTGGGCTTGTTGATACCGCGAAAACACTCCGCGTCCAAAACAGTACAAGTGAGCCTCGCACAATCTTAAATAAAACAGTAAAGCATGGCATAAGTACAGATAGTAATAAAGCCCCAAACTACGTTGTGGCCCCAAGAAATAGAAATGAATCAAGCTCAAGCTCAGGGGGGTCCATAAGGCCTCCCGGATGTGGATAGTGCGAATAGTCAAGGAACAGGAATCAAGTACTCGGGGTCCTATGGGACACAAGTGAGCATGAAAAACCAAATAACACATATTGCTCACCGGTGCCTCTTTCATTAGTTATCCCATTACTACTCAGGTTAAGTTGTTTGGGTACCTCATTATCCATCAGACACTCACATACCCTACACATGCCGTTCTACGACTCGCATGGCTCAAACAACTCCTGTAGTAGTGGCTCATGGGATGGAGGAACAGGCTCGTTGGGGTTTAAAAGTAAAGGCTATGCAGTACTTGGGATTCAAATTAATGCAATCACAACTCAATGATGCAAGAATAAGATAGAGGCAATAGGTACTATATGTATGAAAGCATGAGTGCTTGCCTGACAGCTCAGTTGAAGCGAGAGACGGATCTGGGTAGTACACCTGGGATTCCTGATATTTCCCCTGCTTGGCGTCTATTCGAAAGAAGAACCAAACAAACAAGGGCCAACATAAATAAAGTGCACAAGCATATAAATAAAATGCGACAAGCAAACAAGCATGCCATGATGAATGATACACAATTTACATGGCAATAAGTAGCATGGCACGGGTGAGGTGTGGGGTGCAAGAATAAAGCATTTTATTAAGTATTTGGTCAAGTTTTATTGCCATATACAGTTCTAATTTTTAATAATGACATGATGCATGCTTCAATTCCGAACATGGAATACATAGTTAGAACGAGCTCGTCGTGCTGATCGATTTAGACATATTATTTGTCATATTTGGAGTTATAGAATTAAAGTTATTAATTAATTAAGAAAAGGCATTCTTAATGCAATTAAACAATTTCGAAAATTTAAATTAGCCAAACATTATTTTAAATGGTAGATTTGAAATCCTCACATTTTTCTGATTCAAAAACATATCTCATTTGTATTATTTGGATTTATTAATAAAAAGTTATTAATTTCTGGATTTAAGACATATTAAACAATTTCTCGAATTATTTTTATTAACCGGAAAATATCAGAGACTTTTTGCACCAAGAGACAGCTAGCCACAGCCACTGACGAGTGGGCCAGGCGCTGAGCTGGCAGAATCGCGCGCGGCCGGGCTTTTCTTACCGCGCGTTCAACTAGCCATGAAGAATGACAAGCGGGGCCTGCGTCTGCGCAGACCCACACGCAGGCGCGCGAACAGGGGGTAGACACGTGGCCGATACGGGGACTACGGGTTAAGGGAGCAAAACCCGAGGTACCTTTTTGTGAAAAGGACATAGAGCATGACAGGCGGGCCCAGGCTGGACCGCGGGTTAAGAAAACAAAAGGCGCAGGGGTTATCTGCAAAAGTGCTCCGCGACACTGTTTTTCTTCCAGGTGTTTCTAACGAAACTGACGGAGCGACGCGCGGCGCGGCGGGGGTTCGATCTCGCGATCTGTCGCGCAGGCGGCGATGACCGCTGCGGCTGGCTCGGGTTGCTGGAGGAAAAGAGCTACGCGGCAGGGTGAGTTATCTACGGCGCAAGGACAGGCAGACACACGTGAATGCGATGCACGGAGGGCGTTCGGCTGTTGGCCCGGTGCGTACGGGAAACAGAGCTTAGAGGAAGGATGTTTGGGGGCATTGGGGGCTCACCGCAGGGCTCTCGGTGGCGTTGGATCGGCTGGGCACGCAGGAGAGCGACGGCGTTGTAGGCAGACGGCTAGCTAGGGTTTCGCTCGGGCGACGTCAGCGTGCAGCGGGGGTGGGGCTTCTTCTCTTCGACGCCGTGTACAGGGGCGACACTGGGGTCCTCATGGCCTTCCTCGACAGCCCACACACCACGCCCGCCTCCTCCTAGCAACTAGGGCGAGTCGACACCGACGGTGGTTGCCGGAGATCGAAGAGAGAGGGGGGGTAGCGGTAGGTGGGAAAGAAGAGGGGAAAGGACAGGGCCCTGGGTGGATCTGGGGTGTAACGGAAGGCAGAGGGGAGGGTAGATAACGCTGAGGACAGAGGGGATCACATGGGGCTCGGGGTGGAAAAGTGGCGTGCCCCTTCCCTCCTTCTCCTCCTCACGCGGTGGGCAAGGCTCTAGTGGCCTGGGTCTGCAACTGGGGACAGAGGAAAAGAGAGGAGGCCTCGGTTGGGGTCGCATGGCAGCGAGGGAGAAGAATAGAGAGTAGGGTGATGCTCGGCTAGGGCTAGAGGAGGGGTGGCATGGTGGCTCGAGTTAGAGAGATTGATGAGCAGGGGTGGCTCGGATGGGACCGAACTAGGTGGTGGTGGCCAGGGTAGGAAGGGGAGGGTGGCTTAGTATGGAACCTAACTAGGAGGGAAAAGGGGTAGGGTTAGGGTTTTGGTGAGGGGAGGGCTCGGGTAGATGGTGTCGAGCAAGGGCTCGGTCTAGGGTTTGGGTCTAGCCGAGGTGTAGCTAGGTTGGGGGTTTGGGTCGGGTCGGTAGAAGGGCTGGGTGGTGAGGTGATCTAGGATTTAGAGAGAGAGAGAGGGAGAAAGATCTCGGATTAGCTAGAAAAGAAAGAGGAAAGGAAGAATAAAAAGAATGGCACATGTATGCACACATGCATGTGTATATGGTGGAAAAGGTGGGAGAGATAGATGGAGGGCTAAGGTTTGAAGAGGATAAAATACACCAAAGAAGTTTGCATTAAGAAAAAGGGAGAAAACAAAAGGGCCAAAGTAGAGAGGGAGAGGTGGAAGGGAAGGTGATTCTCATGTCCCATGCATAATCAATAAATGCCATGTCTATTCTCGTGAAAACAATAGTAAGTCTCATGGCATTTATTCACATGCATTCCCAAAATTATGGGTCTAAGGCCAAGCCAAAAGAATTAAGGTGGATGTTCCATGTGGAGTAGATGGAGGATGCCCATATTTGAATATAATTTGAACTTGCTAGTGTGTATGTTCCACTAGATGCTTAATAGCCTCAAAAATATCCCAACATGAGCATACCTTCAAAATAATCCATAAGGAATCTTGACAAGGGATTCCACTCACAAAGCATGCAAAGGTGGCCATGTGGCTCTCATATACCAATAATGTGAAAACAACATGGTGCATATATGGGAGCATGTGGAATTGTAAGTGGACCCATCCCAACCCACGTGAGCTAGAGGTAAACCTAATTAAAATGCAAAGCTCACATTTAGTTGGATGGTGGAATTATGGGGTAGAAAGGTGGTGAAGTTAGAAAAGATATGCCCCAACTCAATTTGGGCATTAACAATATATCAAGAACCAACTACAATGTATCAAGAGGCAAATACAATTAATAAATGCATATGAGATAAGAACCAAATGAAAAGGGTTTTATATGATGCACAAATGCAAGGTGGCATGATGACATGAGCATGATGTAATTATGATGCAACAAATTATAGATGGGATGCTACAAGTCTCCCCACTAAACAGGAACCTCGCCCCGAGATTCTAGGAAGAAGAAGAAGAAGACACGAAGAGCGTAGGATACTTGGCACGGAGCTCATCCTCGCGTTCCCAAGTGGCTTCATCAACGGAATGGGACGATCACTTCACCTTGCAGAACTTGATGGACTTGTTGTGAGTCCTTCTTTCTGCGACTTCTATGATTTTTGTGGGGTGTTCTTGATAAGACAGGTCTTCTTGGAGATTGATGAGTTCATGGTCCGCGGTCCTGCCGGGATCCTTGAAGCACTTCTTGAGTTGAGAGATATGGAAAACATCATGGACCTTGAGTTTTCAGGGAGCTCAAGAGCATAAGCGACTTCTCCTCTTCTTCCACGAACTTTGAAAGGACCGATGTATCTAGGAGCCAGCTTCCCTTTGATACCAAACCGGTGCGTGCCTCTCATGGGAGTGACACGAAGGTAAACGAGATCACCAGGGACATACTCCATGTCCGTGTGCTTTCTGTCATAGTTGCTCTTCTGGCGACTTTGAGCAACCTTCAGGTTTTCCAGAATGATGTGAACCTTCTCCTCCGCTTGAGTTACAATGTCAGGGCCAAACAATGTTCTTTCACCTGCGCCCGACCAACCAATCAGAGTTCTGCATTTGCAGCCATAGAGAACCTCAAATGGTGCCATCTTTAGACTTTTCTAGAAGCTGTTGTTGTAAGAGAATTCAGCATAAGGAAGGCATTCTTCCCACTTCTAGCCGAACGAGATGACGCAAGCACGAAGCATATCTTCCAGAATCTGATTGATCCTTTCAACTTGTCCTTGCGACTGAGGGTGGTAGGCAGTGCTGAAGTTCAACTTTGTTCCCAAAGCATTTTGGAAACTTCCCCAGAACTTGGAAGTGAAGCTGCTTCCACGGTCTGAACTGATCTCAAGAGGAACCCCATACAGAGAGACAATTTTGTTGATATAGAGCTCAGCCAACTGAATTGCAGAAATTGTTTCCTTGACGGAAAGAAGTGAGCCACTATAGAAAGCCTGTCGATGACAACAAAGATTGCATTGTTGCCCTTCTACGACCTTGGAAAACCAGTTATGAATTCCATCTCTACTCTCTCCCATTTCCATTCCAGAGGCTTCAATGGCTGTAGAAGACCAGAAGATTTCTGATGGACAGCTTTAACTCTGCGGCAGACATCACACTCCGAGACATACTTGGCACAATATCGTTTCAATCCAGGCCACCAATACTGTGTTTTCAAGTCCATGTACATCTTAGTGCTACCAGGGTGGATAGAAAGAACCGAATCATGCGCCTCCTTAATAACTTGCTCTCTCAAACCCGGGTAGTTCGGAACAAACATCCGGTGTTCAAAGAATAGAGCGCCTTGGTCGTCGACGTGGAAGGACTCATACTTCGGAAGCTGAATGTTGGAGATGATCTTTGTAGTGTAAGGATCACCAAGTTGAATGGAGCGAACTTTTCTTCCAAGAGAGGAGTTGCCAGAAGATTCAGAAGATACCCTTGATCCACAATTTCAAGGATGAGCTGGCGGAATTCCTCGCACAAGAGAGGCTGTTGTTCTTCCACCATGAGGTTGTTGACATAAGCTTTTCGGCTGAGAGCATCGGCCATCACATTAGCTTTGCCCGGAGTGTAGTTGATTGTCAGATCGAAATCATTAATTGCTTCAATCCACCTCCTCTGACGAAGGTTGAGGTCAGGTTGTGTGAAGATATACTTCGGACTCTTGTGATCAGAAAAGATCTCACAACGGTTTCCCAGCAAGTAGTGCCTCCATACTTTCAAAGAAAGACAACTATTGCGAGTTCGAGGTCATGTGTAGGATAGTTGATCTCATGCGTCTTCAACTGTCGAGAGGCATAAGAAACAACTTGTTTTTCTTGCATAAGGATCGCACCCAATCCTTGCAAGGAGGCGTCACAGAATATCTAGAAAGGCTTTGATGTATCTGGAGCAATGAAGACTGGTGTGGAAGTGAGCTTCTCTTTCAGTGTTTCAAAGCTTGCTTGACATGTAGGAGACCAAAGGTATTTCTTGCCTTTCTTGAGGAGATCGGTAAGAGGCTTCGCAATCTTCGAGAAATTCTGAACGAAGCGACGACAATAACTAGCCAAACCAAGGAACCTCCGGACCTCTTTGACATTTTTGGGTGGAAGCCACTCAACAATTGCCCGAACAGTTTCTGGGTTAACGGCAATGCCCTTGGCAGAGATGACGTGACCAGGTGACTTCGGGAAGCCAAAATTCACACTTGGAGAACTTTGCATACAGGCGGTTCTCACGAAGCTTGTTTAAGACACACCGAAGGTGTTCTTCATGTTCTTCCTTTGACTTAGAATAGACTAGAATGTCATCTAGATAGACCAGGACGAACTTATCAAGATACTCCATGAAAACCGAGTTCATAAGCCTCGAGAAGGTGGCAGGTGCGTTGGTGAGACCGAAGGACATGACCGTGTACTCGTACAGGCCATAGCGGGCGGTGAAAGCTATTTTGGGAACATCTTCCTTGCGAATCTTGATTTGATGGTATCCACTTCTCAAGTCAAGCTTAGAGAATACCACAGCTCCAGCTAGCTGATCGAAGAGATCATTAATCCGCGGAAGGGGATATTTATTCTTGATGGTTTTAGCATTGAGAGCCCGATAGTCAACACAAAGTCTATCAGTCTTGTCTCGCTTCTTCACAAAGATGGTTGGGCTACCCCAAGAAGAAGTACTGTGTTGAATGAAACCCAACTTCTCTTGTTCATCAAGCTAACGTTTGAGTTCAGCCAACTCAGCAGGACCCATTTTATAAGGCCGCTTGGAGATAGGAGCGGTGCCAGGTTCAAGCTCAATCCCAAACTATGCTCCAAGTCGTCCATAACCGCGGACACGGCTTTCAAAAAGATTTACCCTGCAGGGGTGCACAAATAGCAACACACACTCGATCAACCTCGGAAAAACCAAATCAAAACCCAACGAGGCATTCACGACAAAGCGATCACAGGATTCAGAAATATTTCAGGGGGCCACCCCATTAAGCTACCCGCAACGAAGTTGGCCGACTCCGAGATGAACCCAAGGTTTACGCCAATGGATGTAAACGACTGGGAACCCGAAAGTGTGACTGGGCTTGTCGATACCGCGAAAACACTCTGCATCCAAAACAGTACAGGTGCTCCTCGCACAATCTTAAATAAAACAGTAAAGCATGGCATAAGTACAGGATAGTAATAAAGCCCCAAACTACGTTGTGGCCCCAAGAAATAGAAATGAATCAAGCTCTGGATCATGGGGGGTCCATAAGGCCTCCCGGATGTGGATAGTGTGAATAGTCAAGGAACAGGAATCAAGTACTCGGGGTCCTACGGGACACAAGTGAGCATGAAAAACCAAATAACAGATATTGTTCACCGGTGCCTCTTTCATTAGTTATCCCATTACTACTCAGGTTAAGTTGTTTGGGTACCTCATTATCCATCAGACACTCACATACCCTACACATGCTGTTCTACGACTCGCATGGCTCAAACAACTCCTGTAGTAGTGGCTCATGGGATGGAGGAACAGGCTCGGTGGGGTTTAAAAGTAAAGGCTATGCAGTACTTGGGATTCAATTTAATGCAATAGCAACTCAATGATGCAAGAATAAGATAGAGGCAATAGGTACTATATGTATGCAAGCATGTGGTAGTGCTTGCCTGGCAGCTTAGTTGAAGCGAGAGACGGATCTAGGTAGTACTCCTGGGATTCCTGATATTTCCCCTGCTCGGCGTCTATTCTAAAAAATATCCAAACAAACAAGGGCCAACATAAATAAAGTGCACAAGCATTTAAATAAAATGCCACAAGCAAACAAGCATGCCATGATGAATGATGCACAATTTACATGGCAATAAGTAGCATGGCATGGGTGAGGTGTGGGGTGCAAGAATAAAGCATTTTATTAGGTATTTGGTCAAGTTTTATTGCCATATATAGTTCTGAGTTTTAATAATGACATGATGCATGCTTCAATTCCGAACATGGAAGACATAGTTAGAACGGGCTCGTCGCGCTGATCGATTTAGACATATTATTTGTCAGATTTGGAGTTATAGAATTAAAGTTATTAATTAATTAAGAAAAGGCATTTTTAATGCAATTAAACAATTTCGAAAATTTAAATTAGCCAAACATTATTTTAAATGGTAGATTTGAAATCCTCACATTTTTCTGATTCAAAAACATATCTCATTTGTATTATGTGGATTTATTAATAAAAAGTTATTAATTTCTGGATTTAAGACATATTAAACAATTTCTGGAATTATTTTTATTAACCGAAAAAGATCAGAGACTTTTTGCACCAAGAGACAGCTACCCACAACTACTGACGAGTGGGCCAGGCGTTGAGCTGGCAGAATCACGCACAGCAGGGCTTTTATTACCGCGCGTTCAACTAGCCATGGAGAATGACAAGCGGGGCCTGCGTCTGCACGGACCCACACGCAGGCGCGCGAACAGGGGGCAGACACGTGGCCGAGACGGGGACTGCGGGTTAAGGGAGCAAAACCCGGGGTACCTTTTTGTGAAAAGGACATAGAGGATGACAGGAGGGCCCGGGCTGGACCGCGGGTTAAGAAAACAAAAGGCGCAGGGGTTATCTGCAAAAGTGCCCCGCGACGTTGTTTTTCTTCCAGGCGTTTCTGACGAAACTGACGGAGCGACGCGCGGCACGGCAGAGGTTTGATCTCGCGAGCTGTCACGCACGCGCAGGCGGCGATGACCGTTGCGGCTGGCTCGAGTTGCTGGAGGAAAAGAGCTACGCGGCAGGGTGAGTTATCTATGGCGCAAGGACAAGCAGACACACGCGAATGCGATGCACGGAGGGCGTTCGGCCGCTGGCCCGGTGTGTACGGGAAACAGAGCTTAGAGGAAGGATGTCTGGGGGCATCAGGGGCTCACCGCGGGGCTCTCGGTGGCGTTAGATCGGCTGGGCACGCATGAGAGCGACGGCGTTGCAGGCGGACGGCGAGCTAGGGTTTCGCTCGGGCGACGTCGGCGTGCAGCGGGGGTGGGGCTTCTTCTCTTTGACGCCGTGTACAGGGGCGACGCCGGGGTCCTTGTGGCCTTCCTCGACAGCCCACACACCACGCCCGCCTCCTCCTAGCAACTAGGGCGAGTCGACACCGACGGTGGTCGCCGGAGATGGAAACAATAGTAAGTCTCATGACATTTATTCACATGCATTCCCAAAATTATGGGTCTAAGGCCAAGCCAAAAGAATTAAGGTGGATGTTCCATGTGGAGTAGATGGAGGATACCCATATTTTAATATAATTTGAACTTTCTAATGTGTATGTTCCACTAGATGCTTAATAGCCTCAAGAATATCCCAACATGAGCATACCTTCAAAATAATCCATAAGGAAGCTTGATAAGGGATTCCACTCACATAGCATGCAAAGGTGGCCATGTGGCTCTCATATACCAATAATGTGAAAACAACATGGTGCATATATGGGAGCATGTGGAATTGTAAGTGGACCCATCCCAACCCACGTGAGCTAGAGGTAAACCCAATTAAAATGCAAAGCTCACATTTAGTTGGATGGTGGAATTATGGGGTGGTGACAAAGAAAGGTGGTGAAGTTAGAAAAGATATGCCCCAACTCAATTTGGGCATTAACAATATATCAAGAACCAACTACAATGTATCAAGAGGCAAATACAATTAATAAATGCATATGAGATAAGAACCAAATGAAAAGGGTTTTATATGATGCTCAAATGCAAGGTGGCATGATGACATGAGCATGATGTAATTATGATGCAACAATTATATGTAGGAAGTAGCATTTTATTATTAGACCAAGTAGCATTACAGATGTTAGACACATGGGATGCTATAGGCGCCGATTGGTTTCGGCGGGTGCTAGGAATTTGGGTCCAGGTTCCGGTCCGCCGGAGTGTGCGTCGGGATTTCCGGCGTGGGTTCCGATCTGCTGATTTTGGCGCCGGTTTGACCTAGGACTCCATCTTGCCTTGGCTTGGCTCCTTCTCTTGGAATTTCTTCATGGAGTTCATATCTAATGATGCGTAAAGTATTGGGCATGAAGTAGCAAGCCATCCAGGGATGTATCAAAATCGCATGAGACAAGGAGTGAATTCACATTAGCTTGAAGGAGCTTGGATCTAGCACGAGTCATTGGTCCACTTGGGGGACTTGGTGGTGTAGATGTATGGACGTCCGTAAGACGGGCTGCATCAGGAATTACCGGCGCCAATAGGAACAAACCGGCGCACGCCGAAGCACGCTTATGTAACCCATTCCGGTGGACAACCAGAACAACCGGCGCCAACCAGAATTTCCGGCGCATACCGGACTTATTGCCGGAACTCCTCCGGTCTCAAGTCAATGTGGTTTTGATGCCAGAGAATATTCCTATTTCGTTCAATTTTTACCCTTTTGTGCCCAAACTACCCCTGTTTTAGTGGCTGGCCTATATATAGCCCCCACACCCCCTTGTATTACTCAGACTTGGAGAATTGAAATTGTCGTGGTATTGCCGACGAGTACGCCATGGAGGGGTCCTCATAGTGCGTGTTTAGAGACGTGGGGTACGACAGAGAGTTGGTGGGTACGAGGTAACATAGCTTACCCAGGTTCAAGTCCCACAACGGTGGCGGAACTCTACTCCTGCTAGAAATCACTATAATGGCAATACGCCAAGTTACATGGATTGGTTCGTTATGCGAGGGTGTTATGAATCGAGCCCTAAAGGCTCCCGTAGGCTGGCTTATAAAGGCGCCAAGACCTAGGGTTTATAGGGAAAGGTCCTTGCCGGACAAGGTAAAGAGTCCTACACTAATACGAACTAGTCTTCCGTGTCTTGTACTCCAAGGGTCCGAGTACGTTGGTGACTCCTGCGCAGCCTTCCTTTATCCGACATGGGCCTCCCTTCAGGATCCGTCTAACTGGGTCGCCCAGCAGGCCATAGGCCTTGCTACCAACTATGGGCCACCCGGGTTAGGCAGATTGGTGACATGCTATGAGGATACCCATATAGCATATCCCCAACAGTATCCCAACAGTTGATCTCTGAATATCACCTCTAAGTGATGCCAGCAATTCATCAAGCAATATCTCAAAGATCTCCCAAAGAACCCTGCAATCCTCTCCGGCTTCGCAATGTAGTTGGAGATTCCTAGAGTCTTCGTTTCTAGAGTCGGATAGTCCCCGTCTTTGGTCGAATCTTTGGACGTGACCCTTCACTGCCACTGTCAGGAGGATGACGTAGGGTACAGCCTACGTTACCTTGAAACTCACAGAAACAGAGAATTAATCATCAGCTATTTTCACGCCCGTGAAATCTGAAATGGCGGAGCGGCAAAAGACGGAGGACGTGGCGAAATTACCATGCATGTTCACTTCCACGTCGGCAACATTCTATCCATCAGATCTCTTTGCATGAATCTTGACGCGAGGCTTAAATATTTCCACCATGGTCAATTTATTTCTCTTTTACCCGTATTTGCTTTCCAGTCTTCGTCTTCCTCCTTCTGTGTGACTGTTCGAGTTTTTCTACGAAAACCCTAGCTAGAGCCATTCTTCCTCCACCATCTCCTCGTCATAATGGCCTCTAGCAGCTCTGCTCCTTCCACGGTGGTGATTCCCGAGGCTACACTGGAGCCATCCCACGGAGTGACCATCCCGCCGGAAGGGGTGGTTGTTCCTATCTCCGCCATGATAGAATCCACTGGCAATGACTAAGAACAAGCGGCGCCCGAAGCCGCTGAAGAAGAAAACGACTCCCACAAGGGGTGTGGAGAGGCTCTGATCTCTCTGCCGAGGATCTGCAGGAGCTGGTCGCCGAGGGGTATCTTCCCGCGGCAGAGGAGTTAGTCTGGTGGGCAGCGCCGGCCGGCGAGGTGGTCCCTTCTCCCCAACCCAAAGAGAAGGCGTACCTCAAATCTCAGCTTGTACGTGGCGTAAGCCTGCCAGTCTCCGACATCTTCTTGGATGTCCTCCGGCGCTTTTGGGTACTTCCCCACAATCTCTCTCCCAACAGCATTCTAGTCCTTAGCAACTTGGTAGCTGTGTGTGAAGGATTCCTAGGCATAAAACCTAGACTAGATCTGTTCATGTATTTCTTCACCGTCAAGAGAGAGTCTGTAGAGTCCAAGGACGAACTGCGGATCTGTGGAACCATTAGCTTTAAGATCCAGCCTAGCCAGCGCTTCGCATACATTGTTGGGCATGAGTCATGCAAGAATTGGCAGCGCACATACTTCTATGGGCCAGATATCCCTTTGCCTTACCGCCTTGAGACCTACCCTGACTTCGTCGATGGAGCTGCCATCGAAGTGCCCACATGGTGCACCCCAGCCTCCCTTCCCTCCGATGACGAAGCCAATCGCACCGTAAGGCGAATGAATGGCTCATAGACGGAGGTCTGACGGGCTTGGATCTGGCCATGTGCTGGTACATTAGGAGGATCCAGGCTCTTCAGCACCGTGCCGAGTTGATATGCAAGTACACTCAAGACAGGAGGGATCCGATGCAAATTTTGCGAGATAACTTCTCTACTGACTCCATCAAGCTCCGGCTTAATTACATCATCAAGGTGAACGATAAGAAGCGGGGCTTCAAGATCACCTACGGCATGTTCGATTACGCTACATGCCCAGAGGTAGCTTCTATTTCCTTTGTTGCTCGTTACAAGCTCTAAGGTTTTTCCGACTTGAATTTGCCAATCTAACACTCCTTCGTATCCTAGCTGGGAACCTTGGCGGCAGATCAAATGGCCTCCCAGGTCTCTGATCCAAAGCTTATGGATATCCAGGAGGTGTCCGACGATGATTCCCCCAAGGATCAACTAGCTCTGGCAGCGCAAAAGCAGAAGAGGTCCACCTCTAACATTGTTGCCGAAGCGAAGAAGAAGAAATCGAAGAGTGGAGTCTCCAAACATTCCACTTCCGCCTTAGAGGCGGAGAAGAAGAACAAATCCACTGGCATTCCCCTCACCAAGGCTCGTGCCGTGGAGTAAGTATTTTCATTCTCCAGCTTGTATTTTTTAGCTCACACCTTTTTTCAACTCTTGTACTTATATTTTGTATGTTTTAGGAGGAAAGCCAGTGTTAGTTTGAAGCGATCCTCCAGAGGTGCTGGAGGGTCAAAACACATTCGTGACATGCTGACTAGGGATGTGGCCGCCAAACCCTGCCGCCAGGCCTTCTATTGGCCTCGCTGGGCCATCATCCCCCGTCATCCCTGAGATCTCCGCCATGGAGACAGATGTCAATCCAATCCTTGATATCTCAGGCTCTATCGGGGCTGATGTTTCCCCTAGCAGCCAGGCGATGCAGGAGAGCACTTCCTCTAAAGTGGCTCAAGCTCCAGCTAAGGATGCCACCGAGAAAGGGAAGGAAGTGGTGGAAGAGGTGGACGTGGAAGCAACGATCAAGGCAGGAGCCTCCGAGCCATCATCTGCCTTGAAGGTGCAAGAGACGGCTAGGGCTTAGTCCATGCCTCTAGCTTCAACCTCTCCATTGGCTGCGACTACTCCGACGTTGAGCCTAGATGACCTCATCAAGAAGGCTGATGTAATCTATAAGAACGCCCGTACCTTCCATGATTCCTATGCTCATCTGGCCAACAATCATAGGATCATTGCCATCGTAAGTCTATTGAACTTCACTTATTTTACTTTGTGTAGTAAATCCCACTGTAGCCCCCGAGCTCTTAGGCGGATAATCTAATAGTTATTGGCCCAAGTTCTCCAAAGAACTAAGTGTAGCACTTGTCCGTGTAGCTCCCGATCCTTTAGTTGAAACTATATAGTTCCGACTAGATGCTCTAGAGAAACTAGCTTGCTTTAAAATCATGTACGTAGCCCCCGAGCATTTAGTTGAAACTTGGATAGTTCCGACTAGATGCTCTGGAGAAACTAAGCATGTTAACATCTTGTGCAGAATGAGAATAAACGGAGAATAACTGCCAATGAGAGGTTTGCTACTCTTCGGAAGGAACTAGACCTTGAATAGGGTAAAACCAAATTCCTGAAGGAACATATCAAAAATAGCCAGAGTCTGTTTCCAACAACATCTCCTTGCTTTTCTCATTGAATTATTCCTTCCCTCTTATGATAACACTTTTTGATTTCCTTCTTACAGAAGTTATTGCCAAGGCCAAGAGCATCATCGAGCAATCCAAGCATATCCAAGAGTTCGATGATGAGAATAAAATCCTGAAGAAAGACCTGGCTGATGCCATCAAGGGTCATGAGGCAACGATGAAAGTGCTACAAGAATCTGCCGACTCCGAGATGTAGCTCCTGAAAGACGAGATTGCCCAGCTCAAGGAACGGAACCAAGCTGCCAAAGAGCAGAATGCTAGGAACCTTGAGGTGTACAAGATCGTCCAGAAGGAGCGGGATGCATTGGTGGAGTCATGCTCTCAAGATGAGACAAGCATCTTCGGTAACTTTTCTCCGTCTTGGTCATTTCTTGTATTGTGGACGATTCTTTGATTGGTTTGTGCTCATGGTCCTTGTTTCTTTTGCAAACCATAGCCCCTATTGGCTTGGCTAATTTGGGAGAAGGTTCTCCAGGCCTCAAGGAACGCATGATTCTTGCCGGCAACTTCGTCAGCACCACCATTGCTCATGCAAAGGAGATTTCCTAGCCTCTGGGGATTAATATAAACTCGGTTGACTCCGCGGCCAAGTTCGCGGAAATCCTACGCCGAGCCCTCGAGAGTGTCAAGGACTGGAAGGTCTCGTGCATCCGGGCTGGTGCTAGGATGTCGCTATCTTTGGTCAAGGCTCACTATGACAACGCCAAAATCAACTTGGTGACCTCCGATTTTCCTAAGCTAGATGAGGAAGGGAAGGAAATCGATAGCAATGCTATTTGGAATTCCCTTGCCGGTTTCGACACCAGGGTCGCTAGGATGGTCAACACAGATGTCTTCGTGCGTGCCGAGATCCTTGACGAACACATGGCGTCGTCTGAGTCTAGCCCATCTCCCTCTGAGTTTGACAAGCTCTCCCGGCCTGGGTCTCCTGATGATGCCACCATGAAGCCCCTACAGCAGAGCAATGAAAAACTATATTTGTATTAAATGTATCTGCATTGTGTATGCGGAAAAAACTTATGTTTTGCTTAAGACGGAAAATCTTGTACTCAAGTTTTCTGCTACTTATCTGCTTGCAGCATGTGTGTATATTTTTAAGCAAGTGTTGGTTTATCCATTATTCTGGTTTGTATGCTTGACCTTTTGTGAGACGGAAGACAGCCGATGATGCTTAATAGCACCGTCAAGAAATCAAGCGCTGGTTTTGAGTGTCGAAAAGTCTCTACTCTGGAATCCACATAAAAACTTCAGAAAACATGTAGACTAGAAAACTTAAGCTAACGCTCGTAGGCAGAATTTTCACAAGGGAAAATGCAACCTTGCGCATAAAGGGTTTATATGATCCAAAAATGAACAACTAAAGGAGGTAAAAGACTCAGAGAATATGAGTGAACCAAATGCTTTATTTCATTGATCATATAAAAAACTTATTACATAATATAAATGTGCTAAGTGTAAAAGGGATGTAGCTATGCTATGTTCAATGGTCGATCTGTCTCCGGGTAGTCATCATCGGAGTGATGTTGCTTGCGCTTGTGATTTTTTGGCCTATCTTTCAACTCGCGAATATCGACGAGGTATATGAACCATTGAGCAATGATTCTCTTATGACGAACGGTCCTTACCAAGGCGGGGATAGTTTGTGTTCTTTCTCATGCTTGAGTTAAAGCCCCAGATAGCCTTCTTTAAATGAGCAATGCTTTACGCTGCGACTATGGTAGCCATGCAGCTTCTGCTGTTAGATGGCGGATCTCTGGCATGCCAGCACGTGCTCTTCTTCAAGTAGGTCCACAGATAGTCGTCTGGGTTCTTCAGCGTCATCCTCCTTTTAGGTGGAAACTCTTGGTGCATCGTGGAGGATGTCGGATGGGAGGATTGCTTCTGCTCCATAAACCATGAAGAAAGGAGTTAAGCCGGTGGATCTGTTGGGTGTTGTTCGTAAACTCCACAAGACATATGGTAGTTCCTCCGCCCAGGCTCCATCCACTCTACGTAGCGGTGCCTCTAAGTGTGGCTTGATTCCCTGCAGAATTAGCCCATTGGTCCTTTCAACTTGCCGATTTGACTGTGGATGTGCCACAGATTCTAGGTCAAGGCGGATGCCTTTCTCATGACATTATTCCTCAACTTCTCTGAGTGATAAATTTCTTCCATTTTCCGTGATGATGCTATGCGGGAGTCCAAATCTCACCACTAGATCCCGGACAAATTTTAGGGTTGTTACCCCATCAAGATTTCTAATGGGTTTAGCTTCAATACATTTTGTGAACTTATCCACTTCTACTAGCAAGTGTGTGAATCCACAGGGTGTTGTCTGCAAAGGTCCCACCATGTCTAGCACCTAGACTGCAAACGGCCAAGTTATTAGTATTGTTCGCAATTCTCCAGCTGGAACACTTGGTTGTCTTGCATAGAAATGACACCCAATGCATGTTTCTACCAACTTGTTGGCGTCTTCCTTGGCAGTTATCTAGTAGAATCCATGTTGGAAGGCCTTAGCCACCAACTATCGGGGAGCGGCATGATGCCTGCAATATCCGAGATGTATTTCTCAAAGGATTTCAATACCTTGTTGCTGGGAGACGCATTGATGGAAAAATCTTGTGGTAAATCTTTTATATAGCTGGTCGTCAATGATGACGTAGCCTTTTGCTTTGCGTACTATTTGATGGCTTTTGACTTTGTCAGCGGGCAAAGTTCCGTCTTGTAGATAATCCATGAATGGTTTCATCCAAGCCGGAGAGGTCACTGTTACTGTATTAACAAATGAATCCACTCTTTCTGGGTTATCGGGGTCCGCTCCCTTCACGAATGGACTCCGTAAATGTTCCAGGAAAATGCCTGGCGGAATTTGTCGACAAGCTGGTCCAAGCTTTGACATCAGATCTGCCGCCTCATTCTCCTCCCTTTTGACGTACTTGACTTCGTAGCCGTCGAAGTACTTGTCTATTTTGTCTACCTCGTCTCGATATGCCGTCATCATTGGGTTCCACGCGTTTTAGGTGCCATCTACTTGCTGGGCAACCAAGTCGGAATCTCCACAGCAAACTATGCGCTTGATGCCAATATCTTTGGCTACGCGAAGTCCATGAATGAGGGCCTCATACTCCGCCATGTTATTGGTAGCGTGGAAGTGGATCTGCAGGACATATTACAACTTCTCTCGTATTGGTTATTGTAGCAATACACTAGCCCCCAAGCCATTGAGTAACTTCGATCCATCAAAGTGCATGACCCAATACTCTGGCTCTGGCACATGAGTGTCTTCTGGCAGTTCTGTCCAATCTACAAGAAAATCCGCCAATGCTTGTGATTTGATAGTGTCGTGTCGCTTGTAGGTGATGTCGAAGGCGACAAGTTCAATGCCCCACTTTTCCACTCTTCCTATAGCATCGTTGTTGTTGATGATGTCAGACAGCAGAGCTTTGCTCACTACTGTGATAGGGTGCTCCTGGAAATAATGCCTTAACTTACACGGAGTGAGGAAAACTCCATAAGTTATCTTCTAGTAGTGCGGGTAACGCTGCTTGGATTCCATCAAGACCTCGCTTACATAGTAAACGGGCCGCTGAAATCCGTATTCATGCGTTGGATCCTTGCGCTCCACCACAATGATGATGCTGATTACTCGGTTGGTTTCTGCCATGTAAACTAACATATGCTACCCTGGCACTGGTGCTGCAAATATAGGTGGGAGGAGGTTATTCTCTTCAACTCCAGAAGTGATGTGTCAGCCTCGTTCGTCCATGTGAATTTGTCCGCCTTCTTGAGCAACTTGTAGATCAGCATAGCCTTCTCACCAAGTCGGCTGATGAACCGGCTTACTACTACAACGCAGCCTGTGAGCCTTTTTATGTCCTTCAGGCATGTTGGGCATTTAATGTCGAGGATGTCCTTGATTTTCCCCGGGTTCACCTCGATTCCGCGATGCGAAACGATGAAGCCCAACAGTTTGCCGGATGGTACCCCGAAGACGCACTTCTTGAGGTTCAGCATCATATTGTATTTTCGGAGGGTATCGAAGGTTTCCTATAAGTCAGCGATAAGATCATTTGATTTCTTTGACATTACCGCGATGTCGTCCACGAAAGCATGTATGTTGCGACCTTTTTGGTCGTGCAGGCAATGTTGCATCGCCCGCTGGTACGTAGCACCAGCGTTATTCAACCCAAAGGGTATCATGACGTAGCAATACATGCCATAGAGTCTGGTGAATGAACTGGCCACTTGGTCCGACTTTCGGATCCATATTTGGTGGTATCCTGAATAGGCATCGAGAAAACACAGAAGTTCTGAGCCAGCCGTCGAGGCAATGACTTGGTCAATGCAAGGCAAAGAAAATGAATCCTTCGGAAAAGCTTTGTTCAAGCCGGTGTAATCAACACACATTCTTAATTCATTGGTTCCCTTTTTGGAGACAAGTACAGGATTTGCCACCCATCGGGTGTGAATAACTTCTCGGATAAATCAAGCCTTAAGTAACCTAACTATTTCTTTACCTATAGCCCTTCATATTTCGTCACCAAAGCGTCATAGAGGTTGCTTCATCAGTTTGGCATTAGGATCAATATTCAAGCTATGCTCGGCATGTTCCCTAGGTACACCTTTCATGTCGGCAGGTTGCTAGGCAAAGATGTCCCTATTCTCATGGAGGAACTCGATGAGCATTCTTTCCTATTTGGGATCCAGGTCTGTGCCAATGGCGGTGGTCTTGGAGGAATCACCTTCAACAAGCTCCACCTGCTTGGTCTTGATGGTGGCCTTAAAAGCGGGTTTGGCAGCAGTAATCTGCTTCTCCGAAGCTGGTATCTCTAAGGCATCGACCTGGTTCTGTATCTCCTTGAACTCTTCACCATAGAGGACTATCTCGGCGAAGGCGGCTTCACTGAGCTTGCACTCCGGTGCCTTGGTGAAGCTTCCGTCAACGGTGATAACGCCATTTGGTCCGGGAATCTTGAGCTTGTTGTAACATAGCCTTGCGAGGAAGGAGTGGAAGATGTTGCTTACAAAGATGACGTGGTACACGCTCTTGAAAGGCACCACTTCAAAGGTCATGCGCTCTTGGCGGTAATTATTGACATTGCCAAAAGAGACCGGAAGGGTGATGTAGCCCAGGGAATTTGCTTATTGGCTAGGGACAACCCCATGGAACACGGTGTTGCTCTTCCTTAGTTGGGTCTCTGTCTTGTTCATCTTGTGCAGTGTATCCAGGTACATGATGTTGATGTTGCTTCCACTATCCACGAGGCACTTGGTGAACTCCGTGCCGTCAATTAGAGGGTTGATGACCATGGCATACTGGTTCTCTATTGGGATAAGTTTTGGGTGATCTTTCCTATCCCAATTAATTGGAACTTCCGACCACCTGACGTAGTGGGGAACCAGATGGAGGTAGCCATTAGTATCCTCAGAGAGGTTTTCTAGGCCCGGACGGTTGGGGTGCCAAGGAAGATGTGGTAACATGGAGCCTTCTTTTCGAAGGGATTTTTCCCTTTATCCTCTCCTTTGTTGGAATATTTTGGGTCCATGTCTTTGTCCGTATCACTTGATTCCTTGGGCTCTTCATCCTCCTTCTTCCCTTTGCCCTTTCCGCGGGGTTTGTTCTTCCGACTTCGCTTGTAGCCGGACTCAGGCTCCTCTTTGAGATCGTTGAAAAACTTACATTGGCGGTTGGGGTGGGTGGCTTTCCCGTTTGTGTCAAGGTGGACGAAACACGGCATATCCCGGTACTCTTCATACGTTTGGCCAACGCGGGGCGCTGTGGGTGTAGTGTCACTCCTCTTCTGGCCACTGCTAGCCCCCCCGACCACGCCCATGTTGTCTGCCATTGCCTCTGCTAGTGAACGTTGCGGCGACCATGTCGGCTACTTGTTTTTCTTCGGGCAGATCTTCCTCTTGTTATTTTTGTTCTTCTTGGCCTAGGTAGGGATTGCTATTGCTGGCAATGATCCATGCGCGTCATTGTCAGCAGTGGCGCACTCACTAGCCATGGCGATCATTGCATTGAGGTTGAGCTCATTGTTGTCTTGGTTGCGCTTCAATGTATGCCGGAGCCAGGTTCCATTTTCCAGACCATCAATGAAGGCGGCCATAGTGGTCTGTTCGTGCAACCCTGCGCAGGAATTTTTCATATCCAGCCAGCGAGAGAGGTAGGCACGAGAGGTTTCATCCTTTTCTTGCACACACCGCTGCAGGTCTCCGATAGTCCAGGGACGTTTGTACGTACCCTCGAAATTCTTGGTGAATGCTTCATGCATGTCCAACCAATTGCATATTGATTTCTTCAGTAAGTCGTCGATCCATTGTCGGGCAGTACCGGTCAACATGAGTGGGAGGTACTTGACGGTGACATTGGGGTTTCCCCCTGCGACGTGGATCGCTTTGCTGTAGTCCTGCAACCACGTTGCTGGCCTGGCAATGTTGTTGTATGGCTTCATGGTCTTGTCTATCGGGAGGCCCTTGGGGTAAGTTGTCGCCCGTATCACTGGTCCAAAACAACATGGCCCAAGGTATGGGAGCTCCCGAGCTTCTTGGATCTTGTCCAGCCATGTACATGCATCGTATGGCTCTGGCTGCTTCCCTTTTCTATCATGGGTAGGGGAACTGTGGCGTGATCTATGAGATCCACCGTGTCCTCCGCCATGATGGCTGCAAGGTGGCAATGGTTGTGGTGGAGGCAGCGGGTTAGCTCTCTTGTTGTGCCCCTCCTATGATTCCTCGCTCCTGTCGCGGTTATTTTTTCGAGGTGGCGGCTCCTTGTGGGACCTGGTTATGTGTCCTTCACTGCTGCTGCGCTCTCCATCATGCCGAGGCTACTCGCGCTGATCATGTATAAAGATGTCAGGCTGGTGCCGCCTTGGAGGTGGCATGCTTGTGCGGTGGCGCGGCTCTGGTTCCTCGTGATGCCGAGATGGTGGTGGAGGTGGCGACCGACGGGGACGAGCCTTTTCTACGTGGTTGGAGGATAAGGGGATGGCATCAGTCCAAGAGCGTGCCTCTCTCCGTCTTCACTCTGTGGAGCCTGTGTGGGATCCCTCGTCATGGGGAGATTTTATCCTTCTGCGGCCATTCAGGGTTGGCTAGCAAAGCTCCAGGTTGGACTCAAGACTATGCGAGGTAGCCTTTTTCTGTTGCTTGCATGCCTTAGCGACAAGGTCGTACACCTGAGCAACTGCTTCTGGCGACCTATCCTGCTCCAGGAGGGTCTTGGCGACGGCAATGTTGAGGGCGGGAGTTGGATGACCTGCCTCCCCTCTGAATCAATGTAAGGGGTGGCTTTTGTCGGCTTAGACCCATTATATCCCAACATTCGCCGAACGCCGGGATCTTCGACGACATGACCCGACATGGCTTTTTGTCTTTTTCTTTAACAACAATTGTTGGTATTCGGCCTCCATAGCTCTTGCCCCTTTATAGATTGTTGCGCCTTAGCCATGTCTTCGTCCAGCTTAGCGCCCTGCTCCGTGATGCATTTGGCCTCTCCCAAGATTTCTGCACGCTTCTCATCAAGCTCTGTAACGCTCTGGATATGGGCGATGGTGATTGGCTCAATGAGAAGTGCGTGATAGATTGCTTTGTCGGTGGGAGTGGCCAGTGGGTTGCCAGCTGCAGACGTTGACGGTGGTATTGGCAGCTGATTTGATTGTCGGGCCGTACTAGGGGTCATGGTGAGTTCCTGCGTCGGTAGCGGGCGGATAACAGGAGGAGGCATAGCTTTGGCTGGAGTCGGAGGCTTTCTTAGCTACTCCTACTCTGGTGACCGCTGGCATGGGCGGGCTCTCTCACATTCTGGTTCCCGTCTGTCTTCTTCCATCACGCTCCCAATGGCGACTAGCACCTGGTGGGAAGTGTTGGTCTTCTCTGTGTGCTCCTCCTTCTCAATCTCCTGCTCGATCTCCCTCATAACAGCGTCATATTCCTCCGAGTTAGCATCTGAGCCACCGGCATCCATACTGATGTCGGCGTAAAGTGCGTCAAGGATGGAGTCGGAGTTGGCTTCGGTGTTGACGATGGAGGATGTGGAGGGTGATGGAGGCGGGCCGTTGTTACTATTTCCTTCTGCGGCTATGATGGAGATTGCCGTCATGGCCTCTTCATTGGCATCCACGTATTTGTTGACGATGGTAACCATCTCACCAAGGGTGAGAGGGCCTGCGGCCTACCGCCTTCGGAGGGTATGCCGGAGGAGTGTTCCAGGCGTGAGCCCTTCCACGAAGTGGTATACGAGCTTGTCGGCGCAGTCGCCCTCTAGGGTTTCCCTCACCCTCATCCATCTAGTGTGGTATTCGCGGGGAGGTTCTCCATCCCTTTTAACGCATCTAGCTAGATCGAAGATGGTGACAACGCTGACAAAGTGTGACCTGCGCATCTCTAACGCTCGGGGAAGCGAAGCGGATTTGCGGGGTCCTTCCACCTTTATATCCTACACAACGGCAGTTTGGGTGGGCTTGAAATTTCCTGATCCGAGCCACCATACTCCAAGGAGAGGTATGGCCCAGATCCCTCCGCGAGCGTATCCTGCTCATAGGCGGCCCGTGCGGGGCTTGATGAGTTTCCGACTTCCTGGGAGCTAGGACCGAAGTCAGTTTCGCCGATGAAGATGCGGATGTCTCCGAAGGGGATGACGGAGCAGCGTGTGGGGTTCGTCTTAGCCGGCACCCAGAACTCAACTGGAGGGACAATCGGAACATTGCCGGAGAAGAGAATGTGACCGATGGCTATGGTATCGCCGATTCCCGCGAAGAGATTGGCCCTCGCCCGGTGTAGAGCTCGAAGCGCCTCTTTCCCCACAGTGGGCGCTAACTGTCGTGGTATTGCCGACGAGTACGCCATGGATGGGTCCTCATAGTGCGTGTTTAGAGACATGGGGTAAGGCGGAGAGTTGGCGGGTATGAGGTAACATAGCTTACCCAGGTTCAAATCCCACAATGGTGGCCGAACTCTACTCCTGCTATAAATCACTATAATGGCAATACTCCGAGTTAAAGGGATTGTTTTGTTGTGCGAGGGTGTCATGAATCGTGCCCTAAACGCTCACGCAGGCCGTCTTATAAAGGCGCCAGGACCTAGGGTTTATAGGGAAAGGTCCTTTCCGGACAAGGTAAAGAGTCCAACACTAATATGAACTAGTCTTCCTCGTCTTGTACTCCAAGGCTCCGAGTAAGTCGGTGACTACTCCGCAGCCTTCCTTTATCCGGCATGGGCCTCCCTTCAGGATCCGTCTAACTGGGTCGCCCAGCAGGCCATAGGCCTTGCTACCAACTATGGGCCACCCGGGTTAGGCGGATTGGTGACATGCTATGACGATACCCATATAGCATATCCCCAACAGAAATTATAAGACACCCTTGTGGATCTCCCTAATTTCTAGTCTCATGCTCCTTGAGAAAGGAGCACCGATTATCCCCCACCTTGTTGGATTTCGCATCGTGCCTCCCTTGTTGTGTAAGGTCTTGGAATAGGAACCCTTTACCAGGACGTCAAGATCTCACCAAGACTCCCCACTCGCCGTGCCGGTTTGAGAGAGAGATATTCGCCCGATGACGATCGTAGGGATTGCATGGACCGACAACAAACGACATGATCTATAAGTGTGTATCATGTCTTAATGTGTGTGTTCATCATGTTCTTGGGGCGTGAGTTCACGGATTTTTTTCCTCTCCCTCATCCCCCACTCATTCCGCCTCGATCCCAAGGGATTCATGAGAGATCGAGCCATCCATGAGGTTATCCCTCAACATATTAGTACCAAGAGCATCATTGCTCATGAATTCCCCATTTTTTTCTTCTATCCACAAATTTTTTGAAAATCCCCCAAAAAGAGCCCCAAATTGCTTACAGATCTATCTATGGATTTGGTGAGTTTTTCGTGGTTTTGGTCCATAGATATGTTGCTTTGGGTGTCGATCTAGCTTCCTAGAACCTTTCCCTAGCCCAATTTGGACATATTTCCGAAAATTTCCGAGATTTGACTTTTTGGAGTTCGTCACGAACAAATTTTGGCGAAAATTCTGGTGAATCGGTTCTCCCACCGGAATTTTCGGCGAGCATTCCGGCTCACCGACCTCGCCGCCGGAAATTCCAGAGCTAGAACTGGTGCCGCTGGATTCTGCGCCAAATTTTTTTCTGACCCAGTTTTGACCATTATCCCTCTTGTGTTGTTCGTGTCTCGTGTGCGTATCGCCCAAACTAACTTCAAGGTTCTGCAAATCATCACATACCTCGCTCCTCGACACTGTGATGCTAGAACATCATCCTCAACACCGGTAGCAAGTCATCAATATTGAAGGTATAGCTTGCTCCACCTTATTAACCTTTCTTCCTTTGTGTATATCTATCCTATGAGAGCAGCTCATCTTGTGTTTTCCTAAGTATTGTGCACTTGCCCTTGGAAAGTGAGAGTGTGTAATAAAATTTAAGAGTTTACATAGTAGTATAGAAAGGCATAAAAAGAATAAGAAAAAGCAAAAGAAAAATAGCAATATACATAGTCTCCCAATACAAAGAGAGTCTCAAGCTTGTAAGCAAAGAGACAGGAAGAGCGCATCCAAGAAAAGTGCACAAATCCGTTGCTTATCCTCTTTTCGTGAATGAGTTGGTGGTCTCTCCTTGCGTTGGAACGACAACCGAGCTTAGTCTTTGTTAGGACATTTTGTTCTCATTTTCATAGTCGTGCTAACCACATCCGTCTCCACGTGTGTGTATCCTTATGTTTTTGTAGATTGTATCCTTTTTTCTTTTGATCTTTGGTTGTCTACCACCTTTAACAATAAACATTTATTTGGATCGTTTCGTTTGGTTTTACACCACCCTGACCTTCCACCAAAAGCTTTTGAGAGTTTTGCTCTTTCTTTAGTGTGATATTTCTTTGCGTCTTCACTGTGCACACTTGTAGTTCTCACGTGTGGTTTCTTATTCGGTGCAATCTCCAAGGTGAGGTAAAAGGCTAACACCACCATATTACACTTCCATATACAATCCTTGTGTGTTTTGCATGATGGATAGGCATGGTGAGTCGAGCGAACTACCTCCCCAAGAAGAAGAACAAGGCCCGTACATGACGCGTGCAAGACACTACATCATCCGACATGAGTTCTGTGAATGTTGCGAGGCTCTTGAGACATGACAAGATGAACAATTTGGCGAGACTCAAGCCGAGTTATAGAACATCGACAACCACTTCGATGGCCTCGAAAGACAAATGCATGCAATGCAACCAAACTTCGGCCATCAAAATGAACCGCTCCAACGTTCCATCGCCGAAACAAATGACAAGCTTCGTCCCCTCTTTGACGGAATGTCAAGACTATGTTCACATGCATCAAGCTCTTCAAGCTCGTCGCGTCACCGTTCTCCACTTCGTCAAGATCATCATCTAAGTTCTCCAAGACGCAATGATACCCCCGTGGATGAAGATGGAAGCTCTTCGCACTATGTACCTTCATTGTGGCATGCCGCAACGTCAAGCTATTTTGGTGATTTCTGCTCAAGGCCCCAAGGAAGGCGAGAAGGACACTGTCACCACACAAGGGCACTAGTGATCCAACAAGCACAACCACAAGTGGAACCTTGAGTACAACCTCAACTACATCTCCATCGTCCGCGATCCATTCTTGACTCAACAAGTGAGGACTCCAACTTGGAGGATCAAGCTTGTCATCGACGTGAAGCTCTTCAAGACCCTCCTCTTTGTGATCACCATCATAAACATCAACACTTCCACCATGGTCACCATGACGAGCCTCCTCCACCACATCAAGACATGGTGTGTCAAATGGTACATTTGAGAGACGCCCACCACATCATGAGGCTCAAGACCATGATCTTTGTCGTGAGGCCCAAGTGCCTAACTGACAACACCAACCGAGGAACGAGCCTCTTCTTCGTCAACAATCATGTCAAGAGGCTTCCCTAATCACCCTCGTGAGGCCCAAGCGCCTCCTTCTCGTCAACAACCATGCCAAGAGATGAAGAATCAAGTTCCACCACCCCCAAATGTGGCTCCTTAACCGAAAGTGCACTAACAAGGTCACCAAGCTCGTCACAATGATTGCATGGAAGATGAAGCACACCAACATCATGGAAACAACCGCTACCATGACCATAATTATGAAGAAACCTTTGGCAAGCTCAAGTTCACAATGCCCAAGTTCACCGGTTCCAATGATCCTGAAGAATACCTCTCATGGGCGCTCAAGGTCGACAAAATCTTCCGTATGCACAACTATAGCAATGATAAGATGGTCGCCATGGCCTCGCTTGAATTTGATGATTACGCCAACATTTGGAGGGAACAAGTTCAAGTTGCTTGTGACAAAAGAGAAGAGACCCCAATCACAATTTGACATGACATGAAGGCTCATATGAGATACCACTTTGCACGCGTGATCTCTTCAACAAGCTTCAATCGCTTAGTCAAGGGACAAAGACTGTGGAAGTGTACTTCAAGCAAATGGATCTCAACATGATCCACACCAACATTGAAGACCGCGAGGAGCCAATAATAGCATGATTTCTCATCGGGTTGACCCATCCAATCAAGCGCATCGTCGAGTTTAAAAAATACAAAAAAATGTTTGAGCTTGTGCACATCGCAACAAAAGCCAAGTGTCAAGTACAAGAGGACATCAAATACAACAAGCCTACGAAATATTTCACCTACAAGCAAGCTTCAACCTCTACACCAACAACCTTCAGTGGAACCTCCTCAAGTACCTCCAAGCTTCCCTTCAAGCCCAAACTTCGTTAAGGAAAAATGCCCCCAAGTGGAAAGTCTACAAAGGATGCCCCACAATCCAATGGTGAACGCTACAAGTGTGGAGGCACAAGACACAAGTCCGCCCATTGTGGAAACAAGAAAGTAATGTTCATCCATGATAATGGCGACGAAGAATACTTGAGTGAGGAAGAATTTGATGCTAGAGTCAAAGAAGCAATGACAAGGCAACATGTGAAAGATGATAAAGAACTCCTCATGTGTGAACATGAAGCAATTCCATGGCTTGTCATCACAAGGATCTTGACCACTCAAGCACAAGAGCATGAAGATCAACGATCAAATATCTTCCAAACACGTGCCTGCATCAATGGGAAATCTATCAAGGTGATCATCAATGGAGGGAGTTGCCACAACCTTTATAGCACCAAGTTGTGTGAGAATCTCAACCTCACCCTCCATCCACACAAGCACCCCTTCCACGTGCAATGGCTAAGTGACCAAGGGTCGATGAAGATCAAGCATACCATTTCGGTAACCTTCTCAATTGGCCCCTAGAAATACACGATAGAGTGTGATGTAGTTCCCATGATGGTTTGCCATATGTTGCTTAGTCGACCATGGAAATTCGACAAAGGTGCTCTACATGAGGGTCACACAAATATATAGACCTTCAAATGGCTTAACAAGACATGTGTTTTGGAACCGATGACTCCTAACCAAATAATTGCGGACAATGCAAAGGCTTTAGCGAGGGTGCAAACCACAACACAAACTTGTGAGAAGAGCGGTGAGCGAGAGAACCAGCATATAGCGAGTGAGATGCACAAGCCTAACTCGAGTGGAAAAACTAAGAGTGTTCTCCTTGCCACCAAAAGTGAGATGAGAGATGTGAGGAACATCCCATCCATCTTGCACTACGTCCTCATTTGCAAGGGACTAGCACAAGGAACTAATGACTTAACAAATATTCCTCCCTCTTTGATGGCTATTTTGCAGGAATTTACGGATGTGTTTCCTGAAGAGCTCCCTCATGGACTTCCTCCTCTTTGCGGAATCAAGCATCGCATTGACCTCATACCCGGTGCGCCTCTTCCAAACCATGCAACCTACCGCACAAACCCGGAGGAGACGAAGCAGATCGAATGTTAATTCAACCAAATCTTCTCCAAAGGTTTGATCCAAGTAAGCACTAGTCCAAGTGCGGTACCCATGATCCTTGTTCCAAAAATGGATGATACGTTGCGATTATGCATGGACTGTCGTCCAATCAATGCTATCACCGTGCATTATCGACATCCTATACCTCATCTTGATGACATGCTTGATGAGTTGTGTGGAGCCACTATTTTCTCAAAAATTGATCTTTGTAGTGGTTACCATCAAATACGCATAGCGGAAGGTGATCAGTGGAAAACTTCCTTCAAGACCAAACTTGGTATCTATGAATGGTTTGTCATGCCTTTTGGCTTGTCTAATGCCCCATTCACCTTCATACGTCTTATGAATCATATTTTTCGCTCTCTCATTGGCAAAAGTGTTGCTGACTATTTCTATGATATACTTGTTTATAGCAAATCACTTGTGGAACATGTTACTCATGTCAAGGAGGTCTTGCAAATCCTTCGACACGAAAAGCTTTATGCTAATCTTCTGAAGTGCACTTTTTCTAAAGACAAGTTGATCTTTCTTGGATTTGTCATTTCTTCGAAGGGTATGAAGTTGATGTTTCCAAGGTAAATGACATATGAGATTGGCCCATCCCCACAAATATGAGTGGACTTCGAAGTTTTCATGGGCTAACTGGTATCTATCATTGCTTTGTGAAAGACTTTTCTACCATTGCTTGCCCTCTCAACCAGTTGACCAAAAAGAATGTCACCTTAGGGTGGGGAACAAATCAACAAAAATCTTTCGATGAACTTGAAAATACGCTCACCGAAGCACCTCTTCTTGCGTTACCTGATTTCACACAAAAATGAGATAGAGGGTGACGCTTGTGGTATTGGCATTGGAGTAGTCCTCATGCACAATGGGTGCCCTATTTCCTACCATAGCAAGAAACTTGATGGTGCTCACCTTAACTATCCAATTTATGATAAAGAGCTTTTTGCCTTAGTACGTGTCCTTCAAGTTTGGCAACATTACCTTTGGCCTAAGGAATTTATAATGCATTCCGACCTTGAGTCGTTGAAATATCTCAAAGGCCAAGCCAACTTGAGCAAGAGACACGCTAAGTGGGTTGATTTTATGGAGTATTTTCCTTACATTGTCAAGTATAAGAAGGGCAAATATAATGTAGTTACGGACGCTTTGTCTCACAAACACACAAGCCTTCTTACTCGATTTAAAGTAAACATGTTGGATCTTGATGAAATCAAAACTTTGTATTCTTGCCACTTGTTCTTTGGACCAATTTTCGCTAAGTGCTCCTCACAAAGGAGTTGATGATTTATATTTGCATAAGGTCTTTCTCTGTAAACAAAACAAGCTTTGCATTTTGAAGTCGTCTCTCCAACTTTCGCTTCTCCAAGAATCACATGGTGGAGGCCTCATGGGGCACTTTGGACATGACAACATGATGGACATGCTCGCCACTCATTACTATTGGCGCAAGATGAAGAGATACGTGGAGCGTTATGTCCAACGATTGATGACATGTGTTCAAGCTAAGTCTAAGTCATTATATGCCATTACCTATTCCCCATGCACCATGGTGGGACATTAGCATCGATTTTGTATTAGGATTGCCTAGGTCTAAGCATGGTCATGATTCTATATTTGTGGTAGTGGATCGATTTTCCAAAATGGCACACTTCATACCATGCCATATGACTGATGATGCTTCACATGTCACAAATTTGTTTTTAGGGCAATTGTCCGTCTTCACGGTGTGCGAAGAACAATCGTCTCCGACCACGACATAAAATTTGTGAGCTACTTGTTTAAGACCCTCATGGCCAAGCTTGGTGTCAAGCTACTCTTATCTTCTGCATCGCACCCACAAACCGATGGCAAAACCGAGGTCATCAACCAAAGCCTCGGTACTCTACTACATGTGTTGATCAAGAAGAACTTGAAGGATTTGGGAGGAATGCACTCCCCACGCCGAGTTGGCCTACAATCGTGCCAAGCACTCTACAACACAACGGAGCTCCTTCATGGTCGTCTACGGTTTCGAGCCCCTCACCGCGCTCGACATACTACCACTTCCTCTACACGACCGCACCAACAAGGACGTCGACAAGCGCACCCAAGGTATGAAGAAACTCATAATTCTAGCGTCTTCATCTGCCTTTTCCTTAGTTTCGCGCTCCATGCGCTACCGTTCGCTCTCATCCTCTACACCTATTTCCATACCCCCTAGTCCTGTAACATAAAGCGAACACTCATAATTACATCATGCATATGTGTTCTGAGCTCAACTTCATGCACAGAACTAGTCACACAATGGAAAACAAGATCCAAATAAAACCCAAATATGCATTTCACATATTAAACATTACAAACAACATAGTTAATACAACATCATTACAAGCCCACACCATTTAGGTATTACAAAATCATGTGGATTCTATCCCACTTATTTAGTTACATCAAGTGCTCATACTCTAACTCCCGTATCAACATTAGGATATTCCTCCTCAAGGTCACGCTCCCCAGAAGTTGCGTCGTTCATCGTACATACCCATAGTACAAACATGCTGATGTGAAGTACGATGCACCATCTGTGGAACGACTTGCCTCTTCGATGGACGAAACTCAGTATCAGAAGTATCGAGACTTGACACATCATCTAGGTCAAGTGTGTCCATACCTTCCAACTCATCTGAGGTATCTTCAGAATCATCCTCACTGTCTTCTTCAATCGCCTCCTGCATCCCGACTCCTGAGTAATCAACAGAATATTCCGCTTCTGGTGCTCCCCAAGTACTCTGCTGGGTACGATAGTCCTCAACTATAGTTGGATAGTGCACATTATCTAGAGTAGGATAATGTTCTAGTGACTCAAACATCCTTTCTTCAGGATCTTCCTCATCGGACTCTACATCCTCCACGTGGACATCCCTTCCATCAACGGAATAAGATCTCACTCCCATGCGACTAGTTTGTCCGATATCACAAACAGAATCTTCCACATGAATAGGATTCCCGGTAGATCCATCCATTGATACGTACCTCCATCCTTCAGAGTTTCCAATAGGTAGTTCCGAGTCCTCGGTTCCCCAAGAATTATGTGGTACTAGATGACTAGTACCCTCATCAGGATATGTAGTGGGTTCTGGCATACGTGAATAAGGATATGGTGTAAAAGATGCTGGATCTATAGGTATATCCTTAAAAATTGGGCTAACCCTACCCCTGCTTTGTTCCCCAGTTGAGATGCTAACTTCTCCCTTCCTTAAGGATTAGTCAAATCCTCTAGCATATCAATCTGATCCTCTATAATAACCTTATGTGTCTTATACAAAGACCCAACCATCAGTCGATATAGAACCATCAACTTTGAAGCTAATTTTGGATGCTTATATACAAAAGTAAGATGATCCTGAACTGGCTCTGTGTCTATAGAGTCATGAGGAATCACAGAATATGTGATTCCCGCTAACTCTTCTGCTTTGTGCTCCCGAACATTGGATATCGCCTCCAAAGTAGCAACATGATATGCTGCTAGGTGACTTCTACCTTCCCCCATAGGTAAATTGTGATATAAACCAAGCCTTTTTGGTAGTTGGATACTAACCCAATATTTGGCAAACATTCGCCCATCATGGTATGTCATGGTATTAACTGGAATATTAGTTGTGCAACCAAAAACCCTTAGATGTTCTAGAAGTTGTTCAATTAAAGTCCCCTGATAATCATCGAGAGTTTCTTGTTTCCTTGCCAAAGTCTGTTTTGGAAACTTTGGTGCCATTTTAACTGTATACAAAACATTAATAATTTGTCGTGGTGGTGGCACGACAGATGCCATGGATAGGCTAAAGATGGGGCCAATGAGCACTAGAGGAATCCAGGGAGGGATAGTGTGGTGATTCCACACACAGATACTTGTATTTCGCTCTATCAATGGTTGTTTACAAATGCTCCTTAAGATGTTGTTAGAAGGAGACTAGTTCTCTTACCCCCCACTACTATGCTCTAAGGTTCTACCAAGACATAATGATCAATCCCCTTCTACGGAGGCCCTGGTGCTCCTTATATAGGAGAGCCCAGGGTACAAAATTTAGGGATTACGTGGAGGCATATTCCCGAATATGCCCCTTGGATAAATCTAGATGCTTCTTTATTGCTTTAAACGGCTCGTCCGGGCTTTGGACGTAGCCCACTTCATGCCCTCCATCCTTTGGCGTTACCAGACACGGCTTACATCAGCCTTCTTTGCCCGCGTCACCTTTGTCGGCCACGCCCCGCTTGTCCTCTCCTCTGCTCGCTTCGCTCACGCTATAGCGGGCAAAGGCCACCTTTTGACCAGCGGGATATTCCTTCCTTCTCTTGGAAGCCAATTGGCAATCCGGGATAGCGCTTGGCTAACCTGGCTATGAGGGTACCTTCACAACTTAGTAAATGACCTTCGCCGACATACATTTTATGCCAGCCAGACTAACACTAGGAGAAAGCCCCACATGCCGGATTACTCCGTAAGTTGGCCTACCTTGAGGTGACCCGGCCTACACTTGCTTTGACCGTGCTGTACCTCGGCTAACTCGGCCTTTATACCCTGGAGTGACCCTACCCAGGGGTATCCCCCCAACATTAGTCCCCGAAGCTGGTGTAGTTTTATTTAGTTGTTAAGGCCACATCAGGTTCCCCTATCCGGATAAGCGTTTCTTCGGCCGAGTTATCCTGTAACTCGGACTCCTTACTCTGATGTTCCATTGGCTCGCTCTGAGTTGTTCCTCGTTGGCTAGGTTTTTTCCTGCATATCCGGGTCATCTTTCCTTCTCTCATATTCTTCCCCACATCCTACGTGGAGGGTAATCATCACTTTGCCTCATTTTAAGGGCCGCGCCAGTTTACTACGCCGGTTACTGTTGTAATATCAGGAATAACTTCTTCGCACGTCCCGTCGCGGTAGTGCCTCGTTAACTGTATCATCGCATCACATCACGGGATCCTCTTCTCCCTGTGCCTCTTGCTATGGCTTGTGCGTTGGTTTGCTGCGTACACGGCCACATCATGCGGTTGGGCAACCGCGAAGGATCCCACTACGCGCCCACAATGTGCGGTTAAATAGGGGGGCAGGGGCAACCTTGGGGAAGTTCCCCACTCCGCGCGCTCCCCTGCCTCACTTCTTCTCCACTTCAACGCCTTTGTCGCCACTGCTTCTGCACCAGTGCTGCTCCACCGCAACCGCGCCCAACCGCACCTAGCGACCGTGCCACCGCCTTTGCTTGAGTCGCTCACCACGGGGACCTGCGCTTCTAGATTCCCCGCGGCCGGCTACCTCTTATCTGACTTTGTTGTTGAGGAGCTTGACCTCACCATGACCAAAGAAGAGGCCGCCGTCATCGCCCAGGAAGAGGAGGCAGATGAAGCCCATGAGCGTGGTGGTTGGTACGGCGCCTTCATCTGTTAATACGACATTGACTCGCTGTATGCGAGGCGCCGCATCCCCGCAGGTGTCGCCTGCCGCCTCTCCTCTCAAGAGATTACTCCCTCTCCAAATCCAGGGGAGTACGTTGTTTTTCTTTATCATTTCCAACGTGGCTTTGGTTTTCCCATTTCTGATTTCTTCCATGACTTCATATCCACCTATCAACTCCAGCCTCATCATCTCGCCGCCAATGCCATTACCTCTCTTTCCTCTTTTGCCTCCGGCATAGAGTGGTATGTTGGCCTATGGCCCTCCAAGGAGACGTGGATCAAGTTCTTTGGTCGGAGGAAAAATCTTGTCCCTGACAAGCACCTCACCCCCACAGAGAAACACCTGACCCAATGTGGTGGAGCCTCCATTTCACCCTGCAAGAACTCCGCTTTTCCCCGGGTTACCGAGCTCGAGTCTTGTAAAGGTTGGGCCCGGACCTTCTTCTACGTCTGGAATACCACGGACAAGACTTGATCCGGCTCCTCCCTTTCAAGCCTGGAGTCCCGGACACCTCTGTGTGGGCCAACATCCCGATGCAGCCCACCGCCCTGGCGAATCAGGTCGACCGTCGGATCAAGGAGCTGCTCAAGGAGAAGTTGCGGGGTGAGGATATCATGATCACCTTCGTCTGCAGCCAGGTCTCCCCCTTCAGAAGAGCACCCACAAGATCTGCTACTTGAGCGCCCCCCTCGACCCCCACCAGACCTCCTCCTTCGAGCTTAACAACTCGGCGGTGTTCCACCGGGTCAAGGCCATGTTTAATGTGGAGAAGGAGTTCTCCGAGGCTTGGGAATTGGGGCTTGCACCCTTTACCCGGGCCAACCCGCCTCCTAAGGTAAATCT
The DNA here is from genome assembly GCA_910589775.1 of Avena eriantha. Classification (NCBI taxonomy): domain Eukaryota; kingdom Viridiplantae; phylum Streptophyta; class Magnoliopsida; order Poales; family Poaceae; genus Avena; species Avena eriantha. The sequence goes on from OU342740.1 coordinate 129,914,727, forward strand.
CTCTCTTTCCATTTTTTCCAGATTTTCTCGTTATGTCGGACAATTTTGCTAACTCAACCATTGATACATTTTCTCTCAGCGATTCCTCCAGCAACCACTTGAGGATGGAAAAGAGCTGGCGAGCAAGTGGGTGGCGGATCGTGCCGAGCTGGACTAGGTGGAGCCTGACTCGGAGAAATTCTTTCCCACCCCGGACACCAAGCATACTTATGGTAAGGCCTCTTCTTTAAGGTATTGGCCAGATGACGATGACTTAGATGTTGAGGTTCTGGAGGTACTTGACCCGGTGCCTATCTCTTAGGCATTCCTGGTTATGTACGAATCTTCATCTAACCCGGCCGGCCAGGTCCTCGAGGTTCCCCCTCTCGCCACGCGTGGTCCGGTCCCTGCTCCTCCCCAGAAGCGCGCGGCTACCTCGGCCGCAGCTTCGGAGGCACCGCCGCCCAAGAAAAGGTAGAAGAAATCCAGGGTCAAAGCTTTGGCCAATCCCATGGCCAATAGCACGGTCCGGAGGGCACCCAAACCTTGGGCGCCCGCAACCTCGGATGAGTAAGTCGTTTTCCATTTGCTTTTGAGTCGTTCTATTTCTGCCTTTGCCCTTTATCTATTCTTCTCTCTCTTTTTGACTCGCCGTTTTCTCATTTCTCCAGCGCTCCCTAGGTCATTCCCCAAAGAGGTTCCGACATTTCTTCTCAGATCCGGAGCAGTCCTTCTCCCCCTTGCGATGACGACATTTGTCTGTTGAGTCCTATTGAAGAGGACTCTGTGGCTACGACAGATCAGAGCCCACCTCGTCATGAGGAGGGCAACGTCGACGTGGGGGGCAGTAGAGCGTCCAAGGATACGACAATGCCGGATCTCCCCAGCTCCTCTGCTCCACCACAACCATCCAGCTCTAAGGTGCCAGCCTCATCGGCACCGCCCCAACAACTCCTTTAGCTCCAGTTTCCTCTGTATCAGCGATACCAACAATACTAGTACCAGCAGCACCAGCACCAGCAGCACCACCAACGGCACCCGTGATACCAGTAGCACCAGCAGTAGCATCAGCACCAGAAGCATCAACACCAGTACCAGCCCCAGCACCAAAGCTAGCAACAACAGCAGCAACAGCCAAGCCCTTGAAGAAGTCCCAATCCACTGCCTCTGGGGTCCAAAGTGTCCATTAAGGATATCTTTTAGCCAGCTTCCCAGGATCAATCTGGCTCTGCCGCCTCGGCTCTTCTCCAGCGCCCAGCCTTATCCGGCAAGAGCAAGAAGGCTGACGCGTTGGCCAAGGGCTCTGCTTACGTGTCTCTCGGTGCTGGATGAGAGGGCAGTAAGCAACTGGTCTTGCATACCAGTCCTATTTCTGCTCAGTCCGTGAGGCGGGAGGCCCATGCCAAAGGCTTGGTGATGAGGCATTCACCTAGCGGCGAGAGTTACAACCCGGTGCTCATTAAGTATGTGGACAACTGGAACAATAATGAGTTCATTGATCCACAAGACGATCTACCGGAGAAGTTTGGCCCGACAGAGTTTAGCACTCAAATGAACTTAGCCACCAAGGCTATTTCTTTGGCTGGCCGAATGATGGAGGTAATCTTCTTTTTCTTCTATGCTTCTTTACGTACATGAATGATTATAGATATATCCCTAGTCCCCGAGCCTCTGAGGGAGTAATTTATTACTCGGTCGGATGCTCCTAGAGAATTTAGTGTAAGTCCTTAGCATTTTCAAATAGCGATAAATTTAGAGCCAGGGTAGGTTCCACTTGGTCCAGATCTTGTATACTTCGAATATCCACACTCCTAGAGCCGGGTTAAGTTCCACTTGGCCCGGATCTTGTATTCTTTGAATATCCACACAACTAGATCCGGGTTAAGTTCCACTTGGCTCGGATCTTGTAGACTTCGAATATCCACACTTCTAGAGCCGAGTTAAGTTCCACTTGGCCCGGATCTTGTAGACTTCGACTATCCACACTCCTAGAGCCGGGTTAAGTTCCACTTGGCCCGGATCTTGTAGACTTCGAATATCCACACTCCTAGAGCCGGGTTAAGTTCCACTTGGCCCGGATCTTGTAGACTGTGAATTATTTTCTCCTTACCCGTGAACTAACATTGTCTTGTTAGATCACCACCAACCGCTGAACTGCTGAGTTCCAACGCTTGCTGGACTCATATCAAATATCTTCGTGCTAGACACAGCAAGTTGTTGGTGGATCACCAGAAGAAGGGTAAGCCCTTTCACCTGAGCCGCTTTTTTACTCGCATTCATTTGAGTTATTCACTATCCTTATTAACTTATCATGCGAATTATGTAGCCGAGGTCGAGGCTGAAAACGTCATCATGCGAAAAAATCTGGCTGGAATCCAAGGTAATTTCTCTTGTTCTCTTGACCATTTTGCACTCTTTCGTTGTCTCGGTAGATATTTATACTTCGGCTCCGCCGGATTAACCCACTATTGAAGTTGCACTTGAAGACAGTGTGCCCATTCCTTATATGATGACACATTTTCTTGAACAAGCAATGAAACACCAAGCTGAATTGAAGAATAAGGATGACGAGATTGCTCAATTGCGCCTCCAAGATTCAGAGATTACTCGGCTGAGCGCTGAAATCCAAAGGCTCAAGGATCTCCATAAATCTAAGCTAGATAATGCGGATCATGAGTTCACCGAGGAAAAGGAGTGCCTGGCCACGCAAATTTCCAAGGACAAGGACTTGCTATAGGAAGCCGACGTAAAACTTATGTCGGTGACCTTTGAATATGAAAGACTCTAGGCCAGCAACACCAGTGTTCATGCCGAGCTCCAACGTCTCCTTTTCCAGATTTCTCGTGAGTTCCCCTCCTCATTTTCAATTCTTATTCCTCCGGATTTAGTGCTCTTGCTCACTGGCCTCCGTGATTCTGTTCTTAGGCAAGTTCCCAGAAGGTGACTCCCTCGTTGCTGCCACTATAACCAGGTCCCACTAGCAACGTGGTATTCCAACAGGTCCTGCCACTTGGTCAATCCATTAAGAGATGGAGGATCTACTGGTTAGCCTCGCTACTCGTATGGAGCTGGTGAAGAACTATGGTGCACATATCATGCCAGCAGCAATGTGGATGCTTAACTCTCTCTAGCCCACTGAGCCCACTCCCAAGGGAAATGCTGCTCTTATAGCAAAGTTGATGGAGCGTGAAACTCGGTTGCACATGTGGGAAGAGTCTGCTGCACGAGCTAGGGCTGATACATCACTGCAGTTCGTCCTCTCATGGTACGAAGGAATAGACTTGGGGATGCTTGACCGTATGCACACCGGATCAAAGTGGTCCAATGATCCGGATTGTGTCGCTCAACGCCAAGCCTGCGCCAACAAGCTTATCTAGTATTCCTTCTGACATGCTTGGAATGAGGGTCCGAGCTACTTGGATGCATTTGAAGATGCTGACATAGCTGCGGGCGTGGAGGACGAGGACGGCGAGGACGAGGCCTCCGAACTTGGTGATGACGCCAAAGATTCGGAAGATGAGGAGGACAATTCCCAAGATGAAGCCGAGGCTAGCACCCCATCCACAGACACCGAAGTACCTCCTCCGTCAGCCAATGAGTTGGCTTCTGCTCCTGCCTCTTGAGCATGAAAAAACACTTAACAATATTTGCCAGATCCGCGGTATGCCAGGTGAAATTGTACTTAAGCACTTTGGTTTTATTTTGCTATAATTGGTGTCATTTTCTACTAAGTTCTTAACGTCGGATTATCGTGGGCGAAGTCCCCGAGTTTCCTTTTCTTGTTCCCCCAATTTTTGACTCGGCTTGCGTCTACCTTGATTCGGTTTCTTGACTTACGAGTCCAAGTTCAAAAAATTGACTTAACAATACTTGATACTTTGAGATTAGCTCGAAATAATCCGGCGGGAGAAGAATAAAGTAAACAAGGGTTTAGTCCAAATATTAAATGTCGGCTCGATTAGTTCCCTTTCCTTAGTCGTTGTTCATGTGCTTTGCTATTCCAAACTTGTTCTCTTGCTTGCCATGAAGCCAATTCTTGTTGGACAATAGCAAAGTCGAAGAGTTTGGTTTTTTGTGCTCATTTACTACTAATCCAGCTAAGGTATAAGTAACGTAAGCCAGCCAACATATAAAAACATACAATCAAGAAAGACAATTATTATGTCAGTCCCCGAGTTTCTGCTAGGGGTGTTGAAGTTTCATTGATAAGCTCACTGCCGACATACATACAGACATATGAGTGACTCAGATACATTCACCTCTTTGTTAGGTGTAAAAAGGACAAAGTAGTGCTACAATCCATGCACGCTTAGAGTCCTCTCTGAACCTATCCGCCTTGTTCTTTTCATATGGTTGTGCATCAATAAGATAGTAGGAATCATTGTGCAAAGCTTTGCTTACAATGAAAGGTCTTTCCCATGGAGGGGATAACTTATGTATGCCAGCAGTGCGCTGCACCAGCCGGTGTACCAGATCACCTTCCCGAAAGACTCAGGTGTTTAATTTCTGGCTATCGTAGCGTCGGAGATTTTGCTGATATATAGCATATCTCTCTTCTTCCAGCAGATCAACATCATTTTGCCGGGATTCGCGAACTTCAGCTTCTATGTATTGGGTGACCCTTGGCGAATAATGCTCTATGTCGCATGGTAATATAGCTTCTTCCCCATATACTAGAAAAAATGGCGTATAGCCTATTGATTGATTCAGAGTTCTTCTTAAACTCCACAGTACCACTGGTAGTTCTTCTATCTAGCACCCTACTAATCTTTGTAGCGGCTCTATGAGTCGGGGTTTTATCCTGGACAAGACTAGTCTATTGGATCTTTCCACTTCTCATTCGATGTGGGGTGAGCGATAGAGGCAACATCTAGCCGAATCTTCTTTTCTCGGCAGAACATCGCAAATGCTCCTTCAGCAAAATTAATGCCATTATCAGTTATGATATTGTGGGGGTAGCCGTATCTCAAGATTATATCCTTGAGGAACTTCACTGTTGTTGCCCCATCACACTTCCTGATTAGCTTTACTTCAATCCATTTAGTAAAATTTTCCACCAAAACTAGGATATGGGTCATTCCTCCTTTAGCCGACTTAAATGTTCCTACCATGTCTAGGCACCACACAGCAAATGGCCATATAATGGGAATAGTTTTAAGTTCCGACATTGCCATGTGGGTTTTTGCGGCATATCTCTAGCAGCCATTGCATTTCCTCACCAGATCCTCTGCTTGTTCTAGGGCACTTGGACAATAAAGTCCATGCCAAAAAGCCTTTGCCACCAACACTCTAGAGGAGGCGTGATGACCACATTCTCCTTGATGAATGTCTCGGAGTATATCAAGCCCTTCTTCCGGGTCAACGCATCGCTGCAGCACTGTGGTTACGCTTCTTTTGTACAATTCGGCATTAATGATAGTGTATGCCTCTGCCCTTCTCTAGACTTGCCTTGAGAGTACCTCACCATCGGGCAAAGTCTCGTCCTTTAGGAACTCAAATATGGGTTTCACCCATGTAGGTATAACTCGGACCAGAAAAGGCTCCTCGTCAATTTCCATAGCTTCCACCGACAAAACCCCTATAGTGTTTAGCTGACCAGTCCCTGGGTTTGCTGAGGTAGTCCCCGGGTTTTCCGAGGTAGTCCCCGAGTTTGGTGAAGTGCCTCCAGTCTATTTCCATAGGTGTAGCTTCTGACCAAGAGAGGGCCGGGATATAGATTGACTCGGATTCCGGTGAATGTGTTATATATGGTTTTCTTAAGTGCTCCAAAGCAACATTGGGCGGGATTGGTTGCCAGGATGAGCCCAACTGGGATAGTACGTCTGCTGCCTCATTTTCAATCTGAGGTACGTGATGAAATTCAAATCCCTCAAAGAATTCGCTTATCTTTTGAACATGGAATCTGTAAAGGGCCATGTTGGTATCCAAGGCATCCCAATTGCCAGATACTTGCTGCACCACCACATCCGAGTCTCCAAAGCATTGTATCTGATGTATCCCTACTTCTTTTGCCACCTTGAGTCCATGCACAAGTGCCTTTTATTCTGCAACATTATTTGAGGTGCTGAAGTGGATTTGGAGGACATATTTCAATTGATCTTTCTTGGGCGAGGTAAGTACTACTCTGGTGCCTAGTCCTTCTTTCAGCTTTGATCCGTCAAAGTGCATTCGCCAATAATTGGAGTCCGCCAGAGGTGGTTCATACTGCATCTCGCCCCAATCCACAGAGAAATCCGCCACAACCTATGATTTGATCGCATCTCTTCTATCAAACTGTGGTGCATATGGGGCTAGCTCAATTGCCCACTTTGCTAATCGACTGCTAGCATCTTTGTTGCTCATAATCTCTGATATGGGTGCCTCAAATATCACTTTGGTGGGGTGTTCCTCAAAGTAGTGTTTGATTTTGTTGGCCGACATATACACGCCATATGCCATATTTTGATAGTGAGGGTAGTTCTATTTTGAGGTGGACAATACCTCGCTTAGGTAATACACCGGACTTTGCACCGACTTTCCTTCTTCTTCACGCTCCACTAAAATTAATGCACTTATGACTCAGTTGGTCGCGGCTAAATAGACCAACATTGGCTCCTTGGGTAGTTCTTGGGGATACACTTTCCGAGTATCCTCACTGTACCTCACTAACCAGGGTGGCCCTCTTCGGGTTAGAGATTTGCTTCACAGGAAGCCCAGTCAGAGAAGATACGGAGTCCAGTCTGGCTACGTGAAGGCCCAGAAGACTTACCGACATAAGCCCATAGTGTTACTTATAGTTCAAGATGTACTTTGTAACCGACTCTTAGTCGTAGCCGGATAAATCTCTCCTGTAAACTCTAGTTCGGATATCTATATAAGCCGTCCTAGGGAGAGCCTTTAGGGCACCCTCACAATAGTCCACAATCTCAACTCACACAGGCAAAACCCTTGTAACCTATATTCTGGCTTTGCCGTATTACTGGATTGCTAGCAGGAGTAGGATCCGTCCAAAGCCGGCGGATTCGAACCTGGGTAAACTTGTGTGCTCACCGACCCGGAATATCGTACGTCTCACACCCCTCTCTCACACACACCTCGAGGACCCCCTCATGGTGTACTTGTCATCAATCTGACGACAGTTGGCACCCACCATGGGGCAAGTGAGCTTCGGATCTACGTTCTGAGCAGAATCTACAAGAATCGGAACCGGCGAGACTATCGTCGTTGGTCGCATCCTCTACGCCAGTGAAGTCCCTCTCATCGTTCTCGACGAGACCTGGATTCTGGCTAGGGAAGCCATGACCACATACACCATCATGTCTTTCGGTGAGATCGATGTTTACATCGGTTTCGCTGAACCTGTCCCACCCACCCCAGCGTTGATGATAGAGGCAGCAGAAAATTCCGGGTCCCCTTTGTCTGTGGAGGCGGCAGAGTTCCGGATCTCAGAGATCCCTAATCCCACCCAACCCGCACCCATTGCGGAGATAGTGTAGAAAGTTGAACCTGAAGGAGACCTTGCAGTGCAACTCAAATCTGGAGTGGATCTCCCTAGAGAGGTCGAATCCCAGATCGATCCACCTGCGGAGGTCGAAATCCAGGAAGAGTAGGAAAACAACTCTGATTCCGGCTCTGATAATACCGGAACTGATAAACCCTTCCTGAGGTATACATTGAGGCGCATGATGATGCAAGATGCCAACATGGATGAAATTCTCGAGACCATCAGGTGTTTTAAGGAAGCCGACCGTGAGAGCCACAATTATCTCAAGAGGCACACATCACACTTTGTCGGATATGTTGGATCCGGATCCGGCTCTGTCGATGCTGGGGACAACAAAGACTCGGTGCTAGAGGCAATCGGAACAAGCGTCGACTTACCGGCATCTTCGGATGATTCCATGACGTCGGCAGATTTCCAAAAGTTCTCCCCAGAATATGAAGAGGAGCTTAACTCCACAGCTGCAGAAGAAGGAGAAGCCATGGACGAAGGATCCGGAGAAAACTCTCCTAAAGCACAGGACAACATTGATATCAGAGATAATCCCGAGGACCAAATGGCCAAAAGTACCAATCAGAGTTTGACTTTGGGAAACGGGCCCAAAGCCATCTTTGCTACCGGCGTTACCAAGAAGGAAAATAAGAAGAACAAGAAGAACAAGACCACGGCAAAAGATCTTCCGGCAGAGAAAGTGATTGCCGAGGAATATGAGGAAGACTTGGATGGCACACTTATGCCAGACGAGCCAATAGAAGAGTCGATGGATGGACACGTGGTCACCACAGGTGCGCGTAAACTCATCGATGCTGCATTAGCCACACCAATCCCTAAAGTTGCAGAACTTACTATTGAAGAACTGGATTAAAGGGCCCAGGCCCTGGAAGCGCGTCTCCAAGTACTCCTAGACGAAGCCAAAAACATCGAGGAAGAAAAGAAACACATGGCAGCTGCAGAGAAGTACATCTCTCAGCAGCATCAAAAGACCCGGAAACATCACACTCGTGATAATCAATTTCCAGAAGTTCACAAAGTTCTCTTTGAAGGAGACCCGAGGATGCCTCGACTCAACAGCAAGGGAGATCTGGTGTACCCAACATCGGTGCAAAACATTGTTGCACCTCGAGATATCTTGTCAAATAATCCAGGCCTAGAACAGGTTCGATTGGGCATTAAGTATTCATCAAGGGTCTGGAGCTGCAGAGGGCCGCGAAATCCGGAAGCGGAAAACTGGTCTCCCAATCCGACCAATGTCGCACAGATCCGGCCTGGAATGATGTAAGACCCCAACATGCTCCGGAACAGCATCACCGTTCCGACCGTCAGGTAGACAACTAGTCAAGAACCGGATCTTCAGCGTAGCATCATAGAACTGCACGTGACTGGGGCAATGTCGCTCCAGCTGCTGAGCAAGAGGCAATTGCTACACTGTATCCGAGGAATCCTCCCCCGCGAGAGTCAAACGATCGCAGGGAAGAAGACAAAGAGAAACATCACGAGGAGGACCGTCAAAGAATGCCACCTCCTAGACCTACAATTCGTCCGACTGAGCCCCACTATGGTGGGAGTGACGGATGAAGAAACGCTGGACAACGTGCCGAGACAAGCCGGCAGGAGGCTCATCGCAATGAAGACCCTCCCCAGAACTGGAATAATGATGCTCTGGATGGAGGCTGACAAGCAGCCGGAAACAATCCAGCTTCCCCACCGTCTCCACCAAGTAGCCATCACAACGGCTCTCAAGGAGGCCAAGGAGGGCGTCTTGGCAGAGGAGGTGGTGGTAGAAACCGAAGTCCGGCTCCAAGGCACCGCATCCATATTAGTCACTCAGGATGGTGATCTTTGTCTCCAAGTGACGCGAGACACCAGATTAACTCCAACATAGAGGCGCGGCGCTACGAAAACGATTATATATACATGGGCCCAAAATGCTTCGGACCAATAATTCGACAAACACATTTCCCGGAAGGATTTGCTATCTCAAGACACATTCAAGCCTACGATGGTGTGGCTCGGCCAGATACTTGGCTCCAAAAAATTTTCCAGGCTTGCCGCATCGCTAAAGGCGGAAATAGCTTGGTCGCAACCCAATATCTCCCACTTATGTTGCGGAAAACGGCGTGATCGTGGCTCAATGAACTTCCAGAGAACACCATCCACAACTGGTATGACATGCAAAGTGTGTTCTTTCGGAATTTCGAAGGCACGTATCGGAGGCCCTGTACGGTAGGAGACCTACAACGTTGCACCCATAAAGCCGAAGAAACTTGCCGAGATTATCTCGGATGATGGATCAACACCAAGAATTCCTGTGAAGGAGTAAATGACCAAACTGCGATTGAAGCTTTCATTGTAGGACTCCCAATTGGTTTACTATGTCATCCCTTGAATTGTGACAAGGTCACTGATTTGGGAGCGATGATAGAAACAGCGAGCAAGTATGCAGATGCTGACGATGATGCAGAGGGATTACTGAACGCCCTAGACGTGCCACAGTCGGCAAAACAACCAAAGGAGCAAGCTCATAAATGCAAGAACACCTCGAAAGAAAAACCCAACACGGAAATGGCAGTGGTTACTGCTACTTTCTGGTCTGGAGGACGAGGAGGACATGGCGGTGGTTGCGGACGCGGTCGTGGGACATCAAGAGTCCAAGGTAGAGGACACCAGCAACCTGGCAAAACCTACTCTTGGGCCAACATTGCATGTGTGCATCATTTAGATGCCAATGGGGGCTCGTCTCACACAAACACCGAGTGTCATTTTAATGACGACATCAAGAAAGACGATACCGCGGGCTACATGGCTAAGCGGAAGAAGGGAAAGAACAATCCTGAAAAAGATAAAGAGACCAAGGAAGATTTCGACATGGAGGAAGCTGATCCTTCAAATCCCAAGCCGGAGGGGAAGAAAACCTTCCCCACAAAGAAAGACACCTACGTCACCTTCCTCAGATCTCAACCAGCTAAATTCAAGAAAACAGTTATGCATGAGCTCAACGCAATAGTTCCGGCTGTCCCTTAGTACCTGGACTGGTCGGAAGTTGCCATCACCTTTGACCGTGCTGATCATCCGCCTAAGTTGCACAGACGAGGAAAATACGCCTTAGTCATCAACCCACTTATTGACATCTATGGTTTCTCCAAGACTCTCATGGACGGCGGTAGCAGCATCAATATTCTATATGTGGAAATGCTACGCCGGATGCGGATCTCGGAGACCCAGCTGAATCACAGCTCTGTGATCTTTCATGGAGTTGTCCCAGGAACACAAGCAAATTCCCTGGGAGAGATCACTTTGGATGTTACCTTTGGAAATCCAAAGAACTATCGGACGGAAGCACTTTCCTTCGAAGTGGTCCCGTTCAAGAGCGCGTACCACGCTATATTTGGACATCCGGCTTATTTGGATTTTATGGCTCATCCATGTTACATTTACAATATGATGAAAATTCCACATCCCAACAGCGTGATCACCATAAGGGGAGACCCGAAGAAAGAACGAGAGTGCGAGCATGGAAATGTCACCTTTGTTGAAGCCATGCTGCACGCCCAGGAGTACCAGGAGATCAAGAAGGACATAGATCCGTCCGAGATGCCCACAACGAAGAAGGAGGTGACAAAACCGAATCCGGAGTTCAAGGCATCGCAAGAGACGAAGAAGACGTTGTTGAAGGATGATGACCCCTCCAAGGTAACCCAGATAGGTGTAGGCCTAGATAGCGCATAGGAAAGCGTGCTCCTCATGTTCCTCCAAGCAAATCAAGATATCTTCGCATGGCAGCCATCTGACATGACCGGAGTACCTAGGGAACTTGCCGAGCAGGGCAAACAGTCCCTACAACGTTTTGGCGACGTTTTGGCGATAACCCGAATGCTAAACCCGTCAAATAGTCCCTACGACGTTTTGGCGACGTAAAGCGCAAGGCAATAGCTAAGGAACTAGCCTGGCTCGAGTTAGCCGGATTCATAGAAGAGTTCATCCATACTGATTGGTTGGCCAACGCTGTAATGGTCCCTAAAAAGGACACCACTGATTTAAGGATGTGTGTTGATTATACTGCCTTGAACAAGGCTTGTCCCAAAGATCCGTTCGCTCTGCCTAGAATTGATCAAGTTATCGATTCTACGGTAGGCTCGAAACTCCTCTGTTTTCTTGACACATATTCCGGTTATCACCAAATTCTGACGAAGGAGTCGGATAAAATCAAAACTTCATTCATAACCCCCTTCGGAACCTTCTATTTCGTTACGATGCCCTTTGGACTGAAGAACGCAGGAGCTACATACCAGCGCACTATGCAGCGTTGCCTCCACGACCAAATCGGGTGCAACGTACATGCATATGTGGACGACATTACGGTGATGTCCAGAAACAAGGAAACACTAATTTCCGACTTGGAGGAAACATTCGCCAATCTACGAAAATACAACATAATGCTTAATCTGAAGAAATGTTTCTTTGGAATCTCAGCCAGAAAATTGTTAGGTTTCATCATGTCTCAAAGAGGCATAGAGGTGAACCGAGACAAGATCAAGGCTATACTCAATATTTCCAGGCCGACTCGCCTGAAGGACGTTCAAAGACTAACTGGTTGCATTGCTGCAGTTAGTCGGTTTGTAAGCCGGCTCGGAGCCCGCACCACTTTCCAAGCTCCTGAAGAAGACCAAAAACTTCGTTTGGACTGATGAAGCTGAAGCTGCACTACAAGACTTGAAAGAAGTACTCTCGTCCGCTCCTATCTTTGCAGCATCGGAACCTAGGGAACCGATGTTGCTCTGACTCGCTGCGACAAACAGGATCGTCAATGTCGTCATGTTACTGTAGAGACCAGAGGAAAATCAGGAACACCTGGTGCTGCGTCCGACTTACTACATTAGCTAACTGAATCGAAGCAGCGGTATCCGCACTATCAAAAGCTGGCTTATGGTGTGTTTTTCGCATCCCGTAAATTACGGCATTATTTTCAGGAACACCCAATTACCGTGGTGAGCACAGCTCCCATGAGAGATATAATCAATAATAGCGAGGCTACATGACGCGTCGCAAAATGGGTCATAGAGCTTTCAGCTTTCGACATTGAGTGTAAACCTCGAACAACAATCAAATCCCAAATCCTTGCTAACTTTGTTGTTGATTGGACAGAGACAAAGGAGAATATGACTCTCCTAGAGTCAGAATATTGGACCCTATATTTTGATGGGTCTAATGCTCGAGGGGGCTCGGGGGTTGGCGTGGTGCTCAAATCACCCCAAGGAGATAAACTTCTATATGTGTTGCAGATCCACTTCACAGCGACAAATAACATTGCCGAGTATGAAGCACCGCTACATGGAATCCAGATTGCTAAGGATATCGGCATCTGAAGTTTGATGTGTTACGGAGATTCAGATCTTGTTGCTCAACAAGTGTCGGATATTTGTAATGCAAATAAACACATGGCAGCATATAAAGCTGTCGTGGATGAATTGTCTAGAACATTTGAGGGATTCGAGGTTCAACACATCCCTCGAGCAGAAAATGAGGAAGCAGATGCATTATCTAGAATAGGCTCTGCACGGAAACAGGTCCCGGATGGCGCTTTTTTGAGCACCTCAAAGTTCCCTCTATAAATGGAGTAGACGAGGAATATCCAACCAAATCTAACTCACCTTTAGTAGCAGTTCTGGTTGTAATTCCTAGCTGGACTCAACCCTACATTGATTACTTGGTAGATGGAAAATTACCCGAAGACGAGGTTCTGAGCCGGCAGATCGTTCGACGAGCAAAAGCCTATAATATACTTAGTGGTGAGATCTATAAGAGGAGCGCGCCTGGGGTCTTTCAGCGCCGTGTATCTCTGAAAGAAGGAGTGGAAATCTTACGAGAAATCCACAAAGGTGACTGTGGTCACCATGCTGCAGCCAAATCTTTAGTGGCAAAGGCTTTCCAACACGGTTTTTTCTGGCTTACAGCCAAGGCAGATGCTGAACAGTTGGTCAAGACGTGCAAAGGTAGCCAAAAATAGGCCAAACAATCTCATGTTCTGGCTGATCAGCTGCGAACAATACCTATAACATGACTTTTTGCGGTCTGGGGGCTTGACATGGTAGGACCATTTAAACGGGCTCCAAGTGGATTTACTCACCTCTTAGTGATGGTGGATAAATTCACCAAATGGATTGAGGCTAAACCCGTCACTAGTTGTGATGGAGCAACAGCCAGAAGATTTGTCGAGGATGTTATAATCCGATATGGTTATCTGCATAGCATTATCACGGACAACGGGAGTAACTTCTCTATGGGAGAGCTTGCCGAATTCTACAACGAACAAAATATCCGGCTTGACATTACGTCAGTCGCACATCCGCAGGCTAATGGACAAGTTGAAAGGGAAAATGGTTTAATCCTACAAGGCCTAAAGCCAAAACTCGAAGCACCACTGAGACGTGTTGCGGGGGCTTGGGCAGAAGAATTACCCTCCGTAATATGGAGCTTGCGAACAACTCCGAACAGGTCAACCGGATACACACATTTCTTCTTGGTCTATGTTGCTGGAGCAGTTCTTCCTAGTGATTTGATTCACAATTCTCCTAGGGTTGCCGCGTATATCAAAGAGGATGCCGAGATTTCTTGACAAAATGATCTCGACTTAGTCGAAGAAGTTCACGTCGTTGCTAAAATGAGATCAACAACCTATCAGCAGAAGTTACGCAAGTATCATAGCCAGAGAATCAGAAACCAGTCTTTCAATAAGGGCGATTTGGTTATCCGGCTTGTGCAGCAAAGAAAGCACAAACTTTCCACAGTATGGGAAGTGCATTTTTTGGTTAGTCGAGTGTTGCACAATGGTTCATACTACCTAACTTATATGCGGCAAGTCAAAGAAAGACATGCTAGTAAGAAGAGAAAGAGAGATGGAGGCAGTACAAAACCGGAAGAATTAGACAGACCATGGTATATTGCTTACCTACATCCCTTTTATTCTTAGTTTATCTTTCTTTGTAATCATATATATGTACATGTTCAAAAAGAAATAAAGTATTGGTTGCCTCAATTTTTTTCTGAGAAGTTTTTTACCATCTTATTTCCGAATGATCATGTCACGGTCAAAAATCCCAGAATACTTGTGCTCATGTTTGTTCTGGTTTAGATTTCCAATTCTAAAATTGCTACCTTCGGGTATAAATTTAAATTTTATAATATGTGCTTTGGTTATTTGTCTGATTGCCCGATGCGGGTATTTTCCGAGTAGTGAATTGTTGGTACTGGAAGCCAGCTTTGTTTATGAGTTTAAACTGGTTTAGCAATTGAGCTCCGTTGCTCGGAAAGTTTCCATGCTAAAGTTTGGCCAGCTCACGAAAGAGATGAGGCGGAAAGCCAGACAAACGATAAGTGAAGACAAAAAACACAAGTGCTTATGCAACCATTTTAGGCACATAACATTAAAGCCAAAATTGCTGAATAGATAAAATAAAACTTGGCACTAGAAAAAGTATCATACTACTTATTTACAGACCCAAATTGCTTTCAGAATAACACATTGTTCTTTTTGATACTCTATGATGCAGGGGGAGAGGTAGGAGTTGCCGGCTCGCTGGATACATCAGCCTCGCCTTGATAATGTTCTGAGATGTTCAAATCTGATGTGGTTTGTTCATCGTCGGAAACTTCTGTTGTTTCTTCGGCAGGCGGAGGTGGCGTGTCCATGCGGGTGAAGAAAGGAGTGTCGTAGTTGGTTAAGTCAACTACGTGACACCCATATCCGGCACATTATTCCATGATATCCTTGATGTCTTGCTCATGTCCGTCTTCATCCACTTTGCAGTACCCTCTGGTTACTTGCCAGATTTCCATGTTTCCATGGTGGCTCATAACCATGGTGAGAGCGTTTTGCACCGCTGTTTGCGCGTAGGACATATTACAGTCCTAGACAAGCTGCGGCATCTCCTTGGCTTTGTCTCGCACCTAAAAATTAGACATGTTGTGCATATCTAGAACCTTGAGAACTTCGCCAATATCTTCAATGGATTGGCGGAAGTCATGCAGCAAATCACCGACTTGTGTAAGCCGTCTGGTGCAAGATTCGATAGAGAACTACCAGGAAAATGGCTATACGTAATACGCACATCCGTGGCGCACGTGCTAGTGGTGCCCCACGGCTAAAACAGGTGTGGCGCACTGGCCATCGCTGCCCTACGGCTAACTACCGTAAGCGTGGCGCATATGCGGGTGGTGCGCCACGACTGTGTGTGGGCCAGGGCACTATCGGCCGTAGACCACATAGTCGTAGCGCACCTGTGGAAAGTGCACTAAGGGTGTGGCCGGTAGTCGTGGCGGACATGGCCACCATGCGCTACAGGCAAGATCGGGCCACCCTGCTGTGTAACTGGGAAAACACGTGTGTGGCACACGGTTGGTATGTGCGCCACGGATGTTCTTTATTCTTGTGGCGCACCACTCCATGTGCGCCACGGATGTGCGTTCTGCTACTACTTTTTGGCTGATACCTTTGCACATGTGACTAGATCTCACCATCTCCCACTTCACTTTCCCCTCCTTCTTCCTCCTTGGATCTCGCCCCCTCCTCCTTCCACCTCAATTTATCCACTCTTTCACCATTTGTAGCATGTAAAACTTACGTTGGATGCTACATACATAATAGAGGGAAGCTCTCCTTCCGGCCACCATCCTCTCGGTGTCGTACCTCTCCTTCGAGATCTTCTCGGTCTCTCATCTCGGTAAGTTGTCTATGTAAGAGGATGTGTTTATGTGTATGGATGATATGGTCACATATCTATGGAGAGGATCGAAGCTCTCATGTGTTTGGAGAGCATGCATTGCATGCTCTCTCATATATTGGCATTGTTTTACCAAAATGTTGATTCATTTCCATTTTGGGAAGACTTTGGCATTTCGCAAAGGTCCTAATTTTAGGATAGGTCATGCCGAAATTTTCCATCGACCATTGCATGCATGCATTGGTTCTGTGGTTGTAATAAACTTCTAATTCTACCGTGTACACCGCGCAGGAAACCATGGTCCACATAACGAGCGAAGGCATTGTGGCTAGATTTTTAAAATGCGCGACGGCCGACATGATACGAAATAACATGACGGAGATAAGATGTCCGTGCAGAAGATCCAAACTCAATTTGTTGATCGACCTAGATTCCAGAAATCTGCAGACGCACCTGCTCCGCCATGGTTTCATGGGTGGCTATACTCGGTGGATAAGTGATGATGAATACGATGAGGCCGTAAATGGGTCGGTGGAAAATGAGGAAGGATGGCAACATGATCATGATCACGGCGAGGATGGGCGAGATGAAGAAGAGTCTCCTGGAGATGGTGAAGGTGCGGAAGCAGACCAGGATGATGATGATCTAGATGCCGGAGCAGACGATGGAACAACGTCAGGCTAGGTGCGGGACCCTTATGTTCAAGAACTGCTTCTCAAGGAGACGAGTAACACCAGGGCTGCCGCTGGAGAGAAAGCCAAGCTTGCGCAACTTGAGAAAGACACAGTTACTCCATTGTGTGAAGGATGTAAGCCCGATGATACCCGGTTGAATGTAACGCTCAAGGCTATGGAGATGAAGGCAAAACACAAATGGACCGACGCAAGCTTCGACAATATGATGGCATTCTGGCACGATCGTCTCCCGGAGGGGAACACGTATCCAACTAGTATCGAGGACGCCAAGAAAATCGTGTGTATTCTTGATCTACCGCACATTAGATACCATGTCTGCATCAACGATTGCATCATTTATCGGGGCGAGGACACGGAGAAAACCACATGCCCGGTGTGCGGCATTAGTCGATACAAGAAAGGGAAGAAAGCTCCTCGAAAAGTGGTAAGGTACTTTCCTATCTGTAGCATCCCAATTGTCTAACAATGGTAATGCTACTTGGTCTAGTAATATAATGGCTACGCCTTATAGATAATTGTGGCATCATAATTATATCATGCTCATGTCATCATGCCACCTTGCATTTGAGCATCATATAAAACCCTTTTCCATTTGGTTCTTCTCTCATACACATTATTAATTGTATTTGGTTCTTGATACATTGTATTTGAATCTTGATTAATGCTTGGTGCCCAAATTGAGTTGGGGCATATCTTTTATTTCAACTCCACCACCTTTCTTTGTCACCACCTTATTATTCCACCATCCTAATTACCCATGGGCTTTTATTTATTTTTGGCATTTAATCTAGCTCATGTGGGTTAGTGTGGATCCAATCCCTTTTTCTTTTGCTTGGACTTTATTCCACATTTTGGTAATGCATGGGATCATGCCATGTTATAATATTATTGTTTTCACAAGAATAAAACATGGCATTAATTATTTTTGCATGGGCCATGCAAGAGTACCATCACTTTTAGCCCATTTGCTTTTCTCTTTGTTTTAGTGGTCCTTTCTTTGTGGGATCATATTTATCTCTCCACCATCCCCATGCTTCCAACATAACCATGTCCCTCATCATGCATGATCAAGTGGGACCTTTTCCCATAAACCCCATCTCCCTCTCTTTTTCTTGAGTTTACCTTCACCTCACCTTGTGTTAAACTAAAACCCCCACCCCTTCATCTTGGCTTGTTCTCATAAGCATGTTCTTAAAACCTAAAAACTCTAAACCAAACCCTAACCCTAGCTCTTCTCTCTTGTCCTCTCCTTCCAAACCCTAACCACACTAGCTCTAACCTACCTCCCTAGCTAAACCTAACTACACGGGACCTTTCCTCCCCTTTTCTTTTTCCTTCCTGCCAGACAGGCCCCACCCTACTAGCTCTCTCTCTCTTCCTTGCCGAGGCTACCCTCCATGCCATCCTAAAACCCTAATTCGAGCCTCCCTCTCTCCTTTCCTTTCTCTCTCCCTGCCGTGTTGGCCCCAGCCCGCGCCTATCCCTCCTTGTCCTCGCGCTGGCCCACCTGTCCACCCCAGCCCTGCCCTGGCTACCCGCAGCAAGCACGTGAGAAGGAGGAGCAAAAGGTGGCCGAGGCCACCTTTATCTCTACCCCACTCCCGCACGTCACCCCATCCCCCTTCCCTATCTACTCCCTCGCCTCACGCGCCCTGGCATCGCCAGATCCACCCTAGGGCCCTGCCTCTCCCCTTCTTCTTCTTCACCGACGCCATCTCCTCTCGCCGGTCACCGCCAGTACAGCCGCCTTTTCCTCATTCCAACGGGCGTGCGAGACGTGGAGGTGGTCGAGGAAGCCGAGGACGTTCCCCTGCATCGCCCTGTACACGCAGATGTGGAGGAGAAGCCCCAAGACCGCCAGGACCATCGCCGCTTCGCCGCAAACCCTAACGCCAGTCCGCCAGCTCCGTCGCCAGCCTGCTGCTTCTCCGGCCGCGCCAATGCCACCGACACAATCCCGGTGAGGCACCCAACTTCCCAGACATCTCCCTTTACACCGTCACGTCCTGGTCGCCCCGGTCGTTCCGTCGAGTGCTCTCAGTGCGCAGTCGTGCGTGTGTTACTGCCGCATCCACGCCGCGCCACACCTCACATGGCCTCCTAGTCCTCCCCTGTCAACAACACCCACCCAGCCGCACTGGTTACCGTCTCTGTGCGCGAGCCCAGGTCCCCGGATCGAGTCCCCCGTGCACCGCGCCGTGCGGTCGCACACTGATCAGTCCGCGTTTCAGAGAAAGAAGAGCAACAATGGGCTATGTGGTCATTTTACAAAACGCCCCCCCTTTTAAATTCGCCTCAACCCGCGGTCCAGCCGACCCCACCTATCAACCTCTGTGTGTTTTTACAAAAAGGGACTCGGGCTTTCGTAACCTCAACCCGCGCCCAGCACGTCCCCCACCTGTCAGCCTCTGCGGGTTTACCCACTGGCACCTGGGCCCTAGCCCGCTGGCCCACCTGTCACACAAAGTGGCTTGGTAGTCCCAGAGTGAGAAAAGCCGCGGCGGTGCAACGTTATCCGCTGGGCCCAGTTTGAGAATAGAAGCCCGGCAGGAGAATTACCAGGAATCACAGGAGTACTACCCAGATCCATCTCTCGCTTCAACTGAGCTGTCAGGCAAGCACTACCACATGCTTGCATACATATAGTACCTATTGCCTCTATCTTATTCTTGCATCATTGAGTCGCGATTGCATTAAATTGAATCCCAGGTACTGCATAGCCTTTACTTTTAAACCCCACCGAAGCTTGTTCCTCCATCCCATGATCCATTACCACAGGAGTTGTTTGAGCCATGCGAGTCGTAGAAAAGCATGTGTAGGGTATGTGAGTGTCTGATGGATAATGAGGTACCTAAACAACATAACCTGAGTAGTAATGGGATAACTAATGAAAGAGGCACCGGTGAGCAATATCTGCTATTTGGTTCTTCATGCTCACTTGTGTCCCGTAGGACCCCGAGTACTTGATTCCTGTTCCTTGACTATTCACACTATCCACATCCGGGAGGCCTTATGGACCCCCTTGAGCCAGAGCTTGATTCATTCTTTCTTGGGGCCACAAGTAGTTTGGGGTTTTAGTACTATCCTGTACTTATGCCATGTTAGTGTTTTATTTAAAATTGTGCGAGGAGCACCTGTACTGTTTTGGATCGTGGAATGTTTTCGCGGTATCGACCAGCCCAGTCACATTTTCGGGTTCCCAGTCGTTTATAGCCATTGACACAAACCTTGGGTCCGTCTCGGAACCGGACAACTTCGTTGCGGGTAGCTTAATGGGGTGGCCCCCTGAAATATTTCTAAATCCTGTGATCGCTTTGTCGTGAATGCCTCGTTGGGTTTTGATTTGGTTTTTCCGAGGTTGATCGAGTGTGTGTTGCTATTCGTGCACCCCTACAGGGTAAATCTTTTTGTAAGCCGTGTCCACGGTTATGGATGACTTGGAGCACAGTTTCTCGATCATAGACAAGTATAACTAAAGTACCACTTTTAATTTGACTAAGTACTTGACTAGTAAATAGTGCAATACTCATGGAATGGTTAATAAAACTGCCAACGGATGATGGGGGTTGTTCGTCCGCTTCCTCGTTGGTAAGCGACGAGGAGGATGGATTTGTTAATTATACTGTTATAACTGTTGTTCTTAATTCACGGACATCCGTCTATCATTGGTTAGGCGGATGGTTAGCGAGTATCTATAGACTTGTTAGTGATTATCTTTTGTTGCAATTGCGTCACCCCAGGTTGTGTCCCCTTTAGAGGCATAAAGACTTGCTGAGTACCCCTAGGGTCTCACACGATAAATTGTTTGATTCAGATGACCAGGTGTACTCGCAAGATGGATACTGGGTGGAGGAGACGGATGATGTTGGCAACGATCACTCGGTGTAGAAATTCCGGGAACGGGGATCCGTGAGATCTGTGGGCGGGATGTGTTTATTTATGTGGCATCTTATGCCGATTTGCTTCTTATCCGTACTCGGATCTTGTTTTCCGCTTCCGCCTGATACTCTGATGTTTGATGTATGAGGAGCTATCCGAAACTATTATATCTATCTAGGATATTTGGATCTTGCCGTATGGCCTTGCAATATTTCCATTTCTTTTAGATGGAATGGCTCTGAGGATTGTTGTATGTGGCTTGCATACATACTCACTTGTGTATGTATTTGATCCCTTCGCCTGCCGGTTACGCCGCTCGTTCTTGTCCCGATGTTCCGAAAGTGGTTAGGACGGCCGAAAGGTCTACCGTGAGTGGCCTCGGGCCCCATCGTACTATTTTAACCACTTTCGCTCATCCAGGCATGTAACTAAGAGCATAATTCACCGAGTTAGTTACACTATCACTCCTCGTCTGCAGCGCTATTTCACAGACCCTAAGAAAGCAAATCTCATGTGCTGGAATGCGGAAAGAAAGAAGCCAGGAGATGTCGATGACCCTGAAAAGGACGAGCTGCTGACGCACCCTTCAGATGCTAGCCAGTGGAAAGCATTAGACCTTAAATTCCCAGAATTTGGTGGAGATTCAAGGAACATCAGGCTAGGTGCAAGCACCAATGGACTCAATCCGTTTGGTAGCCAGAGCAGCACGCACATCACTTGGCCCGTGGTTGTATGGATGTACAGCCTCCCTCCCTGGTTGTGCATGAAAAAGAAGTACATATAAATGAGTATGCTAATTCAAGGGCCAAAACAACATGGTACAAACATCAATCTATATCTCGGGCTGTTGAAAGAGGAGCTAGCCATGTTATGGGAATCCAGAGCTAATACGTATGACCCACGCACCCACCCTTTCCTGGTAAGGAAGTGTAACATTTTCAATCCTCTCCTAAAATTCAAACTAGGATTCACATGTTTTGGGTTCCGTAGTACCATAGGTTGTGTGTGTGTGTGAATTCTTTGTCTATCTGTTGCATCCAAATGTTATCTCTATCTGCCTTTTGGTTATCAACTGTTGGTACATTCCATACTGACAGGCCTTTGTAAACCGACGCGATCTATCTGATTCATTGTATACCGGTGCGATCTGTCTTACTCTTTGATATCCTACGTTATCTTGTTTGGGGTGTTCGTTTCCGTAGTTACTAATCTTTAGGTTCATCTTAAAAAGAAGGTATTGGGATATGTGTTTTACTTATTCATGTGCGGAGTAATGATTTGAGTGCGGAATGGAGTCGCGACCATACCACTACTTTTATCATTTGCTTTTGTATATTGAATTAGTAGAGTTACTAATCTTGATTCGTTAAGTGGTTTTGCGCATATAGTGGTATTTTAATGCCGAAATTTGCGGAAAAATTTTCTTTGTTAGCTTGCGTACCACACTCCTTGTTCAGTAGTGTGCGTTATGCTTAATATCTTCTAGGTGCCTTGAACTTTGTTGATATTTTAATATCATCTCAATGAATTGTATCCTTTAGTCTTGAGTAATTCCATTTTGGTACTATTTTGGATTATTATCATTCTCCATCATAGTACTAACTTGTGTTTTATGTCAATCACAGGATGGCACCACCACGCCGTTCTGAGGAGGACATACCACCTGAACTGGGAGCTGCTTTGGAAAGTATTGCAAATGCCTTGGGGACTATGCAGCAGAACCAGCAGCGCTTCGAGGAAAGCGTGAGGAGGAATGAGTTTGTTCCGCTACCTCCACCTCCCAAGCGAGGAGACATCAAAAGTTTTCTCAAGTTCAACCCACGCCAATTTGAGGTGTCTGATCAGCCACTGGATGCGGATGATTGGCTGCGTGAAGTGTCAAGGTTGCTGATGACTGCGGATGTTCCCGAGCAAGAATGGGTTAAATGTGCCACTCACCTTCTGAAGGGAGATGCAGCTCTATGTTGGGAAAATTACCTCAAGGCAGATCTCTCTGGATTTCAGCCTACTTGGGAGCAATTCACTGCTGCTTTCAAAGAGCAATATCTGTCAGAAATTGTCATGGAAAGGATGAAGGAAGTGCTTGTCAACCTCAAGCAGGGCACTGACAATGTCAACACCTACATCAGAAACTTCATGAACCTTTCTCGGTATGGTGGCGATGAGATCTCTGATGACAAGAAGAAGCAAAAGAGGTTCCGGCAAGGCCTCAATGCTTCCATCAAATATGC
The DNA here is from genome assembly GCA_910589775.1 of Avena eriantha. Lineage (NCBI taxonomy): Eukaryota > Viridiplantae > Streptophyta > Magnoliopsida > Poales > Poaceae > Avena > Avena eriantha. The sequence continues at coordinate 129,937,708 of OU342740.1, forward strand.
AATCACTCATGCAAGGCCGGGGTCTTTTCTGGAACTCCAACACACAGCTCTGCAGGAAGAAGCAAGTAGGCAAGTGTTCGAGGAGTCAAAGAAACACAGCCGTGATACAGCAAGCTCTTCTGCTATGACAGCTCCTTCTAAGCATCGTGTCTAGGTTCCTAACACCCCACCGTCGCTCCCTGCTCCACCAAGACCATCAAGCTATGCGGCAAGGCCACCAAACTCCTTCACTGCGGCTCCCAGGGGCTACAACCACAACTACCCTGGAGCGCCTGGCGGAGTCCCTGGCTACGTTGCTCCACGTCCACCTGGTGCTTGCTATACTTGTGGAAACACTGGGCATCAGCACTGGAATTGTCCAATGAACAACAAAGCTCTTCCACCACCACCTCCAAGACCTACGGCAAGTTCTCCTTTGGTTCGTGCACCTCCACCTCGGGCTCTCAACATCAACACCAAGCCTGGGTCTACAGTTGCTCGTGCCAACTGTGTCAACGTCGCTCAAGCTGAGCATGCACCTGGAGTTGTCATGGGTATGCTTCCTGTTAACTCAGTTCCTGCATGGGTTTTGTTTGATTCTGGTGCTTCACATTCTTTCGTTTCTCACAAATTTGCAAATGAGCATGAGCTTGTTATATACCAGCTGGATAAGAAGTTAATGGTTCTTTCTCCAGGGGCAAGATTGTTATCTACCAAGATCAGCCATGGCAATCAAATTGACATTGGTGGCTCTTCGTTTCCAGCTTCCTTAATTATTCTGGGCAATTCTGACATTGATCTTATCTTGGGCATGGATTGGTTAACAGCAAATGCAGTTGTGATTGATTGTGCTGAACGTTCGGTTTCTCTGAAAATTCCTGAAGTCCATATAGTCTATTCTCCAAGTATGACTCCTACAATTCAGCTTTTCTCTTTGGCGGCTCTAAATGATGATGCTATGGAAGGTATTCAGAGTGTTCCTGTAGTTTGTGAGTTCCTAGATATCTTTCCTGAAGAGTTGCTAGGTATGCCTCCGGATCGTGAGGTCGAGTTTGTTATTGAACTTGAACCTGGTACCGCTCCTATCTCCAAGCGGCCTTATAAAATGGGTCCTGCTGAGTTGGCTGAACTCAAACGTCAGCTTGATGAACAAGAGAAGTTGGGTTTCATTCAGCACAGTACTTCTTCTTTGGGTAGCCCAACCATCGTTGTGAAGAAACGAGACAAGACTGATAGACTTTGTGTTGACTATCGGGCACTCAATGCTAAAACCATCAAGAATAAATATCCCTTCCACGGATTAATGATCTCTTCGATCAGCTAGCTGGAGCTGTGGTATTCTCTAAGCTCGATTTGAGAAGTGGATATCATCAAATCAAGATTCGCAAGGAAGATGTTCCTAAAACAGCTTGCACCACCCGCTATGGCCTGTATGAGTACACGGTCATGTCTTTCGGTCTCACCAACGCACCTGCCACTTTCTCGAGGCTTATGAACTCGGTTTTCATGGAGTATCTTGATAAGTTCGTTGTGGTCTATCTGGATGACATTCTAGTCTATTATAAGTCAATGGAAGAACATGAAGAACACCTTCGGTGTGTCCTACACAAGCTTCGTGAAAACCGCCTGTATGCAAAGTTCTCCAAGTGTGAGTTTTGGCTGCCTCAAGTCACCTATCTTGGTCATGTCATCTCTGCCAAGGGCATTGCCGTCAATCCAGAAACTATAAAGACAATTATGGACTAGCTTCCACCCATAAATGTCAAAGAAGTCCGAAGTTTCCTTGGTTTGGCCAGTTACTGTTGTCGCTTCGTTCAAAACTTCTCGAAGATTGCGAAGCCTCTTACCGATCTCCTCAAGAAAGGCAAGAAATACCTTTGGACTCTTGCATGTCAAGCAAGCTTTGAAACGCTCAAAGAGAAGTTCACTTCCACACCAGTCTTGGTTCCTCCGGATACATCAAAGCCTTTCCAGATATTCTGTGACGCCTCATTGCAAGGATTGGGTGCGGTCCTTATGCAAGAAAAACAAGTTGTTGCTTATGCATCTCGTTAGTTAAAGACGCATGAGATCAACTATCCTACACATGACCTCGAACTCGCAGCAGTTGTCTTTGCTTTGAAAGTATGGAGGCATTACCTGCTTGGCAACCGTTGTGAGATCTTTTCTGATCACAAGAGTCTGAAGTATATCTTCACACAGCCTGATCTCCACCTTCATCAGAGGAGGTGGATTGAAACAATCAATGATTTCGATTTAACCATCAACTACACTCTGGGAAAAGCTAATGTCATGGCCGATGCTCTCAGCCGAAAAGCTTATGTTAACAATCTCATGGTGGAAGAACAACAGCCTCTCTTGTGCGAGGAATTCCGCAAGCTAAACCTTGAAATTCTGGATCAAGGGTAACTTCTGAACCTTCTAGCAACACCTCTCTTGGAAGAAAAGGTCCGTTCCATTCAACTTGGTGATCCTTACACTAAAAAGATCATCTCCAACATTCAGCTTCCGAAGTATGAGTCTTTCCACGTAGACGACCAAGGCACTCTTTTCTTTGAACACCGGATGTTTGTTTCGAACTATCCGGGTTTAAGAGAGCAAGTTCTCAAGGAGGCGCATGATTCCGTTCTTTCTATCCACCCTGGCAGCACTAAGATGTACATGGACTTGAAAACACAATATTGGTGGCATGGGTTGAAACGATATTGTGCCAAGTATGTCTCGGAGTGTGATGTTTGTCGCAGAGTTAAAGCTGTCCATCAGAAACCTTCCGGTCTTCTACAGCCATTGAAGCCACCGGAATGGAAATGGGAGAACGTAGAGATGGACTTCATCACTGGTTTCCAAGGTCGCAGAAGGGCAACAATGCAATCTTTGTTGTCATTGACAGGCTTTCCAAAGTAGCTCACTTCTTTCCAGTCAAGGAAACAATTCTGCAATTTAGTTGGCTGAGCTCTATATCAACATAATTGTCTCTCTGTATGGAGTTCCTCTTGAGATCAGCTCAGACCGTGGAAGCATCTTCACTTCCAAGTTCAGGGGAAGTTTCCAAAATGCTTTGGGAACAAAATTGAACTTCAGCACAGCCTACCACCCTCAGTCGCAAGGACAAGTTGAAAGGATTAATCAAATTCTGGAAGATATGCTCCGTGCTTGCGTTATCTCTTTCGGCATGAAGTGGGAATAATGTCTTCCTTATGCTGAATTCTCTTACAACAACAGTTTCCAGAAAAGTCTAAAGATGGCACCATTTGAGGCTCTCTATGGTCGCAAATGCAGAACTCTGATTGGTTGGTCGGGCGCAGGTGAAAGAATATTGTTTGGCCCCGACATTGTAACTCAAGCGGAGGAGAAAGTTCACATCATTCTTGAAAACCTGAAGATTGCTCAAAGTCACCAGAAGAGCAATTATGACAGAAAGCACACGGACATGGAGTATGTCCCTGGTGATCTCGTTTACCTTCGTGTCACTCCCATGAGAGGCACGCACTGCTTTGGTATCAAAGGAAAGCTGGCTCCTAGGTACATCAGTCCTTTCAAAAATTGTGGAAGAAGAGGAGAAGTTGCTTATGCTCTTGAGCTCCCTGAACAACTCAAAGTCCATGATGTTTTCCACATCTCTCAACTCAAGAAGTGCTTCAAGGATCCCGGCAGGACCGTGGACCATGAACTCATCAATCTCCAAGAAGATCTATCTTATCAAGAACACCCTATTAAAATTCTAGAAGTCGCAGAAAGAACGACTCGCAACAAGTCCATCAAGTTCTGCAAGGTGAAGTGGTCGCACCATTCCATTGATGAAGCCACTTGGGAACGTGAAGATGAGCTCCGTGCCAAGTATCCTACCCTCTTCGAGTCTTCTTCTTCTTCCTAGAATCTCGGGGCGAGATTCCTATTTAGTGGGGGAGAGTTGTAGCATCCCAATTGTCTAACAATGGTAATGCTACTTGGTCTAGTAATATAATGGCTACTCCTTACAGATAATTGTGGCATCATAATTATATCATTCTCATGTCATCATGCCACCTTGCATTTGAGCATCATATAAAACCCTTTTCCATTTGGTCCTTCTCTCATACACATTATTAATTGTATTTGGTTCTCGATACATTGTATTTGAATCTTGATTAATGCTTGATGCCCAAATTGAGTTGGGGGCATATCTTTTATTTCAAATCCACCACCTTTCTTTGTCACCACCTTATTATTCCACCATGCTAATTACCCATGGGCTTTTATTTATTTTTGGCATTTAATCTAGCTCATGTGGGTTAGTGTGGATCCAATCCCTTTTTCTTTTGCTTGGCCTTTATTCCACATTTTGGTAATGCATGGGATCATGCCATGTTATAATATTATTGTTTTCACAAGAATAAAACATGGCATTAATTATTTTTGCATGGGCCATGCAAGAGTACCATCACTTTTAGCCCATTTGCTTTTCTCTTTGTTTTAGTGGTCCTTTCTTTGTAGGATCATCTCTATGTCTCCACCATCCCCATGATTCCAACATAACCATGTCCCCCATCATGCATGATCAAGTGGGACCTTTTCCCATAAACCCCATCTCCCTCTCTTTTTCTTGAGTTTACCTTCACCTCACCTTGTGTTAAATTAAAACCCCCACCCCTTCATCTTGGCTTGTTCTCATAAGCATGTGCTTAAAACCTAAAAACTAAAAAACCAAACCCTAAACCTAGCTCTTCTCTCTTGTCCTCTCCTTCCAAACCCTAACCACACTAGCTCTAACCTACCTCCCTAGCTAAACCTAACTACGCCGGACCTTTCCTCCCCTTTTCTTTTTCCTTCCTGCCATGCAGGCCCCACCCCACTAGCTCTCTCTCTCTTCCTTGCTAAGGCTACCCCTCCATGCCATCCTAAAACCCTAATCCGAGCCTCCCTCTCTCCTTTCCTTTCTCTCTCCCTGCCGTGTTGGCCCCAGCCCGCGCCTGTCCCTCCTTGTCCTCGCGCTGGCCCACCTGTCCACCCCTGCCCTGGCTGCCCATGGCAAGCACGTGAGAAGGAGGAGCAAAAGGTGGCCGAGGCCACCTTTATCTCTACCCCACTCCCGCACATCACCCCATCCCCCTTCCCTATCTACTCCCTCGCCTCACGCGCCCTGGCTTCGCCAGATCCACCCAGGGCCCTGCCTCTCCCCTTCTTCTTCTTCACCGACGCCATCTCCTCTCGCCGGTCACCGCCAGTATAGCCACCTTTTCCTCGTTCCAACGGGCGTGCGAGACGTGGAGGTGGTCGAGGAAGCCGAGGACGTTCCCCTGCATCGCCCTATACACGCAGACGTGGAGGAGAAGCCCCAGGACCGCCAGGACCATCGCCGCTCCGCCGCAAACCCTAACGCTGGTCCCCCAGCTCCGTCGCCAGCCTGCTGCTTCTCCGGCCGCGCCAACGCCACCGACACAATCTCGGTGAGGCACCCAACTTCCTAGACATCTCCCTTTCCACCGTCACGTCCTGGTCGCGCCGGTCGTTCCGTCGAGTGCTCTCAGTGCGCAGTCGTGCGTGTGTTACTGCCGCATCCGCGCCGCGCCACACCTCACCTGGCCTCCTAGTCCTCCCCTGTCAACAACACCCACCTAGCCGCACTGGTTACCGTCTCCGTGCGCGAGCCCAGGTCCCCGGATCGAGTCCCCCGCGCGCCACGCCATGCGGTCGCACACCGATCTGGCCGCGTTTCAGAGAAAGAAGAGCAACAGTGGGCTCTGTGGTCATTTTACAAAACGCCCCCCTTTTAAATTTGCCTCAACCCGCGGTCCAGCCGACCCCACCTGTCAACCTCTGTGTGTTTTGACAAAAAGGGACTCGGGCTTTCGTAACCTCAACCCGCGCCCCAGCACGTCCCCCACCTGTCAGCCTCTGCGGGTTCACCCACTGGCACCTGGGCCCTAGCCCGCTGGCCCACCTGTTACACAAAGTGGCTTGGTAGTCCCAGAGTGAGAAAAGCCGCGGCGGTGCAACGTTATCCGCTGGGCCCAGTTTGCGCTGGCCCCATCCGTCAGTGGCTTGGGCTGGAATATTCTGGGTGTAAAAAGTCTTGGTGATTTTCTGTCTAAATAAAAATGATTTCAGTAAATGTTTAAATTTCAAATTCAAATCTGTTTTTAAATAATTTTAAATTATAAATCCAAACAATACAAATGATATATGTTTTTGAATCAGAAAAATGTGAGGAATTCAAATATACAATTCAAAATATTATTTGAGCACTTTAAAATTTTCAAGATAATTAAAATTACAATAAAATGCCCTTTTCTTAATAAATTAATAACTTTAATTCTACAACTCCCAATTTGACAAATAATATGTCTAAATCGATCAGCGTGACGAGTCCGTTCTATCTATGCGCTCCTTGTTCTGAATTAAAGCATGCATCATGCCATATTTATAAATCAGAATTGTTTGTGACAACAAAATTGGACTAAATAAATAATAAAATGCTTTATTCTTGTATTCCATACCTCACCATGCCATGCTACTTTAATGCCATGTAAATTGTGCATCATTCATCATGGCATGCTTGTTTGCTTGTCGCATTTGATTTCATATGTTGTGCACTTTATTTATGTTGGCCCTTGTTTGTTTGGTTCTTCTTCGAATAGACGCCCAGCAGGAGAATTACCAGGAATCACAGGAGTACTACCTAGATCCATCTCTCGCTTCAACTGAGCTGCCAGGCAAGCACTACCACATGCTTGCATACATATAGTACCTATTGCCTCTATCTTATTTCTTGCATCATTGAGTCGCGATTGCATTAAATTGAATCCCAAGTACTGCATAGCCTTTACTTTTAAACCCCACCGAAGCTTGTTCCTCCATCCCATGAGCCATTAGCACAGGAGTTGTTTGAGCCATGCGAGTCGTAGAAAAGCATGTGTAGGGTATGCGAGTGTCTGATGGATAATGAGGTACCTAAACAACATAACCTGAGTAGTAATGGGATAACTAATGAAAGAGGCACCGGTGAGCAATATCTGCTATTTGGTTCTTCATGCTCACTTGTGTCCAATAGGACCCCGAGTACTTGATTCCTGTTCCTTGAATATTCGCACTACCCACATTCAGGAGGCCTTATGGACCCCCCTGAGCCAGAGCTTGATTCATTCTTATTTCTTGGGGCCACAAGTAGTTTGGGGTTTTATTACTATCCTGTACTTATGCCATGTTACTGTTTTATTTAAGATTGTGCAAGGAGCACCTGTACTGTTTTTGATCGTGGAATGTTTTCGCGGTATCGACAAGCCCAGTCACATTTTCGGGTTCCCAGTCGTTTACAGCCATTGAAACAAACCTTGGATCCGTCTCGGAGCCGGCCAACTTCGTTGCGGGTAGCTTAATGGGGTGCCCCCTGAAATATTTCTGAATCCTGTGATCGCTTTGTCGTGAATGCCTCGTTGGGTTTTGATTTGGTTTTTCCGAGGTTGATCGATTGTGTGTTGCTATTCCTGCACCCCTACAGGGTAAATCTTTCTGAAAGTTGTGTCCGCTGTTATGGACGACTTGGAGCATAGTTTCTCGATCATTGACAAGTATAACTAAAGTACCACTTTTAGTTTGACTAAGTACTTGACTAGTAAATAGTGCAATACTCATGGAATGGTTACTAAAACTGCCAACGGATGATGGGGGTTGTTCGTCCGCTTCCTCGTTGGTAAGAGAGGAGGAGGATGGATCTGTTAATTATATTGTTATTATTGTTGTTCTTAATTCACGGACATCCGTCTATCATTGGTTAGGCGGATGGTTAGCGAGTATCTATAGACTTGTTAGTGATTATCTTTTGCTGCAATTGCGTCACCCCAGGTTGTGTCCCCTTTAGAGGCATAAAGACTTGCTGAGTACCCCTAGGGTCTCACACGATAAATTGTTTGATTCAGATGAACAGGTGTACTCGCAAGATGGATACTGGGTGGAGGAGACGGATGATGTTGGCAACGATCACTCGGTGTAGAGATTCCGGGAACGGGGATCCGTGAGATCTGTGGGCGGGATGTGTTTATTTATGTGGCATCTTATGCCGATTTGCTTCTTATCCGTACTGGCATCTTGTTTTCCGCTTTCGCCTGATACTCTGATGTTTGATGTATGAGGAGCTATCCGAAACTATTATATCTATCTAGGATATTGGATCTTGCCGTATGGCCTTGCAATATTTCCATTTCTTTTAGATGGAATGGCTCTGAGGATTGTTGTATGTGGCTTGCATACATACTCACTTGTGTATGTATTTGATCCCTTCGCCTGCCGGTTACGCCGCTCGTTCTTGTCCCGATATTCCGAAAGTGGTTAGGACGGCCGAAAGGTCTACCGTGAGTGGCCCTGGGCCCCATCGTACTATTTTAACCACTTTCGCTCATCCAGGCATGCAACTAAGAGCGTAATTCACCGAGGTAGTTACACTATCACTCCTCGTCTGCAGCGCTATTTCACAGACCCTAAGGAAGCAAATCTCATGTGCTGGCATGCGGAAAGAAAGAAGCCAGGAGATGTCGATGACCCTAAAAAGGACGAGCTGCTGACGCACCCTTCAGATGCTAGCCAGTGGAAAGCATTAGACCTTGAATTCCCAGAATTTGGTGGAGATTCAAGGAACATCAGGCTAGGTGCGCTCGAGAGGAAAAGGTTCGCTCGAGAGAGCTCTTTTACTTAGAAATTTTTTAAGTCTTTCAAACCCTCCCAACGGTACTTGATATTGATAAAAATATAGCATAGCAAGCATAACTTAGAAAAACAGGATAGCCTATTGGGATGGAAAATTCCTAAACATAGAGCTACTCATGGCATACTACAAAACTGCACTTGCAAAAATAGTTCTAGGAAAATCTACCAAAATCCTACACATGCATAATACAGAATTTGAAGAGTAAAACACGCATAGTCAAAACTGGGTCATAACACGAACAAGTGGTGTAACTTGCCTTGATCCGAGCAGCAATCTACACAACAGTACTCCTCAGCGCACTCCGAGCAATCTAACGAAGCAAACAAGAATCCAATCACAATTTGCACAAAACAAGTCACGAAGTCAAATATGCATGCATGCAACATGGTAATATGCAAGGATGGATTTGATTTCGACCAAGGGTTTTAACCAGGGTGTTGTTGAGTTGGGGATGTCATTAGAATCGATTCCCCCCAGATTTTAACTATTTTGGGTTAAACCCTAAATAACCAAGTTCAGAACTAGATCAACAACTCCAATCTACCACGATATAGATCTGAACACCCTAATCATGATATGGTAATTTTCTACAGAAGGTCTTGTCGAAACAAAGCCAACGCAACAAGAAACAACTAAAACGGAGTTACGGATCATTTTCTAGAATTAAAATACTCTAATCTAAACTTTAAATCCTACTGCAATATTTCTGTGGCAAAACAGTAATATTATTGTAGATCTGTGTTCTACTCGAAAATATGAATCCAACGGTATATTATACGCAATTTTTAGACTAATATTTGAATTACTATGGATTTTACAAGAAAAACAAAAGGGGCCAGTGACGCGGCGACACATGGCGGCTCAGGATTGGTCCGCGTGGCGCGCGTGACGTTGACGCGATGCTGACGTGGCGACGATGCGGCATCTGTCATTTGGTGCGGCGCGATTCGCCGGTACCGCTTCGGTCGATTGGGGCCGTTGGATCTAGATCTGATGGCTGGATGGGGGGGCTTACCGGCGGCGGCGTCGACGGGCGGCAGTGGTGCGTCAGCGGTGAGGTACTGCGGCGGCGGTGCTCCTCCGGCCCGACGAAGAAGTCGACGGCAACCGGCTCCTCGCCGAGGTCGCGTTCCCGGGGACGGCTGCGGCTGCTCCTCCGCGAGGCGGCGGTGGGCGGCGGCTGGCGGCTGCCGGGCGGCGGTGCTCCGGCGAGCAATTGGCGGCGGCTCGGCGGCGGCGGCGGGTGGAAAAGGAGCTAGGGTTTTGGGGAGGCGTGCCCAGGCTTAAATAGGGCAGAGACTTGGGGAGGGGGTCGTGGAATCCGCTCCGGATTTGCCGGAGACGGTTGGTGCTGGCGCGGCGGCGGTCGTGCTCGAGCCGGACTCGGGGAAGACGGCTGACGGGCGGGGCCCGCCTGTTGGCGGCTGCGGGCACAGGAGCGGGCTGGCGGCTGCTGGGCCAGCCTGGGCGTTGGCTGCGCTGCGCGTCGCCCACCCGGCCAGGCGGTCACAGGTAAGCCCCGGGCTGGCTCGGCCGGCCCGGTTAGGTTAGGTTTCCTCTTTTTTTATATTCTTTTTATTATTTTCTGAAATGCTATTTAACTAATAACTTTTGCAAACGGACTCCGAATTAGACGAAATTTGTTTCTAAAATTTTGTAAAAAGAAGAGGGTTGGAGTAGGACTATAAAACTGGTTCCAGGTGATAGCTTCAATGTCAGGGTGGGTGACCTGGTAGTTATCCCACCATTCAGCAGCTGGTCCCTCAAGTTGGTGCACGGCAAAGTGCACCCTGTCAGCTCCCACAACTTGGACGGTGTCTAACTTCTTGTTGGTGGTGCGGAGCTAGTCATCTGCCACAATTGGCTCAGAACTACTAGAGAAAATTGGAGGGTTCAACCTCAAGAACCGAGTCAAGCGATCCTGTTGGGGCGGTGGAGGTGGCGGAGGCGGCGGGTTGTTGTTGTTGTTGTTGTTGTTTTGCATGTTTTGAGTGAGGAGTTGGATCAACTGATTCTGGGAGTTCAGAAGTTGTGCTATCTCTGGGGGCATGTTGTTATTGTTGTTTCCACGCCTCGCCATCTGGAGGGTTTGGGAGGCAAGTTAAGAAATAGATAGAAAGTCTAAGGAATAAACTCCTACCCCTATGTAAACAAGAGAAGAAAAACACATGAGAAAAGCAAGGCACACAAGGCACATAGTTCCGCACACTCAACCAAGTTTAACTAACCAAAATAACTTTTGGTACTCATTACAATTGCGAATAACGTTCAACTATAGAGCTAAAGGTGGTCCAACTACTCTACTCATCATCCACTTCCTCATCCTCAATGATGAAGCCTTCCTTTTCCAGCAGTGACTTGTATAGCTCCATGTCCCTTGTCATGGCTTCAAGCTTTTCTTGAAGTTCCTTCACCTCCTGTGGCTCCGGAGTTGCAGCTTCGAGCCTTCCTTGAAGTTCCTTCACCTCTTGCAGCTCCTGGGTAGCAGCTTCCAGCTTCGCTCGGAGTTCCTTCTTCTCCTTTTGTAGCTTCTTGATCAAACTTGACCCCATAGTCACGGGCGTGATCTTCTCCTCCAAGCTCCTCTTGGCTGCTCGTAGGTCCTTCAACATGGTGGCAAGGTTCTTGAACTCTAGCTCGTTCTTTGCGAGTACTAGACTTTGCTCCCTAATCCTCTCATTCTTATCTTGCACCCTCTTCTCTTGATTAGCGAACCTCTTGTCTTGGGCGGTGAGCTCCCCTCCTAGGGACTTGATCTTCTCTTCCAGCTCTTCGATCCTCTCGTCCTTCTCCTTGACTAGGGCACAAAGCTCGTCATTCCTCACGATCTCAAGGCAGCTCCCCTTCTGAAGGTCATTGATGTGGAATTCCAAGTCTTGATATTGGATTCTTCGACGCTTGCATGTCTTCCTTTCCTCCGGGGTTAACTCAATTGGAACTCCCTTCTCATCACGTCTTCCAAAGAGTTTGATGTAGTGGCCTTGAACCTCTTCATGGTAGCGTCCGCAAAGGCGTCCAATGAGCTCCTGTAAACAGATGCTAAGTCCTTTCTCCTTGGAGTCGCTGGTGACGTTGAGTACAATGGCTTCTGTCTTGGGTTCTATCTGACTGCGCCCTGGTTGGATGACTTCAATTTCCCAGCATCCTTCCTTGTGCATTTTCCTCAACTCGCTTCCCTTGATTGATGGCATGGGTAACTGCAGTGTCTTGATGATGTCCAGAAGGCATTCTCCGAAGCGCAGGCACTTGATGTCTTCGACGGTGTCGTAGTAGAAGGCCGTCATCATTAGGTTAGGAGAGAGAAAAATTAGACACAAGGTGATAAGAAAGATAATTACTAGAAGAGTACAAAGAAAATAGAAAGCAAAAGCACATATGGTAAAGGTGGTTTCCAATCCTAGGGTCACGTCCTACAGGCAACTTTGTGCTCTGATACCATCTGTTGCGACCTTGGATCGTTAAGGATCCTAAGTCCCTGTGATTAACATGCTAGTCCCTAGATCAGTAGCTAGCACTTCACAGTCGATGAATATCATGTAAAACACAAGTCATTATTACATGAATAATCCAGATTATATTTATTACAACTTGCATAGCTTATAGCTAGCTCAAATCGAACAGCAGAAACTAAGTAAAACTTGAGTCCATCAACGCCTCAGGCTAGCTGCGTGAAGACCCACGATCCCTACGCACCTTTCAATCTTCGGATTCTGCACATAAGACGTGCAGCCAACAAGTCGGGTCAATACTTTGAATGTATTGGCAAATTACACCAAGGAAAGAGTAAGACTATATCTACATGCAAGGCTAAGAGTAGGCTCTGGGGTTCATTTGCATAAAGCCAATTTTATCAATGTAATAAGAAAAGAGGAAGAAAGTTTTCCCTACTTTGTAAACTTTGGTAAATAGTATAGGGTCGAATGGAACACGTGGATATTACTCACCAAGTGCCCAAATCAACCTAGCACTTGGATATTACGCACCAAGTTCCCAAAATCCCACCCAATGGCGATGTTACTCATGCCCTGGGGTTTAAAAAACGTTAAGTTCGGAAAAGAGAGAGGAAGATCTTCTAGAGGCTCCATCCTTCAGATGCTCATTGTTGTTCTGTTTCCGTGAACACGGCTGATCGATCAGATTGCAATACTCTCGAGAGGTTGTGCACTTTCCCCACAATCCACGATCAAGTCCTTTTACAGCCAAGACCATGGCGAAGCCTTCCCTTAGAAGCCCCCCTACCAGCTGGATCCAACCGTGCCAAGAACCTCCAAATGTTGGTACCCCGGTGAGGTTTCCCACTAAGTACTAAGCCAAGACAGAGCCCATATGTATTGTGGTTGCACGGGAAGCTTCTGAATTCTGAAACGTGGCAGACTTCTTTGATTCCTGGGCGGCCGTCCTCCACCAAAATCTCACTCGTTGTCCCCACAACCATTCCGCCCAGAAGAAAACTTAGTTTTATTTTGAAGGGGGTTCTGAGAGGAAAAGGTTCGCTCGAGAGAGCTCTTTTACTTAGAAATTTTTTAAGTCTTTCGAACCCTCCCAACGGTACTTGATATTGATAAAAATATAGCATAGCAAGCATAACTTAGAAAAACAGGATAGCCTATTGGGATGGAAAATTCCTAAACATAGAGCTACTCATGGCATACTACAAAACCGCACTTGCGAAAATAGTTCTAGGAAAATCTACCAAAATCCTACACATGCATACTACAGAATTTGAAGAGTAAAACATGCATAGTCAAAACTGGGTCATAACATGAACAAGTGGTGTAACTTGCCTTGATCCGAGCAGCAATCTACACAACAGTACTCCTCAGCGCACTCCGAGCATTCTAACGAAGCAACCAATAATCCAATCACAATTTGCACAAAACAAGTCACGAAGTCAAATATGCATGCATGCAACATGGTAATATGCAAGGATGGATTTGATTTCGACCAAGGGTTTTAACCAGGGTGTTGTTGAGTTGGGGATGTCATTAGAATCGATACCCCACAGATTTTAACTATTTTTGGGTTAAACCCTAAATAACCAAGTTCAGAACTAGATCTACAACTCCAATCTACCACGAGATATATCTGAATACCCTAAGCATGATATGCTAATTTTCTACAGAAGGTCTTGTCAAAACAAAGCCAACGCAACAAGAAACAACTAAAACGGAGTTACGGATAATTTTCTAGAATTAAAATACTCTAATATAAACTTTAAATCCTACTGCAACATTGCTATGGCAAAAAATTAATATTATTGTATATCTGTGGTCTACTCAAAAATATGAATCCAACGGTATATTATACGCAATTTTTCGACTAATATTTGAATTACTATGGATTTTACAAGATTGGAGCAATTTCTGCCTACTTTAAAAGAAAAACAAAAGGGGCCAGTGACGCGGCGACACGTGGCGGCCCAGTATTGGTTCGTGAGGCGCGCGTGACGTCGAGGCGGTGCTGACGCGGAGACGACACGGCGGCTGCCACGTGGCGCGGCGTGATTCGCCGGTACCGCTTCGGTCGATCGGGGCCGTTGGATCTAGATCTGATGGCTGGATGGGGGGGCTTACCGGCAGCGGCGTCGACGGGCGGCGGTGGTGCGTCGGCGGTGAGGTACTGCGGCGGTGCTGCTCCTCTGGCCCGATGAAGAAGTCGACGGCGACCGGCTCTTCGCCGAGGTCGCGTTGCCGGGGACGGCTGCGGCTGCTCCTCCGCGAGGCGGCGGTGGGCGGCGGCGCTCCGGCGAGCAATTGGCGGCGGCGGGCGGAAAAGGAGCTAGGGTTTTTGGGAGGCGTGCCCGGGCTTAAATAGGGCAGAGACTTGGGGCGGGGGTCGCGGAATCCGCTCCGGATTCGCCGGAGACGGTTGGTGCTGGCGCGGCGGCCGTGCTCGAGCCGGACTTCGGGAAGGCGGCTGACGGGCGGTGCCCGCCTGTCGGCGGCTGCGGGCGCGGGAGCGGGCTGGCGGCTGGCGGCTGCTGGGCCGGCCTGGGCGTTGGCTGCGCAGCGCGTCGCCCACCCGGCCAGGCTGCGGCAGGTAAGCCCCGGGCTGGCTCGGCCGGCCGGTTAGGTTAGGTTTCCTCTTTTTTTTTATTCTTTTTATTATTTTCTGAAATGCTATTTGACTAATAACTTTTGCAAACGGACTTCGAATTAGACGAAATTTGTTTCTAAAATTTTGTAAAAAGAAGAGGGTTGGAGTAGGACTATAAAATAACACTTTTGCAAGGGTTTTGATGGTTCAAAAGGTTTTACCCCCTTTTAGTCTATAAGTGACTATGGGGTTTAAGAAAATACCTGATGCAGTTTTGGATATGTGATGCCATGACGCAATGATATGATGCATGCTTCTAGTAACACCTGAAATTGCAAAATTTGGGATGTTACAACGCCCTACTCCTGATGATCAGGAAGATGACGATGATCATCAGTCGGAGGCGACACAAGGTCGTCGAAAGGGTAAAAAGGTCAAGAAGAACGAATATTACTGCCCCCCTTCGTGCTTCACACTAAGCCAGGATGAGATCAAACAGTTTTTCAAGTGCCTTCTAGGAGTCAAATTTCCTTACGGCTACGCGGGCAAAATAAGCACGTACCTAGACGAGGCTAAGCAGAGGTTTAGTGGGATGAAGTCTCATGACTGTGCCATGCTAATGACGCAGATACTTCTGGTTGCACTACGAGGTATAATGTACAAGCATGTCCGAGAAACATTGTTTGGGCTCTGCAAGTTTTTCGACGCCATCTCTCCAAAGTCAATTGGCGTGAAACAGCTCGGGAGGCTACAAGAGGAGATCGTGGTGATACTATGCGAGCTCTAGATCTACTTCCCGCCCGCATTCTTCAACTCGGGCCGATGTTCCTCCGCAGCATGATGCCATTCGAAAGGATGAACGGACACATCAAAGGATACATTCGCAACAGCTCCCGTCTAGATGGAAGCATAGCCAAGGGCTTTCTAGGCGAAGAGTGCATATCTTTCTACACGAATTATCTAGGCATCGAGAACCCTGTCGGTTCCCGTCAATAGGCACCTTGGCAAGCTCGACGGATTGGGTCACCGAGAGGGTCGTCGCGTACTGCATGTAGACTTCCATTGTCGACGCGCAGACTTTAATAGAGCAAACCTGGTCAAGCTACAACATTTAGAACTGGTCGATTCTTGGGTATAAAAGCACAAAAGGTTAATCAAGAATAAGTAAAGTGACCAGGGTATACCGAGGATGCAGGGAGAAATAATCAAAGAGCACAACTCAGATTTCATGCGTTGGTTTAGGCAGACGCTCCTAGATAATCCCCCGCAATCGCATTCTACGGAGGAAAACATCATATTCACCTTGTCGCAGGGACCCATGCACAACTTGGTGACCTATCAAGCGTATGATATCAACGGCTACGAATTCTACACGGAGGAAAAGGACAACAAGTGTGACTATCAGAACTCAGGCGTAACATCGGAATTCTACACCGATGACAACATGAAGGAAAGATTTTACGGAAGGATCCGGGAGATCTGGGAGCTCGACTACTGTGGAGAAAAGGTGCTGATGTTCCGTGTCAGATGGGCCAAGAGCGTCGAAAGAGAAGACCGGTATTTCACAACCATGTTAATACCCGAAGTAGCCAAATCCAAGGCCGCCAGTGCGCACGTCGCCCCGAAAAATGAACCGTGGGTACTGGCTAGCAAAGTGGACCAATTTTTTTATTACCGACCTGACAAAGCCTAGTCGTGGTGTCATGAGGAGAGAAAAAAGAAAAATCGTCGAAATGGATGGTGTCGCCAACAAGCAAGACTTCGACCAGTACGGTGATCCAAAGATTGAAGATGACGACGACTACGATGATGAAACATACATCACAAGAAGAAAATGGACAAGCTTCCTAAAAAGGTAGCCCGTTCGAGGGAAGAAACATAAAAGTGCCAGGGCTAAATTATTTAACTGTGACAAAGAAGGGAAAAAAGATTGTAAAACGCTAGCTCAAAAAAGATTGTGAAACGCATGCTCAAAAAAGATTATATTGATGCATATGGTTGCATATTATTAATGGACACATTATTATTTAATTTCTTTCTACTTTGAATCACTTTTGTACCACTTTTATGATATATATGTACCACTTTTGTCATATAAAACATATAACAGATATTTTATATAGTTTACATAGGTTTTGGGATATTTTGTAACATTTTAAAGTAGTTTTAAAATAAAAACAAAAAAAGGGGGCACCAGGGTTCGAACCTGGGTGCTCATACAGGTTTAGATTCGAGCATAGGGCGGAACTAGTGGGATACAACAGTGCTAGTGTCAACAACAGGGGCAGCCACCCTCTTATTTGACCTGACACGACACTTAGCCATAGCGCACCCTTACCTAGTGCGCTACGGTTAACCGTAGCGCACTAGGTAAGAGCGCAACAGATAAAGGCCGTGACAGGTCAACTGTCGAGCACGGACCCGTCCCTCTCCCCATCCTCAGACACATATCGTCCCCGATCGAGACAAGAGATGCGCCGCCGCCGCTGCCGCTCAATCTGATCCGTTCGCCCACTACCTGCCACCGCACTTCCCGCGTCCGAGGATGAGGAGGAGAGGAGGCCGCCGAGTCTGCGGACGAGGAGAGGAGGCCGCCGAGTCTGCGGACGAGGAGAGGAGGCCGCCGCCACTCGATCTGCCTTTCACTGCACACGACGCTACCAAGGAGGAGGCCGTGGAAGAGGAGAGGAGGATGTCGTGTCTGAGGAGGAGGAGAGGAGGACACCGCGCGTCCTAGGAGGAGGAGGCCACGGTGTAGTACGTTGAGGAGTAGGCCATGGAGGAGTGCGTCCAAGGAGGAGGAGGCCGTGGAGGATCTTCGTCCGTGCTATTCGTCGTCGTCGTCTTTGAGGTGAGCGTCCCCTCTCTATCTAGCAAATACAAGGATGGAATTAGGAGTGTGTCTTACTGTATAAGTTATCCATGTGCTAGTATTCTTTCCTCCTGTATAATAAAAACCTGGACACTTTTCTTGCCCGTTCTCCATGATCTCTGGCCTCATGGTCTTCTACTACCATTGGAGGTCGGGAAAATAATGAGGAACTATATATATTGTGACAGAAATTTAAAATGCCATGAAGTTGAAGATTTCTTCTGAAATTAAAACACAAACAAGAGATATTATAGATGCAAGTCTAGTATGTGCGAATATACATTCACAAGAGTGAAGAAAATAATGCAGAGATAGTGGCAACGACATGATTGAGTAACCTTGACTTATCATAGTAATGCCATCTGAATATATGACTGAATAAGACTATCCAGGCATTATCATTTTCTGGATTTTTTTTAATTAACAATAAAGCTTCCTAGCATAGTCAACAAAGAAGATTTAATGACTGAGGCTTAACGAAGTTGCAGACATACTAAAGTGCCAAAAGAAGAATCATCTCATATCCTGGAAATCTTAACGATTTATGGATAAAGTACTACTCCTTGGATTCCTACATGTAAAAGTCAATGTGATATCACTTGGGTGAGAAATAGACCTAAAAATTGTCATAGTAATGTGATCTGAATATATCACTGAATAATTAAGACTATCCAGGCATTATCATTTTCTGGAATTTTAATGCAAATGAAGTTGCCCAAGAATCTTGCTCAACATGGAAGAATATATGATGTTGGAGGCCTAAGAAGAAATTGCAGACAAAAGACTTGTACTATAAAGAGGCAAAACAGAAAATGAAATAGACAAAAGACTTGTACTATAAAGAGGCAAAACAGAAAAGGAAACAAAATATATGATGTTGGAGGCCTAGGAATTTTATTTCCTATTCTTGAATAGAATGAAACAGAAAATGATTTTTATTTGCTGTAATTTGCTTGTTGTTAATTGTTGTTCTTGCTATCATTTTATTGAAGTGCACTTGCTCTAATTTGCTTGTTTTCAAGACCACCTAAAAGTTCTACATCTGATATATGTTCCCGCCTTCCACCATTCTTGGTTATGCTCTCCTTTAAATACCAGTTAGAGTGTTGACCTTCCTTTGTTGTACTCGTAGCTATATTACCCTGCCTAGTACTTAGATTTAAATGGACTCAAATGTTTCGCAAGTCCTGACAATTTGATGACTGTGAAACCTCATGAAAGGTTTCCCAAGTCCAAAAAATGAATTGAATTTTATTTCCTGTTCTTGCTATCATTTGTGCTTCTAAGTTATATGTTGTAGGATTGCAGCAAATGACAGCAAGCATTAAAGTGCACTTGGTTATGACCGGCAACACTTGTATGAAGAACTTTGTTATTGTTGTAGCACTTGAAATTGTGCTTGTGCTTGTATGAAGCACTTTCTTATGTCGTGTATGAAGGTACTTGTATGAAATGAGTCCCGATTTTCGCTGAAATGTTGATTAACTTCCGTTTCGGCAGAAATCAGGCACTCCTAGTTTAACAAAAATGAGCAAAGGTCATGCCGGATTTTTCCGCGGACTTTACTAACCATTATTTGTCTTTTATTAGTGCAAACATGTGTGACAACGACGAGGCTGGCTCTT
Source organism: Avena eriantha (assembly GCA_910589775.1). Classification (NCBI taxonomy): domain Eukaryota; kingdom Viridiplantae; phylum Streptophyta; class Magnoliopsida; order Poales; family Poaceae; genus Avena; species Avena eriantha. Next base: position 129,956,900 of record OU342740.1, read on the forward strand.
CTCAGCGTATCAACGCTGAAGGAGAAGCGAGACCTCAAAAGAGAACCTTGTCATTCTAGGAGGAGGTCGAGCGGCTAGAAAGAATGATAGAGGGCGATGAAGAATACAACCCTTCAGAGAGGGACGACAATGAGATGGAAGACGCGGAGGAAGAAGAAGCAGCCAAAGGAACGACTGATGATGAAGCCACTGATGGTGGTGAGGGCACAATCAGTGGTAGCATTCCGCCTAAGAAGAAGAAGGAAAGGCGCCCGAACACGGTCGGCACCGTCAGAGAGGAAATTACCGAAGTGAGCCCAACAGGGGTTCCTTTGGCGCCCGACCATGTCGTCAAAAGGTACGGTGGGCAAGTGGCGGCTATCACCCAGACCGCCATCTTGATCAACACCGAGAATCTCTAGCATAAAGATAATGGCCATTTGCGCACACTCCTCTTCGAGAAGCTGCACACAAGATACAAGTTCCCCCTTTAGTATCGGAACACAGATTATCATGGGAATGAAGTAAATAAATCCGCCCTCACGAAGATGAGCACCACCCTGGCCAGTAGGAGAACCCAGATAAAGAAGAAGATATTTAAAGAAGGGAAAAGTCTCGAGGAGATCCAGAAGAGTGACCCGCAGATCACTGAAGATCAGTTCTAGGAGTTCAAGGCCAAGTGCAAATCCGAAGCAGCCAAGCCTCGAGTAGGCGGGGAAAGGAATTGCAGGCGATGAATATAGGTCACCAACATATTGGATCTGGTGGTTACAGAGCTGCGGAGCCCAAATGGGATAAGGAGGACGACGAGTATAGAGCTAAGGGGATACCTAACCCCTTTTCAAAATTCGAAAACAGGCAGCTTTGAAACTTTATCAGGGCTCGTTACCATGTGGACCCCAAAACCAAAGAACTCACCGAGGAAACTAAGGTGAAGGACTTCGAGGTTCTTGTGGTAAGTAATTTAATTATCGCAGATCAAGTCGATTGCATTCTAATCTATCAAGTTGAATTTCGAAATGGTTCACGTTACTTCTTCTACAGGAGCAGGAAATTGCTAGTCAGGGATCCCATGGTTCCTCATCCCACGGGTCGACGGCGGCCACCTGGTGGGATAACCCTTTTAACAGGGCGATGAACCGGGCCAAGAAAATCACGCCGGTTACAAAGAAGCCATCGTCGGCTGGCCGTCTAGCCGGCTTCGGGGCTAAGAATTGGGTGGATCATTTTGGTCCACCCCCGAAGACGCGTGTGGAGGGAAGGAGTGACGAGGAAAACTGCGAGGTTCAGGAACTTAAGGAACAAGTGGCGTGGATCCTGCAGATCGTCCAAGACAACCTGGCAATCACCCTCACCTCCATCATGCCTACCTTGGTGGAGTCAATAGCAAACTGGAGTGCGGGTGGTCGATACGGGCCGTGCCCGATTCCAAGTATGGTCAGTAGCCACTCAAACAATGCGGCGCCAGCGAACCCGGTGAATTATGTGTTCGTGAATCCGCCCGCTAGCACGACAGCGCTGGAAGCATTGGTGACTCTGGTCGCTAGCACTGTGGCACCGGAAGCATTGGTGACTCCCCCTGCCATCACCGTGGGGCCGGAGCTTCATGCACCCGATAGGGAGAATACACCAGCGACCGGCACCGCGCCATCAAGCAGCCCCTCCGTCTCTTGCATGCCCGTCGTCCTATGCGGTGCCTCGACATTAGCCGAGCTCGACGCCATCACGGTAAACCAAATACTTTACCGCCTTGCCATTTATTACTCTTATGCCATCTTTTTAATGCCATACATGTTTTTCGCAGACGGATGTTCCATGCACTCTCTTAAGCTTCGTGAACAACGAGTTGAGGGATGTTTCCAAGGGTACCATCATTCAAACCTTGCACCGCACGTTCCACTCAAAGATGATGCCAGATAGCGTGCATAGGGTTAAAATTATCCGGGTGCTAAGGGGCTGCGATGACCTAGAACCTCCCATTCAACCCCCAGGAGGATGAAGAAGAGCCAGCTGTCCTCAGAAGTTGCTTCGGCTTATTCCTGTTATGGCCAAAGAGCATGATTCATTTGGGGACGGCCGGGGCCATCACCCCACAGAAAACAACACTGCCTGTTGTGCCAGCGCAAAGCCATGGCAAGACCCCCACACCGCTACCGCCGTCACCTCCACGCGATTGTTTGGCTGGTCATATTGACATGAGCATCGCGCAGGATTCGAACGAGGATGACGAAGATGACTTCGATGATTTCATCAACACTAATCTTTTCGCCAGCGACCTAAACGAAGACCCAGCTGGTGTCCCCGTGTAGAAAGCCACTTGCAACAAACGTCTCTTTGGTTCTCAGGAGACGCCTCCAGCTTGCACCTTCACCGAGCCAGCGGATACATCCAACCGGCCCTTTATTCTAAGCCCTGACACACTTAATAGGGTGATCGATTCTCAGGTTGCGGTGCCTACCCACTTCCCAAAAGGCAAGAAGGCCAAGAAAAGAAAATCTCGCAGCTCGAGCCAGCCGGTGGCGTCAACTGCGAATCCGATCAGGTTTCAGGACGGGCCACCAAGACCCAAGGGTATTATGTGGAGGATGCATGTGGCGGGTGAGCCCATGCTAACTAAGAAATTTCTCAGGCTCGCCACTTCAGAAATGAGGAGTGTGCATGCCGGTGTGCTGACGATAGAGAGATGCCTTCTTGCGGAGAAAGATCCCTCGCACCCGGTATTCGTGGTTAAGGTGCCACGAGGCTTGGGCTTCGTCGATAATGTCCCCGTGGATCTGTTCTTCCTGCGGTTTGACAACATCTTCAATATGTTCGACCTGTATCCGCTGCACTATACCATGGTACGCCTGTTTTCTCTCAGCCCGGCCATTCAGATCATTAGAGAGAACACCCCGGGCATTGCTATAGTGGACCCCTACTACATGCGTGATGGCTGCTTGGGAAGTGCCATTGAACGGCGATTTGTGGCCTCGTACCTCCAAGGCATCTTGGTGGTGAACAAGACAAAGGAATACATTCTCGTGCCTTTCTTTCCTGAGTAAGTGATTATTCACTCACCGCCATAACATGCTTTATTATATTTTCATCATTCTTTTTCCAACACATTCCATTTGAATTGTTTTGCACAGAGATCAACACTGCACACTCATCTTCTTGTCGCCGAAACATTCGTAAGCCACGTATTTCGACTCAGGGAGTCAAGAAAAGAAGAAAAACTATGACAAGATCAAGGAAGTTCTGGATGATGCTCTCACTGGCTATGCCTCAGTAGAAGGTGCCACCTTCGTGCGTAAGAAGCTCAAGTTTGGCAGGCACGTCTTCACCCATGTGACAGAATTCCCCTTCATGAAGTAGCCGGTAGGCAGTCAGAAGGAAGCCTACTATGCACTCCATCACATGAGGGCGTTCCTACTAGAGAAACAAAATTCTACGTTGCCAGATCATATCAAACGGTGGGCCAAAGCCAAGGCCAAGATCAATGATTCAGATATTAGACAAGAGATGTATCGCATCCAGCAATAGTTTGAGGCAATCATCAGCCGTGATGTCATGACTTTAGGGGGGGTCTTCTACGGAGGCAATCCCCCGAATAACCGTGACGTAGTACATCGCCTAAAGATGCAGGGTGACTATAGGGCGTTCATGACGAAACAAGGCGTCCTCCCATTCCCTGAGCCGAGCCAGAAGTCTTGATGTGTTGGTCTAGTTGTAGTTCTTTATCACCAGAAGTACTTGTGTGTGTCGACATGTACATGCTACTACTTATTAAGGTTATGAATCAACGCTTAATTCTTTTTCTTATTATTAGGGTTATATATGGATCAATTCTAGTTGGTTTGCTTACTCTTTGGTCATTTCTGCTTACTTTGGTCCTTTTTTGCTTACTTTTTGGTATTTTTTCTTAATTTGTTACCTTATTTGATAAGTATATCTTTATATTGACTTTTACTTGTTTTTTCACCCACCATTTAATTATTATTGCCAACTTGTAGATGACGTGGTACGTCGTGTACAAGGGATGGGTTCCCGGAGTCTACGATGATTGGGAAGACTGTCGGAGACAGGTGCACCATTTTAGCGGCAATAGCTACAAGGGTACAACACTATGGCGGAGGCGGAAGCTAGATACGTGCGCTATCTAGCGGGAGTTAGGACGAGGAACCGGATGAAGACCTACACCTCCGTCGCGGTTATGCTTATCGTCCTTGGTTGTATGTCCTGCATGTTCCTACTTTAGACGTCTAGGCGAGCTTCCGAGCTCTAACTTGGTTGAGACATGTATTCATGTCATCACTAGCTACTTTGTAACTTGATCGAAACAATGTAACTTATACTGTGTATTTATGTATGTGACTTATCTATATGTATTTGCTTCTATCTTGTCTGTGTATTTATTTCTGTATTGTATATCTGTGTATTTATTTCTGTACTGTATATCTGTGCTTTTATTCCTGTACTGTATATCTGTGTATATTAGCTGTATTGTATATAATCTGTATTGAGTATTTCTTTTTTTTAAAGCTCAGCCGTGGCGCACATATACTTGGTTAGTGGCGCACGTTGTCAAATATTAGTAGCGCACTACATCATGCGCCACAGGAAAACTATGGAAACACACTGCCTTTTATAGTTGTGGCGCACCAAGCAGTGCGCTACTACTAACTCGAGATACCTGTAGCACACCTGGCAGTGCGCTACGGGCACTTTTTAGCCGTAGCGCAGAACTCGTGGCACACCCCTATTGCACCACCGAAGGGGAAAACAGGTGCGCCACGGACGTGCGTTTTCCTAGTAGTGGAGGTTGAGTCCAGTAAGTTCAGAGGACCTACGCATGTAATGCAAAATGGTTAATAAACGAAATCCGGCATTGAAAAGTCGAAAGATGCAGAAAAGTCAGAAACATGGAAACATAGTAAGGATGGCATCGTCTATTTTGGTCTTCTCCTCTCGAAGACTCTAGAGTTCAGCCCGGAGTGCTTTGGTGATATCCTTCTCTCTAAACAATTTATTGCTGATATCTGAGATTTTTCTTATCCTAGAGCACAATCTTACGATCACGCTCCTCGGTGGCCATGGAGGAGGATTCGAGAATTTGGGCAATGCTCTTCTCATGATCCGCCTTAAGCTTATCCAGCTCTTGACGAAGATCCTTGTTTTCCACCACCAGGGTTTTAAGATTCTCGGCCTCTTCAATCATTGCACAGGACTGCTTTACCAGTGTTATAGTCAAAGGCAAAACAGTTGGACAAAAATTCGACTATGAAATAAAAAGTAAGGTTTGAGTATTGAAATGATTACCTTCATCCTCATCCCTGGATACCTTCGATTAAGCATTTTCAAGCCGGAGATCTTTGATCTCTCTCCGCTTGTTGCAGATATTCTTCAACAATTCTTGGTTATATGAATTAACTTTCTGTAAGTCAGAATACCCAGAGTCAGAAGTCTACTAAAGACTCGGTCTAATATTGTAACTAATATCAGCATGAGCCCTGGGGGATACACTAGCTCATTCTTTGGCATCCTAATAAAGCATAAATCCGGATTTATCTATCCAACTTTATGCTTGGGGGCTAGAGGATATGATATAAAATAACATAAGGAAAATTGTGAGTTGGAATTCCGACTTACATGTTGTTCGTGAGTGAGTTTTCTTAGGATCACGTTCACTTCTACAGAAACCTTCTCGGCGAGGGTGAGTGGAATAATTGGTGGTGGTGGAAGCACACCGGCTCTTAATCCCTCGTCGCGAAGACGAATTTGCTCGAGGAGTTCTGTGTACTTGATATCCTCCGCTTCTTGTGCCTCCTCCTCGGCAGTAATATTTCGGCTCTCCAAGCATTGCCGGGCGAGCCGCTAGATTTCCTTTGCTGATTTCCGGGTAATGCCAAGCTTGGCAAGACCCGGATTGTTCAGAAGGTTCTCAGCGAAGATTTCTACCGAGGGATCATTACCCGAAGAGGGTTCACCCTTATCAAAACCTGAGACACCCATGGTGACGTTAGTTTGCGACCAAAAGATCGCTCGCTCTGCTGATTGAGACGGATCTTCTGCGACAGCCGAAGATGGAGTAATCTCCGGAGCCACGGAAGACTGAGGTGTAGAGGCAGTAGAAGGTTGAGGGGCAGGAGTCGGAGGAGCTACAAGAAGAGAAGCCAAGTTCAGCTTCGACTGGCGTAGGGGCTTCGATGTGATTCCCTTTCCCTTGCCCTTGATGAGTTGTTTAGCTCTGAGAAGGTAATAGGACAAAGAACATTTCATCTTGGAAAGAATTACAAACAAAATACAGAAACCTTGTGAGGAAAGAATTACCTCTTCACAATAGGCACCTCCTTCGTGCCAATGGCCATTGCCGGAGCTTTACGCTTCTGAGGAACAATGTCCGGCAGTGGAACCTGTGGGGCCCCCGGATTGATCATCTGAGGAATCCCTGTTATGCATACACCACGTTCCCATGATCAGTGAGCCGTGGAACATAACCGACAAGTATCATTACAACATCCAAGACATATCGAATTACAAGACTTACATAAATGTCGTTATGGCTACATCAATAATCATCAGCGGAACTTCATCAAGCGTAGAGCCCGATCCATGCCTTAACCTACAGGAAACTGACTGGGAGAACGTCCTATCTCGCATAGTCGTCCACTTCACCTTCTTCTCAATATCTGACCAAGTTAATAGCCAGGGACAATGCTAGTGAGTACTTTGAATGTACTCGCAAACCACCTTATGAGACTAATAATAACAAGAGGATATGCAATATGGCTGGGGTAGTAGGAGGGCTTCAAGAGAGGTCCTTTTCTCAAATAGTTTCTATTGTAGATATATCATCTACATATCTTTGTTGAAAACCTTTGTAAACATTTTGGAAACCTTTTGAAAAGTTTTGTAAACACTAGGATTGGGGTACCCATTTGTTCCTGTCTTCAGGTCGTCCCACGACCAAACTCCTTTCTCCTCCTTCCGACCATCCCATGGTCAAAACCTTTCTCCATTACGACCATCCCATGGTCAAAACATTTCCAAAGACATTTCTTTTCTGAAATCCTTTTTTGAAAACAAAACCAGCACCGCTCTACAGAAGTTTTTCCAACCCGTCTATAACCGCAGACATGGCTATTCGAATAGATTTACACTCTACAGAGGTTGTACACTTTACCCACACCATCCGTGTACCCTACCCTGATCTACACCGATCGTGGGTTGAGTAACCGATCAAGACTCTCCGAATGCCACTCCAGTATAAGTGCCTACCCTATGAGTGTTGTTCCCCTCAACACCGGGACGTCGGGTACTGAGGACCAACCGGAGTGCATTTTTCCACTTCCCAAGTGTGCGCTTCCAATGAGGGGCTCATAGTAACGCGTGGAGGTCCATAAACCCTTCGTTCCTTCTCCAGGTCGATGTCTCACATGGACCCTTCAGCATAAGGCACACCCCCCAGGGAGTTTCATCCCCTGTAGTAGTTGTGAGGCAACTTATACCAGAATAGACAAACATCAAATCCAGCCCTGTCCCATTCCAGAGTAATGTGGTTGCACAGGATTAAGTTGTTATAGCTAAACTGCAAAGAACCAGGTGTGTTTTCGGAAATCTTTTTCCTCCATCTTTCCTTCAGCATTTTGTAAAACAAAAACCTTTTTCTTTCTCAACATCTCTTGGGAGGTCCCACCTCAACAAGGTTTTATCATAAAACATTTGGTAAAACTTTTTCCGGAGTCTTCCCATCCTATAGCTTTGCTTCGGCTAAAACAGGGTCTCCAAAGGGTATGGTGTAATACACCATCTATTCTACTAGGGGCCAGTAGGTGTCATCAAGGGGGTTGTACTTAATAGTACAAAAGTGTAATAGTTTGGAAGAGCCAAACCACTACCATATATACATCAACATATAGTAAAACAGTGCAGTTTTCATAAACAATAGATAAAACATGCATAAGTAAAAAGTAGGAGAAGGCTTATGAGCAAGAAGGTGGCTTGCCTGTAATCAACAGTATGGCATAAGTGGGCTTCTTCTTCAATAACCAATAATACCAATAATACCCACTTCGTCTGATCTCCAATAATATTGCATCTATCCTCGTCAAATAGCACATGCAAACAAACAAGGGAACAATCAACATAAAGAAATACAAGCATCCATACAATGCAGCAAACTAGTGAACAATGCAAGATTATGATTCAGTAGGTTTTGAGGGGATTGGATTTAGGAGATTGAGATGGCCTTGGAGAAAGGGATGAACACCCCTTAGGGTTTATTGTCGAGGAAATACCTAAGAGGGGGTTTTGGACCAAGGAAATATTCTGTAGGATACCATTTGGTAAAAATGATACTAACAGACATGATTTGATAAAATGAAACCAACAAAAGTGGTTTCACTATTGTATCACTTTTCTTGAAATACTTATGAATTTATTAGTGATAAAAGCTCTAGTTTTAGGGAAATAATTCCCCAGAAATGTTCTGTATGTACAAAAATTATTTCCTTGGCTGGTTAGGTAGGCGTTGAAAATAAGGCTGCCATACCGGATGAGTCATGATGCCTTATAAACCATGTGGGTTTAAGAATCACAGGGAGCCACTTAGATCAAGTGAATTAGGTGTTGGTATAACTATATGAGTAGAACACAACCATGCAAATAGTTGGTCCATAGAAGGTGGGATGGTGGTGTGAGCTTCTACCAAAGTAGGCAAGATGACTAGATTTGCAGGAATAGTTATTTTCTTGCCTGCAAAATCATCAAGAACAAGTGGTTTGGAGGATGACCTAACCAAGGGAAAGAGTGGGCCTTGGTAGTACTTAGGATGGTTAACAAGATGTTTCAAATTTATTTCCAAAAATGAACATGGTTTGAGAAAGGGAGGCATTCAAAAATGTGATGCTGAAACAGTTCCCAGACTTAGTCAAATTTGGCAGTTTCGAGGATTTTGACTAGAGTATGAGAGGGGATGTTTTTGGATGGGTTGCAAGGTACCAAAGCATCATCAAGTGGATGATGTTCAAGTGTAGATTGACTAGGAAGGATCCTTGCTTAATACTGGTCTTCATTGACTTGGAAGCTTCTAGAATGGATCACTGCAGAATTGATCTGGTTAAGGGTTTTAGATGATCACCGGGTAGCTAGAGATTTGATCCAGATTGTATTCTTGCTTAGGGTTTGGTGATTTTTAAAGTATCTTTATCTTACTGAATGATCTCCTAGAGTAGCTCATACTACTTCTAAGCAATCAAGTCAAATAGCAGATCAAGGCAAATCATCTTACAAACAAATCAACTACTACTGGGGTTACCACCAAGCTTAGCTTGAGGTAAGGATGGGTATTTTGAATAGGTTGGAGTTTGAATAAGGTAAGAATTCTTGGTATCCCTACCAAGAGTGGAATTCAAAATCTTTATGAAAAGGTTTTGGAAAAACCTAGAGGTAAGAGTAGATGAAGGTTCTGTCTTGAAAACATAAGGAGATAGTATTATATAGCTCTCCATAGTTTGATCAATAGAAGCTACTAAAATAGTTGGTCTGCAAAGGCTTCTTGGCTCAGGTTTTGAAATGCCAGAACATTTGAGAATATGGCAATTAAGCTAAGACAATTTTGGGAAGTAGCTTTTGTCAACTGGTGTTAAGGTAAGGAGTGTATGACCTAATACACATTCATAAGGATAAACATATTCAAACAACAGGCAAACTCTTCATCACTAAACAAGAAAAAGTTTTTGTTCCCCCTGATTTTTGCATTCTAGACAACTAATCAGGGTTGGTGAAATTGGGATGTTACAGAACCAATTCTCCTTCCTCCTGAGAAAACTCAGGAGGATATCCCTCGAAAGGAGCAAGCTCCGACTCGGGGAGGTCAGCAAGCTGAAAAGAAGAAAGTATCGCAGTATTGCAAAATAATATAAAGATGAGCACATAAAACGGGTTACTGCTAAAGCTTACCAGCACCACGAGGTTTTCTGCTATGTGCATGTCCAGAGGCAGCTCTGGAATCTTCCTCTCAATCCGCTCCCTTATCAGCCATTTGATTTGACATACATAGTTCTTTTCCAAGTAGGCCTTGGGACTGATTCAGAGCGTATCTTTCTTGGACGATGTGATGGAGTGCATCGGTTGATCTCCATGATGTTGGAGTGGATGGATCCGGCGTGCCACCCAACATTGGACTAAGTCAGACCCTCTCAGGCTCTTGTGTTTCATCAAATAATCGATCCGCCTCTTGGTGAGAAGTAGATGGTCACTAAGAGCCATAGTGACCTCATCCCAGGAATCTCGGGGCGTGGCGGCTCCGTCGATGAAAGCCGGCAAAGAAGTAGCTTTGCTAGGAGAAGGAATATCCTTGTGATAGAAGAAAGTGGACGACCATTGCTTGACCGACTCACTGGACATAATCCGGGGATAGACGCGCTCTCTTCTAACAGAAAAACTAATAGTACCGGTAATATAAGGATTACCGGCAATGATGGAGTTTCTCCAGACATGAAAATATTACCCGAAAAGAGTAAGGCTCGGCCTAATGCCGAGATACTCCTCACACAAAGATGCGTACGCGCTCATCTATAAGAGAGAGTTTGGGGGAAGATGATGGAGATGAACTCCATAGTTATCTATGACCTCGGAAAAGAAATCTGAGGGAGGAAAGCTCAGACCTCTGTCAAGGTGAGTGCCGAAGTGCACTCGCTCGCCGTCGCTAGGGTTGGGGATGGTTTCGCCGAAGCCGCTCCGCCAGTCGCCGGCGCGGAGGAGCCCTTCTACTTCCACACCACGGAGCTTGGCATCGTCGAGGACGCACGAGATCCAAACCCTGTGGTTGCTCTCTTTGTCCTCCGTTGTTGTCGTCGCTGCCGTTGCCGCCGTGCCGCAAGATGATGCAGAAGCCATTTTGCCGGTGTGCCGGCGACCTTGGATGGGCGGTGCTGGAGATTTACGAGGGGCAGAGGAGCTCTGGGTTCGTGGGAGTTGTAGGGGAGAAGGAAACGGCAAAAAGAGCTGGTGCAAGAGATGGGGACAAGGATCCTCACCACTTATATCCACCGGCCGTGTCAAGATTCGTGTAAACGCTACAGTAAACATGCCACGCGTCGTGGAAAGAACTGGAAAACCCCCCGCGTGATGATTACGTCGCCTCAATCTCCACGCACGCATTGAAACAACGCCTCAGTTCTGTGAAAGGCGGACCCACCAACGGTTGTGTTGACAGGAAATGTCTGTCAGTGATGTGACATGACCATGACTGGTGTTAGATGACGTTAGAGACCAAGTTCCGGCTTAGTTTGGATTTCGAGCTGGAAATCCAAATAAACGTATTCATAGGTCTGACTCATTTTTGAGACCCAGATCATATCTTTTCTTTTGATGTTTTAGGAACCCTTCAAGATTCTGCAAGCCGAAGATCAAGCTAGATGATGATGAATCCAACTTTGGATCTTGGAGGCCTCTAGGGGCTGCTGTTGGGGATATACTTTCTGGGTATCCTCACTGTACCTTACTGACCAGGGTGGCCCACTTTGGGTTATATCTTTGCTTCATGGGCGACCCAATCAGAGAAGAGACGGAGTCCAGTCCGGCTACGGGAAGGCCTAGAAGACTTACCGACATAGGTCCATAGTGTTACTTGTAGTTCAAGATGTACTATGTAGCCGACTCTTAGTCGTAGCCGGATAAATCTCTCCTGTAAACCCTAGGCTGGATATCTATATAAGCCGTCCTAGGGAGAGCCTTTAGGGCACCCTCACAATAGTCTACAATCTCAACTCACACAGGCGAAAACCTTGTAACTCTTATTCCGGCTCTACCGTATTACTAGATTTCTAGCAGGAGTAGGATCCGTCCAAACCCGGTGGATTCGAACCTTGGTAACTTGTGTGCTCACCGACCTAGAATACCGTACGTCTCACACCCCTCTCTTCCACATGCCTCGAGGACCCCCTCATGGCGTACTTGTCTTCAACCCAGCGATAGTAGTGGTGCGGCTAATATTGGTGTTATGGACAACATCTTTTTCAATTCTCCAAACGCGCTATCCGCTTGCGGTGTCCATATAAATTTTTCTGCCTTTTTCATTAACTAATAGAGGGGTAGTGCCTTCTCTCCCAGCTGACATACGAACCGACTTAACGATGCTAGGCACCCAGTGAACTTCTGCACATCATTAAGGTATTTTGGCAGTTCCATTCTTTCTATAGCCCGGATCTTTGTCGGGTTAGCTTCGATACCTCGGCTTGATACAAGAAAGCCCAGTAATTTCCCAGCGGGCACACCGAAGGTGCATTTTTCTGGGTTAAGCTTCATCAGGAGCCGTCTGAGGTTCACGAACGTCTGTCAAATGTCATCAAGGAGCGTATTTCTTTCCTTCGTTTTTATCACCACATCATCCATGTACACCAGGACGTTTCGACCTATTTGGTCATGTAAACATTTTCGCATACATCGTTGATATGTTGCTCTAGCATAACGTAATCCGAACGGCATAGTGCGATAGCAATAAGCCCCATATGGGGTAATAAACGCAGTTTTTATTTGATCATCTGGATTCAGGGGTATCTAGTGGAAACCAGAATATGCATCTATGAACTATAGTAACTCATACCCCGCGGTTGAATCTATGACCTGATCTATCCTTGGCAGTGGAAATGGGTCTTTTGGACACGCCTTATTTAGGTTTGTGTAATCAATGCACATGCTCCATACCACTGCCACATTCGGATAATCTTTCTTGTTTTCCACAAGCACCGGATTAGAGAGCCAATCCAGGTATGTACTCCCTTGATAAATCCGGCTGCAACGAGCCTAGCTATCTCATCCCCAATGACTTTTCTTCTGTCCTCGGTGAAACGTCGAAGAGGTTGCTTTACCGGCTTAGCACTGGGTCTCACATTTAAAGATTGCCCAGCCAACTCCCTCGGTACACCTTGTAGATCCTGTGTGGACCAAGCAAAGATATACCGATTCTCACGGAGGAAGTTGACGAGCTCGCTTTCCTATTTGTCGCCTAACCCGGCACCAATGGTTATGGTGCGCTCCGGGAACTGATCATCAATGTAACAACCTCGGACCCTACGCTCTAAGTTCAAGCCTGGATGAATCAAAAGTGGATAAGGGATTTTACAGCGGGGGCCCAGGGCCACCCACGTGTAGGCCCGTCGACCGCCCTAACCACTTCCAAGAACATCGGGACAAGAGCGAGCGGCGTAGGCAACGGGCAAAGAGATCAAATACATACACAAGTGAGTATGTATGCAAGCTACCTTACAAGAGTTCTTAGAGCCATACCATCTAAAAGAAATAGAAATATTACAATGCCATACGGCAAGATCCAAATATCCTAGATAGAGATAATAGTGTGGGATACCTCCTCATACATCAATCAACAGAGTAGCAAGCGGAAGCTGGAAACAAGATCCGAGTACGGATAAGAAGCAAATCGCCATAAGATGCCACATAAATAAGCACATCCCGCCCATAGATCTCACAGATCCCCATCCCCGGAATCTCTACACCGAGTGATCGTTGCCAACATCATCTGTTTCCTCCACCCAGTATCCATCTTGCGAATACACCTGTTCATCTTAATCAAACAATTTATCGTGTGAGACCCTAGGGGTACTCAGCAAGTCTTTATGCCTCTAAAGGGGACATATACCTGGGGGGACACAATTGCAGCAAAAGATAATAACTAACAATTCTATAGATACTCGCTAACCATCCGCCTAACCAATGATAGGTGGATGTCCGTTAATTAGAAACAACAGTTATAACAGTATAAACTAACAGATCCATCCTTCTTCTCGTTTACCAACGAGAAAGCAGACAAACAACCCATCCGTTGGCAGTTCTATTAATCATTCCTTGAGTATTGCACTATTTACTAGTCAGATATTTAGTCAAATTAAAGTCGGTACTTTAGTTATGCTTGTCTATGATTGAGAAACTGTGCTCCAAGTCGTCCATAACCGCGGACACGGCTTTTAGAAAGATTTACCCTGTAGGGGTGCACAAATAGCAACACACACACGATCGACCTCGGAAAAACCAAATCAAAACCCAATAAGGCTTTCACGACAAAGCAATCACAGGATTCATAAATTATTTCAGGGGGGCACCCCATTAAGCTACCCGCAACGAAGTTGGCCGGCTCCGAGACGGACCCAAGGTTTGTGCCAATGGCTGTAAACGACTGGGAACCCAAACGTGTGACTGGGCTTATCGATACCGCGAAAACACTCCGCAATTCCTAAACAGTACAGGTGCTCCACACACAATCGTAAATCAAGCAGTAAAGCATGGCATAAGTACAGGATAGTAATAAAGCCCCAAACTACTTTGTGGCCCCAAGAAATAAGAAATGAATCAAGCTCTGACTAAGGGGATTCATGGTGCCATATGTGGATAGTGCGATAGTGAAGGAACAGGTATCAAGTACTCGGGGTCCTACCGGACACAAGTGAACATGAAAAACCAAATAACAGATATTGCCCACCGGTGCCTCTTTCATTAGTTATCCCATTACTAGTCAGGTTAAGTTGTTTAGGTACCTCGTTAACCATCAGACACTCACATACGCTACACATGCTGTTCTATGACTCGCTTGTCGCAAACTACTCCTGTAGTAGTGGCTCATGGGATGGAGGAACAAGCTTCGGTGGGGTTTAAATGTATGGCCATGCAGTACTTGGGATTTTGTTTAATGCAATCGCGACACAATGATGCAAGAATAAGATAGAAGAAATAGATACTATATGTATGCAAGCATGTGGTAGTGCTTGCCTGGCAGCTCAGTTGAAGCGAGAATTGGATCTGGGTAGTACTCCTGGGATTCCTAATAATTCCCCTGCTCGGCGTCTATTCGAAAAGAACCAAACAAACAAGGAGAAATATAAATAAAGTGCGCAAGCATAGGAATAAAATGCGACAAGCAACCAAGCATGCCATGATGAATGATGCACAAATTTACATGGCATAGCATAGCATGGCATGGGTGAGGTGTGGGGTACAAGAATAAAGCATTTTATTAGGTTTTTAGTCATGTTTTGCTTCCACAAACGTTGTTGTATGATTAATATTTACATGATACATGCTTCAATTCATATCATGGAATGCGTAGTTAGAATGGGCTCGTCGCGCTGATCGATTTAGACATAATATTTGTCAAATTTGGAGTTATAGAATTACAGTTATTTATTAATTGAGAAAAGGCATTTATTGCAAGTTTAATCATCTCGAAAATTTAAATTAGTCAAACATTATTTTGGATGGCATATTTGAATTCCTCACATTTTTCTGATTCAGAAACATATATTATTTGTCAAATTAGGAATTACCAATTAAAATTTATTTAAAACTGGATTTAAAATCATATTAAACATTTCTGAAATTATTTTGTTTAAACAGATAAGGAAACAGGGACTATTTGCACACAGGCAGACTTAGCCACAGACGCTGACGGGTGGGGCCGCGCTGAGCTAGCGGAAACCAATGCGTGTCAGACTTTTTCTACCGCGACCGAAACGAGCCACCGCAGCTGACGAGGGGGCCCGTGCTTCAAACGGGCCCACGTGCCAGCGGGTGCAGCGGCGGGTGACACGCGGCGCAGACGGGGACTGCGGGATGAGGATGCGAAACCCGCGGTGCCTTTCTGTAAAAGTTACAGCGTGGATGACATGTGGGGACGTGTGGAGCGCGGGTTCCGTGAAACAAAAAGCCAGGGGGTTATCTGGAAAACAGCCCCCGGGTACTGTTTTTCTTCACGCCGGTGTTCTCTGACAAAACTGATGGAACAGAGCGCGGCGCGGCAGGGGAACTCAAACCTGTGATCTGGCGCGCGCGCGGCGGCAGCTACCGCTGCGGCTAGCTGGGCTTGATGCTAGGATATGCTGTGCAGCGAGGATAAAGTTCTGCGACGCTACGTGGGAAAACGACTACGAGCAAACGTGCACAGAGGTTGCTCGACGAATCGATTGGCGCGTATAGGAAGCGAAGAACAGAGGGAGGATGTCAGGGGGGTGCATCGGCTCACCGGGGGTGGGTTGGTGGTGGTGGTTCGGCCTGGAGCACAGGGGATCAGTGGCGTTGCTGGTGATCTGCAGGCTAGGGTTTCCTCGGGTCAGCGATCGGCAGCAGGTACAGGGCCGCCTCCTCCTCGTCTCCGGGCAACAGCAGGCAGCAGGAGCTCCACTGGTTCTTCCCCAACACTTGGATGCCGCTCCCTCCTTTTGCAACGGTGTGGGCGGGGTAGATGTTGACGATGGGGTTGTCGCAGATGGGAGAGAGGGGTAGCAGGGTAGGTGGGGATCTTGGTGGGGATGGGCAGGGCCCTGGGGAAGAGGGGGGTAGATAAGGCCGAGGGAAAGAGGGAGGGCACATGGGGTGGCTTGGGGTGGAAAAAGTGGGGGTGGCCACATTTCCTCCTCTCACGCGGTAGGCACGGGTCGGGAGGCCTAGGGAGAGGCTGCAACTAGGCCAGAGGGAACGGTGCAGGGGTGGCTCGGGTGGGGCCTTGGGCAGCAAGTTGGAGAGGGGAAGGAGAGGGGAGGGGCTCGGCTAGGGTTTAGGTTAGGGTGGTGTCGGGCATGGGAGGCTCGGCCTGGTGGAGAATGTGAGGTAGGAGTTGGGTTTTGGGGGAAGAGAGAAAGGGATTTTGGTTAAGAGGGAAAAGAGGCATATGCCACATGTAATATAAGCATGCCATGATGCTTAACAAAACCAAGAGAGGATGTTCCCTAAGATGGTTGGACTCAAAATTGAGAAAGCTTGAATTGATTTCAAAGGAACCAAGCCCCACTCAAAATCCAAGAAAAACCCAAAGAAAGAAGATGGTGGTGATCTTGCATGGCCCATGCATGAATGGTAAATGCCATGTTTATTATTGTGAAAACAATTGTAAATAACCATGGGCATTTATTAACACATGCATTCCCAAAATATGGAATTAAGGCCAAGCCAAAAGAGTAGGTTGGTGTCCCATGTGGAGTAGATGGAATATGCTCATATTTGAATATAATTTGGACATGCTAGTGTGTATGTCCCAATAGATGCATAATAGCCTCAAAATATTCCAACATGAGCATACATTAAAAAAAATCCATATGGAAGCTTGACAAGGGGGTTCCACTCACATAGCATGCAAAGGTGGCCATGTGGCTCTCCACATATCAATAATGTGAAAAACAACATGACGCATATATGGGAGCATGTGGAATTGTAAGAGCATCCATCCCAACCCACATGAGCTAAAGGTAAACCCAAATAAAATGCAAAGTCCACATATAGTTGGATGGTGGAATTATGGGGTGGTGACAAAGATAGGTGGTGGAGTTAATAAAAGATATGCCCCCAACTCAACGTGGGCATCAAACATTTATCAAGAAACAAATACAATATATCAAGAGGCAAATACAATTAATAGTGCATAAGAGATAAGGACCAAATTAAAAAAAACATCAAACATTTATCAAGAACCAAATACAATATATCAAGAGGCAAATACAATTAATAGTGCATAAGAGATAAGGACCAAATGAAAAAAAAGGTTTTATATGATGCTCAAATGCAATGTGGCATGATGACATGAGCATGATATAATTATGATGCAACAATTATATGTAGGAAGTAGCATTTTATTATTAGACCATGTAGCATTATAGATGTTAGACAGATGGGATGCTACAACTCTCCCCCACTAAACAGGAATCTCGCCCCGAGATTCTAGGAAGAAGAAGAAGACACGAAGAGGGTAGGATACTTGGCACGGAGCTCATCCTCGCGTTCCCAAGTGGCTTCATCAACGGAATGGTGCGACCACTGCACCTTGCAGAACTTGATAGACTTGTTGCGAGTCTTTCTTTCTGCGACTTCTAGGATTTTTGTGGGGTGTTCTTGATAATACAGGTCTTCTTGGAGATTGATAAGCTCATGGTCCACGGTCCTGCCGGGATCCTTGAATCACTTCTTGAGTTGAGAGATATGGAAAACATCATGGACCTTGAGTTTTTTAGGGAGCTCAAGAGCATAAGCGACTTCTCTTCTTCCAAGAACTTTGAAAGGACCGATGTATCTAGGAGCCAACTTCCCTTTGATACCAAACCGGTGCGTGCCTCTCATGGGAGTGACACGAAGGTAAACGAGATCACCAGGGACATACTCCATGTCCGTGTGCTTTCTGTCGTAGTTGCTCTTCTAGCGACTTTGAGCAACCTTCATGTTTTTGAGAATGACGTGAACCTTCTCCTCCGCTTGAGTTACAATGTCGGGGCCAAATAATGTTCTTTCACCTGCGCCCGACCAACCAATCAGAGTTCTGCATTTGCGGCCATAGAGAACCTCAAATGGTGCCATCTTTAGACTCTTGTGGAAGCTATTGTTGTAAGAGAACTCAGCATAAGGAAGGCATTCTTCCCACTTCATGTCAAAAGCGATGGCGCAAGCACGGAGCATATCTTCCAGAATCGGATTGATCCTTTCAACTTGCCCTTGTGACTGAGGGTGGTAAGCTGTGATGAAGTTCAACTTTGTTCCCAAAGCATTTTGGAAACTTCCCCATAACTTGGAAGTGAAGATGCTTCCATGGTCTGAGATGATCTCAAGAGGAACCCCATACAGAGAGACAATTATGTTGATATAGAGCTCAGCCAACTGAATTGCAGAAATTGTTTCCTTGACGGGAAAGAAGTGAGCCACTTTAGAAAGCCTGTCGATGACAACAAAGATTGCGTTGTTGCCCTTCTATGACCTTGGAAAACCGGTTATGAAGTCCATCTCTACTTTCTCCCATTTACATTCCGGAGGCTTCAATGGTTGAAGAAGACCAGAAGGTTTTTGATGGACAACTTTAACTCTGTGGCAGACATCACACTCCGAGACATACTTGGCACAACATTGTTTCAGCCCCGGCCACCAATATTGTGTTTTCAAGTCCATGTACAGCTTTGTGCTACCAGGATGGATAGAAAGAACCGAATCATGCGCCTCCTTAAGAACTTGCTCTCTCAAACCCGGGTAGTTCGGAACAAACATCCAGTGTTCAAAGAATAGAGCTCCTTGATCATCGACGTGGAAGGACTCATACCTCGGCAGCTGAATATTGGAGATGATGTTTTTGGTGTAAGCATCACCTCGCTAACTAGCACGAATCTTTTCTTCCAAGAGAGGGGTTGCTAGAAGATTCAGAAGATAACTTTGATGCATAATCTCAAGGTTGAGTTGGCGGAATTCCTCGCACAAGAGAGGTTGTTGTTCTTCCACCATGAGGTTGTTGACATAAGCTTTTCGGCTGAGAGCATCGGCCATGACATTAGCTTTGCCCAGAGTGTAGTTGATCGAAAGGTCAAAGTCGTTGATGGTTTCAATCCATCTCCTTTGGTGAAGGTTGAGGTCCGGCTGAGTGAAGATATACTTCAGGATTTTGTGGTCAGAAAAGATCTCACAATGATTTCTAGGAAAGTAGTGCCTCCATACTTTTAGACCGAAGACAACCGCTGCAAGTTCAAGATCATGTGTTGGATAGTTGAGCTCATGAGTTTTCAACTGACGAGAGGCGTAAGCAACCACTTGTTTTTCTTGCATGAGGACCGCACCCAATCCTTGCAAGGAGGCGACACAGAATATCTGGAAAGGCTTTTATGTATCTGGAGGAATTAATACTGGTGTGGAAGTGAGCTTCTCTTTGAGTGTCTCAAAGCTATCTTGACATACAGGAGACCAAATGTATTTCTTGCCTTTCTTGAGGAGATCGGTAAGAGGCTTCGCAATCTTCGAGAAGTTCTGAACGAAGCGACGGCAATAACTAGCCAAACCAAGGAAACTCTGGACTTCTTTGACATTTTTGGGTGGAAGCCACTCAACAATTGTCCAAACAGTTTCTGGGTTGACGGCAATGCCCTTAGCAGAGATGACGTGACCAAGATAGGTAACTTCGGGAAGCCAAAATTCACACTTGGAGAACTTTGCATACAGGCGGTTCTCACGAAGCTTGTTTAGGACACACCGAAGGTGTTCTTCATGTTCTTCCTTTGACTTAGAATAGACTAGAATGTCATCCAGATTGACCACGATGAACTTATCAAGATACTCCATGAAAACCGAGTTCATAAGCCTCGAGAAGGTGGCAGGTGCGTTGGTGAGACCGAAGGACATGCCAGTGTACTCGTATAAGCCATAGCGAGTGGTGAAAGCTGTTTTGGGAACATCTTCCTTGCGAATCTTGATTTCATGATATCCACTTCTCAAGTCAAGCTTAGAGAATACCACAGCTCCAGCTAGCTAATCGAAGAGATCATTAATCCGCGGAAAGGGATATTTGTTCTTGATGGTTTTAGCATTGAGAGCCCGATAGTCAACACAAAGTCTATCGGTGCGGTCTCGCTTCTTCACAAAGATGGTTGGGCTACCACAAGAAGAAGTACTATGCTGAATAAAACCCAACTTCTCTTGTTCATCAAGTTGACGTTTGAGTTCAGCCAACTCAGCAGGACCCATTTTATAAGGCCGCTTGGAGATAGGAGCGGTACCAGGTTGAAGCTCAATCACAAACTCGACCTCTCGGTTAGGAGGCATACCTGGTAACTCTTCAGGAAAAACATCTGGGAAATCACGGACCACCGGAACACTCTTAATATCATCCATAGCATCATCATTCAGAGCAGACAAAGAGAAGAGCTGAATTGCAGGAGTCAGACTTGGAGAATAGACTATATGGCCTTCGGGAATTTTCTGAGAAACCGAGCGTTCAGCACAATTAATCACAGCTGCATTTTCCGTTAACCAATCCATGCCCAAGATGACATCAATGTCAGAGTTGACGAGAATGATTAAGGAAGCCAGAAATGAAGAACCACCAATTAGAATTTGATTGCCATGACTGATCTTGGAAGATGCCATAGTTGCTCCGGGCGAGAGAACCATTAAACATTTAGGGAGAGGATCCATAGGTAACCCATTCTCATCAGCAAAACTTGTAGAGACAAAAGAATGAGATGCACCAGAATCAAATAAAACTCGTGCAGGGACTGAGTTAACGGGAAGCGTACCCATCACAACTCCAGGTGCATGTTCAGCTTGAACCATGTTGACACAGTTGGCATGAGCAACAGTGGATCTGGGCTTGGTGTTGATGTTGAGAGCCCGTGGTGGAGGTGCACGAACCATAGAAGGACTTGCTGCAGGTCTTGGAGGTGGTGGAGGAAGAGCCTTGTTGTTCATGGGACAACTCCAGTGTTGATGCCCAGTGTTCCCACAAGTGTAACAAGCACCAGGTGGACGTGGAGCATCATAGCGAGGGACTCCGCCAGGTGCTCTAGGGTAGTTGTGGTTGTAGCCCCTAGTAGCAGCGTTGAAGGAGTTTGGTGGCCTTGCCGCGTAGCTTGGAGGTCTTGGTGGAGCCGGAAGAGGCGGTGCGGTATTAGGAACCCACACGCGGCGCTTAGAAGGAGCTGTCATAGCTGAAGAGCTTGCTGCGTCACGACTGTGTTTCTTGGACTCCTCGAACACTTGCCTAGTGGCTTCTTCCTGTAGAGCTGTATGTTGGAGTTCTAGAAAAGACCCCGGCCTTGCATGAGTGATTGCATATTTGATAGATGCATTGAGTCCTTGCCTGAACCTCTTTTGTTTCTTCTTGTCATCAGAAATCTCATCGCCACCATACCGAGAAAGATTCATGAAGTTTCTGATATAGGTGTTGACATTGTCATTGCCCTGCTTGAGGTTGAGAAATACCTCCTTCATTCTCTCCATGACAATTTCTGACAGGTATTGCTCTTTGAAAGCCCCAGTGAACTGCTCCCAAGTAGGCTGAAAACCAGAGTGGTTTGCCTTCAGGTAATTCTCCCACCATAGAGCTGCGTCTCCCTTCAGAAGGTGAGTGGCGCATTTTACCCATTCTTGTTCAGGAACATCAGCAGTCATCAGCAACCTTGACATCTCACGAAGCCAATCATTAGCATCCAGTGGCTGATCAGACACCTCAAAGTGGCGCGGGTTAAACTTCAGAAAGCCCTTGATGTCTCCTCTCTTGGGAGGTGGAGGTAGCAGGGCAAACTCATTCCTCCTCACACTTTCTTCAAAGCGTTGCTGGTTCTGTTGCATTGTGCCCAAGGCATTAGCAATACTTGCCAACGCAGCCCCTAGTTCAGGTGGTATGTCATCCTCAGTGCGGCGTGGTGGTGCCATCCTGTGATTCATATAAAACTCCAGTCAGTACCATAATGGAAAATAATAATAATCCAAAATAGTACCAAAATGGAATTAACCAAGTTTAAGGAAACAATTTTCTGAGTTGATATTAAAATATCAACAAAGTCCAAAGCACCTAGAAGATAGTAAGCATATCGCACACGACTGAACAAGGAGTGTGGTACACAAAGCTATCAAAGAAAAAATTTCCACAAATTTCGGCATTAAAATACCACTATATGCGCAAAACCACTTAACGAATCAAGATTAGTAACTCTACCAATTCAATTTACAAGAGCGAATGATAAACGTAGTGGTATGGTCGCGACTCCATCCCGCACTCAAAGCATTACTCCGCACATGAATAAGTAAAACACATATCCCGACTCTCTTCCTTCTTAAGATGAAGCTAAAGATTAGCAACTAGGGAAAACAAACACCCCTAACAAGATAGTGTCGGATAACAAAGAGTAAGATAGATCGCGTCGGTTTACAAAAGCCTGTCGGTATGGAATGTACCAACAGTTGATAACCAAAAGGCAGATAGCGACAACAAGTTGGATGCAACAGATAGACAAAGAATTACCCACACACACACACCCACACAACCTATGGTACTACGGAACCCAGAACACGTGAATCCTAGTTTGAATTTTTAGAAGAGGATTGAAAACGTTACACTTCCTTAACAGAAAAGGGTGGGTGGGTGGGTAAGAATAGAAAATGGAAGCAGTCCTACTCTCACGTTTTGTTTTCACCTAGTATACATAGCTACCAAAATATTTGCTAGACCGATAACGACCATTTTGGCTGAGACCCTAAAGGGCGGAATGGCTCTAATACCAATTGTAACAACCTCGGACCCTACATTCTAAGTTCAACCCTGGATGAATCAAAAGTGGATAAGGGATTTTACAGCGGGGGCCCAGGGCCACCCACGTGTAGGCCTGTCGACCTCCCTAACCACTTCCAAGAACATCGGGACAAGAGCGAGCGGCGTAGGCAACAGGCGAAGAGATCAAATGCATACACAAGTGAGTATGTATGCAAGCTACCTTACAACAGTTCTCAGAGCCATACCATCTAAAAGAAACAGAAATATTGCAACGCCATATGGCAAGATCCAAATATCCTAGATAGAGATAATAGTGTGGGATAGCTCCTCATACATCAATCAACAGAGTAGCAAGCGGAAGCGGGAAACAAGATCCGAGTACAGATAAGAAGCAAATCGGCATAAGATGCCACATAAATAAGCACATCCCGCCCACAGATCTCACGGATCCCTATCCCCGGAATCTTTACACCAGCGAGGGTCCAAAAGTAGCCTGCAAAAGTTCCTGTCAAAATTTTGAGATAGGCCAAATTTCGACATCACTTCTATAAATCTGACATTGTTTGGTAGTAGAAGTCGAGCACGTCTGTCACCAGCGAGGCAGAGGGGGAGTAGCTAAGCGGGTCGCTGCCGGCTTCGGGGGAGAAGTTCGTGTCGTCGTCCTGTCTCCCTCGTCGAGGACCTCAACTCCTGCGTGCCCACCCTGTTCGAGCTCCTCATCCGCGATGTCATCACCTCCGACGATGACGGATTGGCGTCCACGCCGCAGCTCAAGCGTCGCCCCCCGCATGAGCGGAAGAAAGGTAACCTTACCTCCCTTGCCTTCCTCCCTGATGGCGCCACTGGTGTCATGGTCGCAACACTGGTAGAGGTCGCATCAGTGGCACAAGATGTTCCAAGGAATGTGATTATGCTGTGCTTTTTGTAAATCTCTTTTGTAAATCAGCCACAGCAGAAGTCTTGATCGATTAGCCACAACAGAAGTCTTGCTCTATTATTTTGGCATCACATGGTCTTTAAATCTCTTTTGCTGAAGATCAACAATGTTTCAATTCTTAATTACTGATATTGTTTCATGCCAAGCCTATATTTAATTGCTTCTGTTAACTAATTAGTAGTTGGCGAAGTGTTTAGTCTGACATTAGTGGCATATACGTGTAGGAAGAAGATCAGTTGTGTTACTGTTGGTATGTTGTTGTAAGCCTGTGAATTTTCAGGCACTAGTAAACACTGCAGGCTTAAACTACTCAGTAAAACAACTTTCATGTTTAGTCTTCCTTTGATTTGCATTATTTTCTTATTGTTGAACTGCTCCTAATTGTTCCTTTGGATACATAATTAGCTAAATTTCATATTGGAGACGCAAGCTGATGCAATGTATGTACATTGTTTATTACTTCATAATTTACTGAACCTTTCCATGTGCATGAGTATCAGTAGATACTCTTCTACCCCATTATAATTTCAAAGCATTTCAATTATAACTTACGCAATTAAATGATTCTATTGTTGATGTGTTCCTTGATAAGGGTATATTGGTTACTGTATACTTCACTAAGTTAGTTGTAGTGCCATCCTTTCACTATGTTATATGCGGGCTGACAGGTACCAAAAGGGCTATCTTTCTGTTGGTATTTGAATACACTGATTATGACATTCAACTGATTTTGCTACTAATAAGAACATCTATCACATACCTTTCAAATGCTTATGCTCCGTGTAGGAAGAAGGCTACACTTGAATTTGTATACCTATCTTTGTTACACTCAAATCAGCTTTTGCATGTTGTGATATTGGATAGATACTCCTCTAATTTATGCTTTGACGATTCTTAGTACTAGGGATGGTTTGATATATGGTTTGATGCAGGGGCAGAGCCGCGACCGGTGCTACCCGGGTTGTAGCACCGGTCTAGCAAATCAGCCTGCTTTATGTATTCCGACCAAAAACGCAAAGCCTAGCAGTACATCACTAGCCAGCTCATCGAAGTGGTTGACGCGATCACGCGAGAGACAAGCTTGTGCTCATTCTAGGTGAGGCACAAAGAAACGTATGATACCTTCCTGCTGTAGTTCTTCTCTGTCTCTCCAACTTAACTATCCCAGATTAAAAAACCATATAAGTGAGGCCCTTAGAGCGGCATGCAATATTTACTAGAACGATGCAATTTTTGTCTCTCTTTTTCAATTTTTTGTTCTCTACTAGACTATTTATCTCTTGTGTTAGTGGAAATGTAGTTTTTTTTGTCTTTTCTCATGTAAACTATCAAAGATTTTTGTGCAGTTTTGCTAAGAACTAGCTGTTTTGGGGTGTATGTAGTTGTGATCTAGCATTGTATTCCGTTGCTGGATCCGCCACTATGTATATGTCTATGATTACTAGGTCGATCATACTTCATATAGTTAGTTGCTGTTGACAGTGAGGATTCTGTAATAGGTTGAGTTGTATATATATCAATATTTCAAGCACGAGTGTGGACTCTCACTAGAATTATTGGGTATTGAGCTAGAAGCAAGCAAACAGTTTCCATCCCAATATTCATATACAAAGAGATAACAGCTAGTCTTACATTGCCTAGAAGTCAAGATCAATGTCCTGGTAATTCTATCATATATTATTTTTTACCACCTAATATTCTTTGTGCATAGAACGGTTGTTACAGCAATAGTTTAGGCTTTATAGTATACATTGTTCTTGTTAAGCATCCTCTAATTTGAAGGTACCTGCTGCTAGTGTTATTCTACTAGTGTTCTTGCAAGCTTAATGAAGGGTATTTTACAACATATGCCATTGTTAAACAAGCCCCATGTGTACCCCTTGCTACTTCTTGATCTGTTATGTCTTGCATATCATATTAGTGTTGTTGCTGTTAATAGAAAGTTCTATCATTCTAGCATCTGAATCTTACCATTCTACGTGTACATGTAATCTGTACTTATTCATAGCTGACTTGTTCTTTTGTTTTTACTAGATACTTAGTGGTGTTGTCTCCTCCAAGAGCTCCAGCTGAAGTTAGAAGAAAAGCCCATAGCCCCACAGAGCAAATAGGATGTACTGTATTTTTAGAGCTATTTTATGGATAGAGCAGGACCGTGATTGATAAGAAGTATTGGATGATTGTAATAGAGATTGTTTTGCTGTCATTCGAAATGTTCCATCTGTTTTTATTATCTCTTGGAAATATTTGTTGCTTACTGTCTATGAGAAATTGAAATCTGACAAGTGGGGCATGTATGGAATTTTGACTAGTGGGACCTATTTACAACTTGTGTGGGACCAAACTGGTATTGACAGGTAGGATCCATATGACATGTGGAACCTACTATAATTAAAATGGGAAAAACAAAAATGTTGGGCCAAATAAAATGCCACAAATAAAAAATATATGAGATAAAGTTTTGGGCTGGGCCCAAGTACCTGTCAAGAATTGAGACGAAAAAACATAAATGGGTTGAATTGTTGGGCCTGGCCCATCTAAATCACTAAACTGGATTGGGCTGAATTTGATTAATGACGATCTAATTTGGTCATGGATTTTCCACGTAGGATTGGCCACATAGGATCTTACGTGGACAAGGCAGATAGCATGTGACCATTTTTTGGGTCATAGGATCCATGACCACCTATTTTGGTCATAGTTGTCCATGACCAATTTTAAAAAAAGGTCATTTGTTGTCTATAGTGACGCTCATTACGTGACCTACTGCTTTTGGTCATAGAAAGTGAAGGAAATATGCCCCAGAGGCAATAATAAAGTGGTTATTATCTTATTCCATGTTTATGATAAATGTTTATTTTGCATGCTATAATTGTATTAACTGGAAACGTTAATACATGTCTGTTTAATAAACAAAATACAAAGTTTCTAGTAATGCCTCTCATATAAACTAGCTCGTTGATTAACAAGATGATCAAGGTTTCCTGATAATGGACATTGGATGTTGTTAATAACGAGGACACAACATTGGTGGAATGATGTGATGAACATTCATCCGAAGTATAGCATTACAATCAAAGTCATTATGTTTATATTGCTATAACATCATACGAAGTAATCTTAGTCCTTAGACCATGAGATCATGTTAATTGCCAACACCGGAAGAGTATCTTGATAACATCAAACGTCACACCGTAACAGGGTGACTATAAAGGTGGGTTCAGTGCTACAAAGGTGTTATGTTGAGGTTCATGGATCAAGAGTTGGATTTGTCCATCCCGATGACGGATAGATATACTCTGGGCCCTCACGGTGATATCACATTGGTTAGCTTGCAAGCAAGTGATGAGATCACTAGAATGTTATATCACGGGAACAAGAAAAGAGTGCATGTCGGTAACGAGACCAAACTAGGTATTTGGATGCTGACGATCGAATCTTGGACATGTAATATATCGCGAGACAAAGGGATTTAGTTACTAGCGTTAAAGGTTCTCACGATCACAGAAGTCATCGTTGAATGTGTAGGAGTCAGTATGGATCTCCAGGTCCCGCTTCTGATTATTGATCTGAGAGGGGTCTCGATCATGTCTACATTATTCACGAACCGTAGGGTGACACACTTAAGGTATACCGACACCATTTGGAGCAGATATGTTTCAGATAAAGATTTAAGAAAGCGCTGGAATTATTTCAATAGACACCGAAACTGTTTCGGGTGAAATTGCTGAAATTGGTTCTGCATGTAATATTGAAATTTTGCAGGGGATTTTATGTGAATGTTTGTTAATTAAAGTAATTAACAAAATTCTTAATAAAATTAGTAAAATATTTTTATTAAATGAGAGAGCATTAAATTTGGAGAAATTTAATGCATTTAAAGTGGAGACTTTAAAAGAGAATGTGAAGGGGCAAATTTATGTGGAGGGAGTTACCACCACATGAATGAGGAGGTGAGGGGTCACCCCTTGGGGCGTCGGCCATGGTGAGGGGCACCCCCTCTCCTCCTATAAAAGGCCCCCCTGACATCCCTTCTTCCTCACACCTCCTCGTGAAGGATCTCTCTCCCCCTCTAGTATTATTCCCCCATGGTCTCGGATTAGCAAGATACATGTTTCCGGTGGCTTTATCTGGAAAGGAGTTGCTACTTCCTCTACTTTGTTGGAGTGAGGGAAGAGGTTGTTGGGGTACCGGATGTGTGTGCGATCACGGATGCACCGCTGCTTTGCGGTGCTGGACTTGGTGGGGCCGGACTTGCTGGCGCTGGATCTGATGGACGTGCTGGAGCCGGACCTGCTGGACTTCATCACGATCTTGAGATCGGCACGTGTACGACTACATCATCCACGAGTTCCAACTCATTAACAAAGCTTTGTTGTCTTCGAGGGTAAGTTCTGTATGGATGTATATCCAATCCTTGATTGTATCTAGTAGATAGATCTTGGCGTATAGTTCCCACCATAGAAATTTTTTTGTTTTCTATGATGCGGTCCCAACAGTGGTATCAGAGACTGATCTATGCGTAGGTGCTTTGCACGGGTAGTACACATATGTTTATATGTGGGCGATGATGATCATGTTATTGCATCTTCTATGTATTTTGGATATTGGGGGCATAGTGGGATGAAGCGGCCCGGACCAACCTTACGTGTCATCGCACATGAGACCGGTTCCACGACTGACATGCAACTAGTTTTGCTAATAAGTGGCTGGCGGGTGTCTGTCTCTCCTACTATAGGCAATATCTGATTTACAACGAGTTTCTAATAACTTGGTTATCCTTGTTGTGGTTCATGTTCGTAGGTAAGACCGGTTCTATCTCCGAAAGCCCTAAGCCATGTAAAACTTGCAATTGATAAATTAGAGGCGTCTAGTTTTGATCGTTGTTGAGCTAGTGTTTTGATATGGTATTGTTGTAAGTAGATGTATGATAGATACTCTTACCACACACTTAACGTGTAAGTTCCATAGACCTTGGCCTTACACACAAAGCAATGATAGAGATCATACCACGATGCAAATGATAGAGATCAAATGCATGGACCATATCATCTCATTTACACATTAGATGTTTGCATCCTATACTGCTAGTTTGGCGCTTTTGGTAGCATTGTAAGATGATCCCTCATTGAGATATCAATATAAAATGTGTTCTTCCTTCAGTATGCAATGTTCTATGGATCGTGTTTCGAGACATCACGTGATGATTGGGTGTACTCGACTCCGCGCTTTCATACAATGGGTGTAAGACAATTTTACACATGCAGAATACTAAGGTTCTTACTTGACGGGCCTAGCATGTACATACATGGCCACGGAACACGGACCGAAAGGTTAAGCATTAGTTATATAGTTGATGTGATGCCCATATTGATGCTCGCCTTTGAAGCTACACCGACTTACATGATGATCACACTTGGTGTAGTGGATTTGGTTCATGTAATCACCAAAAAGCCACGAGGGATGTCGTTTTTTAGTGGGAGTTCGTTTCTAATTTGGATTAGTCGAACTCAAATTGTCATAAACTAAATCGAAGTGAATTTGCATAATTTGTTGTAGTCATTGGCGTCTGTTCACTACCTTATGCTTAGTTTTAATTGAGACAATAGAACTATACAATTCTGGATATTTACTTTACGAACTGGTATTGTAATGTTTTGAATGTCAATTTAAAGTTTAGAAGTCCTATTGCAAACTTTCAGAAAACTCTATTTACTCCGTGAAGTTTAATAAGTAGTATTAAATCAAGAGTAAGAATTCCAATGTTAGTATCTTAAGTATCATGCTTGCCTCCATGATTCTTGATATTCAAAAGTTGTTTTAATATCGAGGTTATCTAGGAGCTGAAGTAATTGTTTCAGAAACCATCATGTGTGGAAGATATTGTGATATTGGAAACAATGTTTTTGGTTGCATTATGATAGAGTATAATTTAGCAAAATACATGTTCTCATATTGTACGAGAATTTGTGAAGGATGGATATGCTAGGCATTCGAATCTCCCAAAAGGTTTCGGGAACTAAAATTATACTCGTCATTCTTCTTTATAGGCTATAGTAGCTTGATCATGAAAGTTGTCACGATAAGGATGAATAGAAGATGTAAGTAAAATGTTTACTACACTAAAAGATTACTAAAGAACGTTGAAAGAATGCCAAACAGTTGATGATGGTGATCCACTTCAAAGTGCAAGTCCAAAGATATTAGTATTTGACTATATACAAGCTTTGTACTATGTGTCATGTTAATGACACCACTATTGATGTTGATAGATTCTTTTAAAAGAAAAGGAATTGTTGAAAGAGAATCTATAAAATATTTGGCAGAAAATAAAAGGTTGGAGATGTCCAACTTAGGTATATAGAAGATATACATGTTATGGTTGTATTCCTTGCTTGTTAAACAATGTGGTTCTTAGGTATTGGATACCGAATTTGTTGGTATGAAGTGTCATACAGAACAACACAATTCATGAACTGCAACGGCCTAAGTAACTAGCAAAAGAATAAGTGATGATGTTCATCGAAAACAAATAAAGTGTTATTGTGTTTTTCGTTTTCGTCAAACCTAGCCTTCAAGATTTGTTTTAATAATTGTTATTTTTCTCCGGTATTACAAGAACAATGGTTGTTCAAATAATTATCGTATTGCATAAAGGATGAATGAACTTTTACAAGTCTAGTTGGAGAAATCACATCCATAAACACTATTGCTAAAATGTCGCAAGACAAATGATTGAAAGATCACTTATGAAGTGACATCACTGTTTAAATTACATTGAAAATAAAACATGAAGAAACTCCGTGTTGATGGATTTTCAGAGTCTTTGATTTTGATCAATTGACACTTGTGAGACTTTTCTCGAGATAATTGAAACTCTGTCCATAGGGCAAAGAGGAACAGATGACTAAATTATTGGATATTATACATATTGATGTATATAGTCCATTATATGTAGCCATATGCGATGGATCTTTTTGCTTCATATGCTTTCTCTGGAAATTTAAGTGAATATATCTATATATTTACTTAATAAGGAAGAAGTATGAAACATTTGAAAATTGTTCAGAGACTTTCAAGATGAAGTGGAAAATCATTGTAACAAGAAAATAAAGAGTTTATGATTCGATCATAAAGGAAGATATTTGAGTTACATGTTTAGCAAAACACCAAAGATTTGAGGAATTGTTCCATGATTTGTGTTTCCCGATAAACCATAGGAGTATGGCATATTCGAGAGATGAAATCAAACCATGTTTGACATGGTAAGATCAAAGGTGTCATTTATAAAACTGCCATTATGTTTTAAGGACTGAAGATTTAGAGACTACCGCTTTTACACTGAAAAGAGCACCATCGTGATCCGTTGAAATGACACCATATAAGTTATGGTTTGGGATAAAACCCAAATTGTCTTTTCTTAAATTTTGGTATGCTAAGTAGCGCAGCGCCGGAAAGTGTCCCGGTGGCGGCCACAATGCTCATGCCTCCCGTGATTACAAAGGTAGTGACCTCGTAGATTAGAGTTCCTATTGAACCGTGTGGGCGGTAAGAATCAAATAGTGAGATTTGATAAACAAGTCGTTATTGTTTTGACAATGATGAACCGACTACATGCAAAGAAGCGATGATGGGCCCTGACTCCATAAAATGACTAGAAGTCATAGAATCCGTGATAGTATCCATACACGAGAAATCAAGTTTCTGAACTTGGAAGACCCTCTAGAAAGGCGTGAAGCATATCGGTCGTGTTTGGATCTATAAATAAATAGACATGGATGTTTAACATCTATGAAATAGTCGACATGTCAAAAAGAAGTTTACGACAATGTTCAAGGAGATTACTATGAAAAGATTTGATCTTTCATAGCGATATTTAGTCTTGACGGATTAATGTAACCACTACATATAATTTGATGTATGGTAGTTGAACAAACAAAACAATGTTCTTCTAATAGAATGGTTACCTAGGACGTGTACAAGACACGGTCCGAAGGGTTTTGTTAATTCAAAGGGAGCTAAAAGGGCATGCAAACTTCAATAGTTGAAGTGAGCATAGTGGAGTTGGAATCTTCACCATGATGAAACTGTTAAAAGAGTTTAAATTTATTGGAAATGATGAAGATGCTTGCATTTGCGAGAAATTAAGTGGGAGCGCTAAGACATATTTCTAATACATTATGTAGAAGACATGGTGTTGATTGGAAATGATGTATCTTGTATTGACACAAGTTAAGAATTTCATTAAATTAGGATTTCAATGAAAGACTTGGGCAAAACCGGAATATTTGGCATTAATATCTATATGGATAGATTGAGGCGCTAATATGGTTGTTCCAGACATACATATATGAGATATTGAAAGGGTTCAATATGGAAACAACAAGAAAGGTTCTTGCTACATGGAAAGGATTGTATCAAGATTCAAGTGTTTCAACACTTGGTGAGTAAAATCACATGAAGATTTTGATCGATTATACCGTGATATGTATATATCCAGAATGTCCTATGCTCTAAATATTATGAGCAGGTACCAAAATGATTCATAAGATGATCATTGGACGATAGTAAAGATATTCTTATGAGCTTTGGAAGAACTAAGAATATATCATACATAAGTGACAAATAGTTAAAGGTAGTTCATTGTAAAGTGTTACATTGTTACTAGTTTTCTCACAAGATACAAATTAAAATTTATCTCAATTTATACTATGGGTTGCACAATGTAATGGATAGTATGTTTCATGATGGATTTGGATGAGTTCTAAAGTTGAGATATTGTGACGGATACTACAACAAAAGGCTAAGCATATGGCTGTTATAGTAACAGCAAAGGAGGGCATTTGTGTTAAGAAGTTTGTTATCAAACTAGGTGTGGTTCAAAGTGAGCTAATACTATGAAGATATATTGTATGACAGTAAAATAAATATATTTTAACCCGAACGAACTAAAGGTCTCACCAAAGGACCAAATTTATACAATGCCATCTTATTTGACAATGAGTGATGCGTAGAGACGCAAAGACATGCAAATACACACGGACCTGAAAGTACCATATCCGGAAATTATTTTAACCACTAGCAAACGCGTATATTGAACACCTAGGTGTTTTATATACAAGTTTACAAACTAGATTATTGACTCTAGTGCAAGTGGGAGACTGAAGGGAATATGCCCGAGAGGCAATAATAAAGTGGTTATTATCTTATTCCATGTTTATGATAAATGTTTATTTTGCATGCTATAATTGTATTAACTGGAAACGTTAATACATGTGTGTTTAATAAACAAAATACAAAGTTCCTAGTAATGCCTCTAGTATTAGTGAGATACATGTTCCCGGTGGCTTTATCTGGAAAGGAGTTGCTGCTTCCGTTACTTTGCTGGAGCGAGGGACGAAGGTTGTCGGGGTACCAGACGTTTGTGTGATCACGGATGCACCGCTTCTTTGCGGTGCTGGACTTGGTGGTGCTGGACTTGGTGGAGCTGGATCTGATGGACGTGCTGGAGCCGGACCTGCTGGACTTCATCACGATCTTGAGATCGGCAAGTGTATGACTACATCATCCACGAAGTTCTAACTCGTTAACAAAGCTTTGTTGTCTTCGAGGGTAAGTTCTATATGGATGTATATCTACCCGTTGCGTGTATCTAGTAGATAGATCTTGGCGTATAGTTCCCACCGTAGGAAATTTTTTGTTTTCTATGCTGCGATCCCAACAGAAAGGTCACAGATGGATTACTATGGCCTTTCTATGACCAATATTTGGGGTCACCAGTTAGCACATTTCTTGTTGTGAGCCCAGGAGTCCCCAACGCCACGATTATCGTCCGCCGCGATTATCCCAATGCCTCCGCCGCCCAAGCCATGGCCTCCCCTACCCCCAACACGCAGGCACGGGACCCTCTCCATCGTAGGCACATGAGCCCCTTTCCCTGCCGAGGCGCTGCCAGCATCGCCCCTGCAGGCACACGAGCCCCCCCCCACCAAGATGCCGCCATCTCTGGCATGCTAGGCTCCAAGGTCGCCGCCTTTGTCGGCACGCAAAGCCCCGCTCCGAGACACCGCAGTCGCCGACCCCGCCGACAAGCGAGGCCACACTGCACGCTAGGACACCAACACTAGTCGGCGCCGCAATTTCTTCCGGTTCTACCATCCCCGCCGAGACGCCTCCGTCGCCGCCTCCGCCGACAAGTGAGGCTGCACTGCACGCCACCGGGACGAGAGGGCGCCCTAACGCCGGCGCCTCAGCACCATCCAACGCCACGTAATTTCTTCAGGTTCTACTTCCTATGCTTATTGACCTGCAATTGGAACACATACGTAATTGGGTTCAATCAGCGACAGACTTATGCATGAAAATAGGCCTTTAGGAATCAGAGTTATTAGTTTGGGTAGATAATTGTTTGCAAAATATGTTTTCTACCGTGTAAATCGTGAAAATGGGCCTTCAAGAATCAGAGGTTTCAAACCATAGTTCCTGTGTATATGGACTACAGTCTGCAGGGATAATGTGAATTCCATCTGTGTATAACTCCAATAGCAAAAGTATATGAATACATGATGTTTGGAAGATTTTAAGCCTCGGTGAGTATCTGAATAGTCTGAATTTCTTCCAATTGTTTTATCGCATTCGATTTGAACCTAGGGTGAGAACATGGGTGAGCACCAGGAATTAATCCTACAATCTGAAGTAATATTGAATAGTAGTAATTTACTCAGTTTAGTTACATTATTCAGATCTAGAAATTGAATTTCCTAGTAGTTACATTTGATTCTTCTTTGTACTGACTATTTTTCTAATCAGCTTGGTGGGATGAAATCATTGCTGCAAATTGAAACAAACCCTCATAGGTGCCAACAATTATCATGGGAATGGATGTATCCCATTGATCGGTAGTATGAAGCAACTAAAATTAACTTCGACACCTAAATTGATAAACACCACTAGCATATTTTCTTGGAAAAGCAGAGGTCCTAGACAAAATCTGTAGATAGATGTAGGACATACAGATGCAGAGTTCTTATACATGATCGCCAAACAGATGTAGATGCAGAGTTCTTATAAAAGATCGCCAAACAGATGTGAGACGATTCAGGGGAAAAGATATAAAAAATATTGAAAAATCAGATCAGGAGGTACCTCATTAGGTGGTGATCACATGTTTTCCTCCTTACATATTGATTGGTTATTAACTACTGAGACTATATTTGCTGAATATCCTATGATTTTTTTCCTTATGAGCTTTTTAATGCGTGGGATTTGATGGAGGTTGGTTAAGATGGAGAGTATTTGTCTTTGGGTAGCCCTTGTCTTTGCTGCATGGAGATTTTGGTCAAATGCCTACATCAATGTATATGTGGTCTTATATACCCAAGTGTGCATGAAAAATGTACCTAACTCTATAATATGTCACAAATAGTGGTACACGTTGTTTCAGCTTATCTTCTTTTGTCTATTGTTCTGCACAACCATTGTTATTTATGATTACTGATTTCGTATAACATAAGTGTAAGAATTAGTGTTCTTGCGGTCCTCGCAAGCTATTATGATTGTATTGATTTGATGTTAATTGCGCTATGAAATGTACAAGATATACTTAATGTTATATGCACCTCTTGCACTTTTATAAGCTGATACAAGCTTTCCTGACTATTGTTATGTTTGTTCTCTTAGACAACACTTGTATATACGGTGAGAAAGTTGTATTTTTTTATCTACCATAAGGTTTTATACCGTACTAAACATGGAAATGTGGCTAAACTATGTTTTTACAAAAATATCAAATTTTAGAGTGATACTTTTATGCAAGCTACTCAGTTGGATGATAAAAAATGATAAAGCGAATCTAATGCATATGCATTTTTTATTACCTGAAACGTGCATGTGCACGTGCTTGATTACTAGTTTCATAAGTTCAGCAGAAGAACGAATAACACAACGGTAATAAAGACGTGATCTCAATAGCTTATTCTATAGGGTTCGTGTTGCTGGGCTCAACCTTGGTAATTATGCTCTAGCCTGACAACTACTCTGACTCGTTGCCTTCAGCTCCATAGTGTATCCCGTAGTCCACCCCTTCGATTCCACCAGACAGGTCCGGCTCTTCATAGTAAATGTCGTCCTGGACCTCCGTATCATACACCTGGTCATCCTTCTGTCCCTCAAAGTCTAGCAAGGGATTTAAAGGAAAGAGTGAGTAATATAGTTACCTAGCATGTTCACTATATGCAAGCTGGGAAGTTTGATGCTCTAACTACCACCTCGGACTATTAGTCCTTGGTACTATGCAGTTTTGGTAAATGTTTCTTCAAAAATTGATCTTAATATAAAAACTATGCCCATCAGCCTTCACATGTTGACTATAACTTCATGGATTTCCTTTCTTGCCGTATTCGGAGCTCCTTCCCGGAACAGGGAGTAACATGTCACAATTCTTACACTCTGCAGAGGTGCATTGCTTTACCCATAAGATACCAAATCTTTGTTGCACAACCATGCGTACTTTCCTATCCACAATTCCGTGATGTGGGGTCCAGTAGATGATCCAAGCCAATCACTGCCCCTCTGCGCGACCCCGCATGAAGACACGACATCCCCAAGTAGATATACCTCAGTTAACCCCATATAGGCAGATATAACCCTAGCAACCCCTTGAAGACTCTAGTGAGTAGATCATGTCCCTAGCAACCCCCATATAGGCAGATATACCTCTGACATCCCCTCATGGAAAGCCTAGACACCAATATCGTGGGGAACTCGGAGTCCCACCCATCTGTTGAGTCCCCGCAAGGAAGCTACATCCTCACGATAAGGTCATCCATCCATGCGAATGGAAGATCCAGTTGACTTCTATGTCCCATTCCAAATCTTATGGTTAACGCGTAATATACGGTGCTAGAATCATTGATGTCATGGGTCATTAAGCCCTAGTTGTTCGACCATTGGAATCCTAGATTCCATAGTCATTCCTAGTATTTATCATCACTTAGGATGATAATAACATTCATTTGTTTGGGAAAATATTTATTTTCTATCTCTTTAGAATATAGGTGATAACACACAATTTTAAAATACTTTTATAAAGACTCTTCAAAGGACATGAGCAAGTGATGAACTTGCCTTGTGACTGCAAGGTAGTGATGTTGGATACTTCCACTTGACCTTGAGCTCCGGTTTCTACAGAAAACCATTATTGCCCGGTAAGGACAATATTTAAAGAAGCAATATGCAATGCATAGTAATATCATGTCATGATTTGTTTTGTTTCTTCTTTGCGTGTTTAACCCACCTTGTAAAGTTTTTAATTTTCTTTTAAGTAATAAAAGAAAATCATTACTCAAGAATCATTAAATTCATATTATTTTGATATTTAGAATTTATAATAAATAATATTATTCTAAGAGTTTAAAAATGAATTTATTTAATTTTTAACTCTTTTAAATATTTAACTAAAAATCCTTTAAGGAAATAAAACTTTATTTTTATCACACTTGATTTACCTTTCACAAATACAAACTAGTATTTTTATATAGTAGTACTTCCCTTTAGAATCTTAAAAATGAATTTTATTCAATTTTAAGTGTTTTTTATAGTTTTATAAAATTCCAGAAGGAATATATACAATTTTAATAATAGATCTATATTTATTTGCTTAAAATTACTATCTAGTATTTTTATTGGATGGAGGATATTTTTGTGATTTCATAGATATATTATTTGTATTTTTATGATTTTTTAGAGCCTAATTATTCTCAGGGATATTGTTTGAAATTAAGTATTTTATATAAGTCCTTCTTTTAAAACACGAGCCTACTCCACTGGGCTAGCTTGGCCCGACCTGACCCGCTTGGGCTAGACAAATACCCCTGGTAGTACTAGGCTACCCACACCCGGCCTATCTCTTCTCTCTTCTCTCTCGCGTGACACCCCCTCTGGCTGCTCCATGCCGCCGCCGCGGTTGATTCCGATCGCCCCAGGCCACCGTGTCTATTGCCACGGTGCAAGATGACGCAGATGTTTCCGCTGCTCGACGTTGTCCCGCTCAATCTGGCGCTCTCCGCTGGCCACACTGACCCCCACCTCGTGGCTAGGGTTTGGGTCTGTCGTACTCTAGCGCTCCCTCGATGGAGCTATGGTGCTCGTGACGCCGCTCCTGCAAGGCCGCCACCGCCGTGTGTAGGCGCGGGTTGCAGCGGCCCCTCGGGGTGCTCCCCGTGCTGCCACCTCTCTACCGGTGGCCTCCTCTCTGCTTCCTCTTCGATAATTTTACGAGGACCTCAAGTAAGTGCTCTAATCTCCTCTCTATGCTCTACCTTGCCTCTATCCCATGCCATGTGGTCACTTGTGGTGGATCTCCCCATTTAGGGTTTATCCCTAAATTCCTAGGGTTCATACCCCCTACAGTGGTGATTTAGCATAGCTCTAGGGTTAATCTTGTCGATGCTAATCCTCTAATGTTGATCTACTATTAGTGTAGTGTCAATCTCTGTTGAGCATGTTGGGTACTCTGTTCTCTATCAGAGAACACTCTGCTGATTATATATTTTTTACCCTGTTTTCTATCTTTAAACTCTCTATAAAAGCATTCTTAGCTTAATTTGGATGCTTAAGTTGTTGTGGTTGTGGATTTACTCCTATGGAGTTGAACTGAGATGCTCTCTGTGCTTATGCTTGATTAATTGCTTACTAGTGAAGTACTGATATGTACAGTCTCGGGATTTAGTCCTGTTATTGTGTAAATCTAGTGCTAGTCTCTACTTTGTGATTAATAAAGAGATGATTTATAAAGAGATGATTCATATATGCTTGTAGGAAAATGATTAAACTTATTGGATTCTGTACAGTGTGCCCCTAGTCATAGACAGTGTTGATCTTTACTGTTTTTTTAGAAGAAAGTGTATATTTATGATTCCTAAATCAGGTAGGAATTTGATTATCTTTGTTGAAGAGAATATGCTTGAGTTTGTACTCACACAGATATGAACCTGCTAGGTATAGAGGTGCTACCCTTCTAGGAATGTTCCATGTACCAGCAGCTGTGATATGTATCTATCTAGGTAAAAATATATCATAAGGTTAATGATGCTGGTCTGAGACCCTGCATGTGCATGAACACATGTATAATCTGGCTGTTTATTATCTGTTGTCTAATTTGTCCACCTATCATGTGCTTGCAAGGAAATGAATGTGTAAGATGGAAAATGATTAGATCTAAATGTTGGACATACTTTGGTCGGCTTGTCTTGATGTTGCCTTCTACTTCTGGCTTGTGGTAGCCCTGGATTTGTTTTGGCTTCCACTTGGCCTGGTCTTGCTCCTCCTGGTGATGTTGCTCCTGTGTGTCCTTGTTGTCCACCTAGTACATCCCCCTCCTCAAATCACCATCTTTGCTGGTGATCTCCTAGGTTTTCTGTGGTGGAAAGTGACTTGATCTAGTGATATGGTTTCAAGATCTGGTTCTATTCTTGGCTATGCTGGTGACAAACTATGGCTGGGCTCTCTCTCTGCGAAGTGGATAGTGAAGCTTGCTTTGCTCCTACGCTGTTGTGATTTAAACTTCCTCTTTGCTCTCTACTGCTGACACCTCAATGCATGCATTTAGGTGTGTGAGATGCTTCACTATTTGCTTTGGCCGTGGATGAGATCAAGTAACTATAGTTTAATCTTCCCCATCCTTTTACTATTACTTATCCTGGTGAAACTTACCACTTTTGTAATTGGCTTATATTGTGGCAATAGAGCTATTTGCTTAAAAGAACATATACTACACTTTGGTGAAACTTGCCCCTTCCAATTACTCTACGTTGTAATATGAACAATACACCTCATTGTTCACCACTGAGAGTAAAACTAATCAACTAACATTTTATTTCTTTTTGAGTGGTTTACCTTATTTTGCAGGAACAAGATCTGGATGCTCAAGATATAGTATAGGAATAGATAAATAGGATAGATTCTTATTGTAATCTCCTTTTATTCTTTTTGTAGAGAATCTTGTAACAATATTTCTATGTTTTAACAAAGATTCATTTTATTGAACTCTATTCCTTTTAATATTCTGTCTTTGTGCAAATATCTCCCTTTGTAATCTTGTTATGGAATAAAGAAAAGAAATAAGAATTCATTTCTTATTTTAAGTTTCTTGTCTTAAATTTATATTGTTGTTTAATATATCAATAATATAATCAAACAATGTTAATACCTTATTTTGGAAAAACATTTAATGTTTCTAACTTCTAATTTTCAAATATTTTTCAAATAATTTAAATTCCAAATTTGAATTCAAAATATTCCCCCCCAAAACACAATAATGCCTAAAGATCATGTTAAAATTTGTAGCAATCACTTTAGATAGCTATTCCTACCTCTAGATAGTGAAAGAAACTATGATCTCTTTAGGTTTTTATTTGTTGAAAAATTTACCTGGATTTTACAAATGAATGCATGCATATGCACAGATTCCTATTTCTACCCTTCGTTGGTTCCTAAATGCTAGGGTGCTACATGCACCATTCCATGTGGCAGTTGCATTGTAAGGTGTTTTTGATCCTTTTAATACATGGTTTGACACATGGAGTCTTCGGAATCATTGGATGTGTTCTTTTCCAAACTACCTTGATCCACATGAGCACACACACTCTAGTAGATCTGGTGATGAAACTGTTGTCACACTGGTGCACCATTCCATGTGCCAGTTGCATCCCAAGCTTCTTTTGGGCCTGTTGATACATGGTTTGACACATGGAGTCTCTAGAGTCATTGCATGTGTTGTTTTACAAACCACCATGATCGACATGAGTACACACACTCCAATAGATGTGGTGATGCAACTTCTGTCATACTGGTGCACCATTCCATGTGGCAGTTTCATTCCAAGATGTTTTTGGGCCTTTTGACACATGGAGTCTCTAGAGTCATTGCATGTGTTCTTTTCAAAACCAACTTGATCCTCATGAGCACACACACTCCAGCGGACGTGATGAGGACATCCATACTATTCCACTATCTCCTAGAACTATTGACAATGAAGATGTTGTTGCATGGAACAAGTCCAATGAAATTAGGATTGGACCCATTACAAAAGCTCGTGCAAAGCTACTTGAGCAACATCTCAATTCACTCTTAATTGAACCTTATGTTTTAGTTAATGAGAACTTTATACTACCTAAGTTTATGCATATTTGTATGATCAGGTTTATTGATAACATAAGCGTTGCACGAGGAGGAGAAGAGTTGCAGCAAGAAATACAAGCACTGATGTCCAATATCAACAAGTGCACGAGGGAGGAGCCGGAGGTAGGCACACTATGAGGCAATGATGAAATAACGTATGAGCAAGAGAGAGATAGATGGTACACCAAGCATTACATGTTTGAGGTGTTCCACGGTGTATGGACTGCGTGCCAATTAGGCCGAACCCATATATGGGTTGGTTTGTATCAGTTTGAGTCAAACCGAGTCAGTTTGGGCCCAAAACCAGCTGGTTTTAGGCCTGGTTAGAGGGGAGGACGCCCCACCCCTCATATATACCTCCGTAGCCACCACAATTAGGCAGACTACGTTAACACTAAAACCCTAGATCGGCTGAATTGCTGCTAAGAATTCATCTGAACTCGATATTCCCCTTGTGTTTCGCTAAGGATTATCAATCCCCTTCATGTGTGTTGCGCTCTGAGGGTCTACCGCTGAAATTGCTGTTAGATCTGTCGTTTCACTAGGAACTGGTAGCTCTGAAACCATCGTAGTCGAACGGCTACAGTGCACGCGTGTGGTGTTGTGAATATTGATAAGATTGAAGATCTGTTGCAGCTGGCGATAGGGGAGCAGCCAACGAGTTCATCAGC
Source organism: Avena eriantha (assembly GCA_910589775.1). Lineage (NCBI taxonomy): Eukaryota > Viridiplantae > Streptophyta > Magnoliopsida > Poales > Poaceae > Avena > Avena eriantha. The sequence continues at coordinate 129,998,661 of OU342740.1, forward strand.
TACATACGAGTTATCTCCACGTCCCCATTCATCAACATCACCAACTCACCACCATCAATCCACGTGTTCATTGAGAAGATCAGCACCCCAAATCATCTTGGTAGCAGATTCTCAGGTTTACTCGGTGAGTAATTCATGCCCATAGATTAGTTGTTTTTGTCCTATACAGAAAAAGCCACACACAAAATTAGGGTTCATAGTTTATTGCCATAGCCTAGATAACACTGTTCGTGAGTTCTAGTTGCTGATTGTAGTCTTTTTGTATAGCGTTTCTTCTAAATATGAGTCGTAGTTTTTCTTGTTTTTGCTTTGTAGTCGGAGTTCCTACACTGTTATTTGCGTTCTTGAATTTTAGTTCTACTAGATCTGTTGTTCCTGATAAGTTAGGGTTGTAGATCTGTGTTGCAGGAGAAAAAAAGGAAGTGCAAGCCGATCCTAACTCACGTAGGTGAGGAAATAAAGAAAAAAAAGATCTAGTGATCGCGCACCCGCTCTACCACAGACCTCCTCTGTCCCTGTACATGAAAGCAAAAAAATCCAAAAAAAATAAAAAACCGGATTCACGCCTGACCAAAGACAATTGCATCTCCTTGTACATTGCAACACAAGCATTACTCCGATATATCTACAAAAATTAAGCTCTCTTTTCATAGTTGCAATTGTCTATTTATCTTCACCGTGTGTGTTTCCGTGAGTCTGTGTCATACGATCAGCACTAAATTGGTGTGCTTAGGTTTCCATCCCAACAGCTGCACCATACATCCCTGTTGTCGTGTTATAATTCTTTCCCTCGGATCACACACTGCGATTGGTAAGTTGCTCTAGTTCACTTTGGACCAGTAAGATCCATTGTCTTTTTCAGTTTTAAAGTGAGTTGTGAGCGAAAACCACCACCTATTTTGTTTTCTGCACTAACACACGAATAATGTCTACTAGTCAAGATATTGTTTTGCAGAAAAAAGATGCGGCATCCATGGTCACCTGGCGAGAGTATGAGGCGCTTCGGGATCATTTGCAGCAAGCAATCGATATTTCAGAAGACACACTTGATAGCAATGTAGAAGCTATGAAAACACAATTGGGTAAAACTAATACAACCATCAACACAATTCAGACAAAAGTTACTGATATTCAGGCCGCCATGGTTAGATTGGAGACAACGGTAACTCGTTTGGCCGGTATGTACGAGCAACAGCATCACCAATATGCTGATGCAGATTCCACTTGTGACAATGAAGAAGTGGTTAATGCGGCTACTCAGGGACGCGGTCGTGGTGCTGCCAACCATGGGCAGGGTTTCCAGCCGGTGGGCGGACCAAGACCTCATCAGGCGGCACCTCCGGAGGATGATATTTTTTGGCAAACCTAAGTTCACAATTCCAAAATTCCTTGGCAACGATGTTGAAGAGTACCCCAACTGGGAGATGCGCATTGAAGCTTTATGGCGTTTGCATGAGTGCACGGATGACAAGAAGATTCATTTGGAAATCTTAGAATTTGATGAGTATGCAATGTCATGGTGGGATAATGCTGTCAGTCTACACCGTGACAACAATGTGATACCTATCCTCACCTGGCATGAGATGAAGGAAAATATGTGACATCGTTTTGTACCACCTAATTATACTCGATCGATATATGACAAGTTGAACAATTTGAAGCAAGGGAGTAAGTGTGTTGATGCGTACTATCAAGAGATGGAGCTGATTATGCAGCGAACACGAGTACACGAACTAGCTGAGCAGACTATGCAGCGTTTTCTTTCGGGTCTGAAATACCAGATTGGCCGCATAGTGCGCCATCGTCAGTACAATGACATGGTGTAGATGCTGCACCAAACGCGTGAGGATGAGGCTCCTTTGGTCGAGGAGGCTGCATTCTCGCGTACTTCTACGAACATATCACATTTTTCTTCCTAGACGCCAGCAGATGGACAATCTTCTGCTAGTGCATGCGATACAGCCAGTACGGGAGATTCCAAGGCATCTACAGCAGCCAAGACCGGCATACCTGGTGCTAAGACAACAGCACAACCTGCAATGAGTGGTGCTGGTTCCACTACATCCACGGGCCGGAATAGAGATATGGCTTCTCACACATGTGGTGGCAAGTTACACTTCAAGCGTGATTGCCCCAATAAGAAGACTATGATTGTGGATATTACTACTGGCGAGTATGAGACCAGGGATGATGCTGATCTATTTGATGAGGAAGATGATGATCCGAGTGATTCATTTTTTTGTGATCCAACACTTGTTTGTTCACAATGAGTATTACAAGTTGCTCCCAGTCTTGATGAGCATCGATGTTATTTGTTTCATACCAAGGCCGATGAAGGCAATGGAAAGGCATGCAAGGTTATTATTGATGGAGGCAGTTGTCGGAATTTTGCTAGTAAAGAGCTTTGCACCAAGCTGAAATTGAAGTATTACCCGCACCCTAATCCGTACTATATATCCTGGTTAAGTGATGTTGGTGAGACGAAGATAACCAACATGGTGTGTGTGGATTTTTCTATTGGTACCTACACGGACACATTTGAGTGCGATGTGGTGCCTATGACAAATGCATGCATGCAGCCAAACTTCGGCCATCAAAATGAAGCGCTCCAACGTTTTGTCGCCGAAACAAATGACAAGCTTCGTCCCCTCATCGACGGAATGTCAAGACCGTGTTCACATGCATCAAGCTCTTCAAGCTCGTCGCGTCACCATTCTCCACTTCGTCAAGATCATCATCTAAGTGCTCCAAGACGCAATGATACCCCCGTGAATGAAGATGGAAGCTCTTCGCACTATGTACCTTCACCGTGGCATGCCGCAACGTCAAGCTATTATGGTGATTTCTCCTCAAGGCCCCAAGGAAGGCGATAAGGACACTGTCACCACGCAAGGGCACTAGTGATCTAACAAGCACAACCACAAGTGGAACCTCGAGTACAACCTCAACTACATCTCCATCGTCCGCGATCCATTCTTGACTCAACAAGTGATGACTCCAACTTGGAGGATCAAGCTTGTCATCGACGTGAAGCTCTTCAAGACCCTCCTCTTTGTGATAACCGTCATGAACATCAACACTTCCACCTTGGTCACCATGACTAGCCTCCTCCACCACATCAAGACATGGAGTGTCAAATGGTACATATTGAGAGACGCCCACCACGTCATGAGGCTCAAGACCATGATCTTTGTCGTGAGGCCCAAATGCCTAACCGACAACACCAACCGAGGAACGAGCCTCTTCTTCGTCAACAATCATGTCAAGAGGCTTCCCTCATCACCCTCATGAGGCCCAAGCGCCTCCTTCTCGTCAGCAACCGTGCCAAGAGAAAGAGCATGACCATAATTATGAAGAATCAAGTTCCACCACCTCCAAATGCGGCTCCTCAACCGAAAGTGCACCAACAAGGTCACCAGGCTCGTCACAATGATTGCATGGAAGATGAAGCACACCAACATCATGGAAACAACCGTTACCATGACCATAATTACGAAGAAACCTTTGGCAAGCTCAAGTTCACGATGCCCAAGTTCACCGGTTCCAATGATCCTGAAGAATACCTCTCGCTCAAGGTCGACAAAATCTTCCGTATGCACAACTATAGCAATGATAAGATGGTCGCCATGGCCTCGCTTGAGTTTGATGATTACGCCAAACTTTGGAGGGAACAAGTTCAAGTTGCTTGTGACGCAAGAGAAGAGCCCCCAATCACAACTTGACATGACATGAAGGCTCATATGAGATACCACTTTATCCATACGCACTACACGCGTGATCTCTTCAACAAGCTTCAATTGCTTAGTCAAGGGACAAAGACCGTGGAAGTGTACTTCAAGTAAATGGATCTCAACATGATCCACACCAACATTGAAGACCGCGAGGAGCCAATAATAGCATGCTTTCTCATCGGCTTGACCCATCCAACCAAGCGCATCGTCGAGTTTAAAAAATACAACGAAATGTTTGAGCTTGTGCACATCGCAACAAAAGCCAATCGTCAAGTACAAGAGGACATCAAATACAACAAGCCTAAGAAATATTTCACCTACAAGCAAGCTTCAACCTCTACACCAACAACCTTAAATGGAACCTCCTCAAGTACCTCCAAGCTTCCCTTCAAGCCCAAACTTCGTTAAGGAAAAATGCCCCCAAGTGGAAAGTCTACAAAGGATTCCCACAATCCAATGGTGAACGCTACAAGTGTTGAGGCACAAGACACAAGTCCGCCGATTGTGGAAACAGAAAGTAATGTTCATCTATGACAATGGCGACGAAGAATACTTGAGTGAGGAAGAATTTGATGCTAGAGTCAAAGAAGCAATGACAAGGCAACATGTGGAAGATGATAAAGAACTCCTCATGTGTGAACATGAAGCAAGTCCATCGCTTGTCATCACAAGGATCTTGACCACTCAAGCACAAGAGCATGAAGATCAACGATCAAATATCTTCCAAACACGTGCCTGCATCAATGGGAAATCTATCAAGGTGATCATCGATGGAGGGAGTTGCCACAACCTTGATAGCACCAAGTTGTGTGAGAATCTCAACCTCACCCTCCATCCACACAAGCACCCCTACCACATGCAATGGCTAAGTGACCAAGGGTCAATGAAGATCAAGCATACCGTTTCGGTAACCTTATCAATTGGCCCCTACAAATACATGATAGAGTGTGATGTAGTTCCCATGGTGGTTTGCCATATGTTGCTTGGTAGACCATGGAAATTTGACTAAGGTGCTCTACATGAGGGTCACACAAATATATAGACCTTCAAATGGCTTAACAAGACATGAGTTTTGGAACCGATGACTCATAGCCAAATAATTGCGGACAATGCAAAGGCTTTAGCGAGGGTGCAAACCACAACACAAACTTGTGAGAAGAGCGGTGAGCAAGAGAACCACCATATAGTGAGTGAGATGCACAAGCCTAACTCGAGTGGAAAAACTAAGAGTGTTCTCCTTCCCACCAAAAGTGAGAGGAGAGATGTGAGGAACATCCCATCCATCTTGCACTACGTCCTCATTTGCAAGGGACTAACACAAGGAACTAATGACTTAACAAATATTCCTCCCTCTTTGATGGCTATTTTGCAGGAATTTATGGATGTGTTTCTTGAAGAGCTCCCTCATGGACTTCCTCCTCTTTGCGGAATCAAGCATCGCATTGACCTCATACCCGGTGCGCGTCTTCCAAACCACGCCACATACCGCACAATCCCAGAGGAGATGAAGGAGATCGAATGTCAAATCAACCAAATCTTCTCCAAAGGTTTGATCCAAGTAAGCGCTAGTCCAAGTGCGGTACCCATGATCCTTGTTCCAAAAACGGATGATACGTTGCGATTATGCATGGACTGCCGTCCAATTAATGCTATAACCGTGCATTATCGACATCCTATACCTCGTCTTGATAACATGCTTGATGAGTTGTGTGGAGCCACTATTTTCTCGAAAATTGATCTTCGTAGTGGTTACCATCAAATACGCATGGCGGAAGGTGATCAGTGGAAAACTGCCTTTAAGACCAAACTTGGTATCTATGAATGTTTTGTCATGCCGTTTGGCTTGTCTAATGCCCCATTCACCTTCATACGTCTTATGAATCATATTTTGCGCTCTCTCATTGGCAAAAGTGTTGCTGTCTATTTCTATGATATACTTGTTTATAGAAAGTCACTTGAGGAACATGTTACTCATGTCAAGGAGGTCTTGCAAATCCTTCGACACGAAAAGTTTTATGCTAATCTTCCGAAGTGCACTTTTTATAAAGACAAGTTGATCTTTCTTAGATTTGTCATTTCTTCGAAGGGCATTAAAGTTGATGTTTCCAAGGTAAATGACATATGAGATTGGCCCATCCACACAAATATGAGTGGACTTCGAAGTTTTCATGGGTTAACCGGTATCTATCATTGCTTTGTGAAAGACTTTTCTACCATTGCTTGCCCTCTCAACCAGTTGACCAAAAAGAATGTCACCTTAGGGTGGGGAACAAATCAACAAAAATCTTTCGATGAACTTGAAAATACGCTCACCGAAGCACCTCTTCTTGCGTTACCTGATTTCACAAAAAAATGAGATAGAGGGTGACGCTTGTGGTATTGGCATTGGAGTAGTCCTCATGCACAATGGGCGCCCTATTGCCTACCATAGCAAGAAACTTGATGGTGCTCACCTTAACTATCCAATTTATGATAAAGAGCTTTTTGCCTTAGTACGTGTCCTTCAAGTTTGGCAACATTACCTTTGGCCTAAGGAATTTATAATGCATTCCGACCTTGAGTCGTTGAAATATCTCAAAGGCCAAGCCAACTTGAGCAAGAGACACGCTAAGTGGGTTGAGTTTATGGAGTATTTTCCTTACATTGTCAAGTATAAGAAGGGCAAATATAATGTAGTTACAGATGCTTTGTCTCACAAACACACAAGCCTTCTTACTCGACTTGAAGTAAATGTGTTGGATCTTGATGAAATCAAAACTTTGTATTCTTGCCACCTGTTCTTTGGACCAATTTTTGCTAAGTGCTCCTGACAAAGGAGTTGATGATTTATATTTGCATAAGGGCTTTCTCTTTAAACAAACAAGCTTTGCATTTTGAAGTCGTCTCTCCAACTTTCACTTCTCCAAGAATCACATGGTGGAGGCCTCATGGGGCACTTTGGACATGACAAGATGATGGACATGCTCGCCACTCATTACTATTGGCGCAAGATGAAGAGAAACATGGAGCGTTATGTCCAACGATTCACGACATGTGTTCAAGCTAAGTCTAAGTCATTATATGCCATTACCTATTCCCCGTGCACCATGGTGGGACATTAGCATGGATTTCGTATTAGGATTGCCTAGGTCTAAGCATGGTCATGATTCTATATTTGTGGTGGTGGATCGATTTTTCAAAATGGCACACTTCATACCATGCCATAAGACTGATGATGCTTCTCATGTCGTAAATTTGTTTTTAGGGCAATTGTCCATCTTCACGGTGTGCCAAGAACAATCGTCTCCAACCGCGACATCAAATTCGTGAGCTACTTGTTTAATACCCTCATGGCCAAGCTCGGTGTCAAGCTACTCTTATCTTCCGCATCGCACCCACAAACCGATGGCCAAATCGAGGTCATCAAGCAAAGCCTCGGTACTCTACTACATGTGTTGATCAAGAAGAACTTGAAAGATTGGGAGGAATGCATTCCCCATGCTGAGTTGGCCTACAATTGTGCCAAGCACTCTACAACACAACGAAGCTCCTTCATGGTCGTCTACGGTTTTGAGCCCCTCACCGCGCTCGACAAAATACCACTTCCTCTACACGAGCGCACCAACAAGGACGTCGACAAGCGCACCCAAGGTATGAAGAAACTCATAATTCTAGCGTCTTCATCCGCCTTTTCCTTTGTTTCGCGCTCCATGCGCTACTGTTCGCTCTCATCCTCTACACCTATTTCCATACCCCCTAGTCCTGTAACATAAAGCGAACACTCATAATTACATCATGCATATGTGTTCTGAGCTCAACTTCATGCACAGAACTAGTCACACAATGGAAAACAAGATCCAAATAAAAACCAAATATGCATTTCACATATTAAACATTACAAACAACATACTTAATATAACATCATTACAAACCCACACCATTTAGGTATTACAAAATCATGTGGATGTTATCCCACTTATTTAGTTACATCAAGTGCTCAGACTCTAACTCCCGTATCAACATTAGGATATTCCTCCTCAAGGTCATGCTCCCTAGAAGTTGCGTCGTTCATCGTACATACCCATAGTACAAACGTGCTGATGTGAAGTACGATGCACCTTTTGTGGAACGACTTGCCTCTTCGATGGACGATACTCAGTATCAGAAGTATCCGGACATGACACATCATCCAGCTCAAGTGTGTCCATGCCTTCCAACTCATCTGAGGTATATTCAGATCCTCACTATCTTCTTCAATCGCCTCATGCATCCCAACTCCTGAGTAATCAACAGAATATTCCGCTTCCGGTGCTCCCCAAGTACTCTGCTGGGTACGATAGTCCACACCTATAGTTGGATAGTGCACATTATCTAGAGTAGGATAATGTTCTGGTGACTTAAACATCCTTTCTTCAGGATCTTCCTCATCGGACTCTACATCCTCCACGTGGACATCCCTTCCATCAACGGAATAAGATCTCACTCCCATGCGACTAGTTTGTCCGATATCACAAACAAAATCTTCCACATGAATAGGATTCCCGGCAGATCCATCCATTGATCTGTACCTCCATCCTTCATAGTTTCCAATAGGTAGTTCCGAGTCCTCGGTTCCCCAAGAATTATGTGGTAGTAGATGACTAGTGCCCTCATTAGGATATGTAGTAGGTTCTCGCATAGGTGAATAAGGATATGGTGTAAAAGATGCTAGATCTATAGGTATATCCTTAAAAATTGGGCTAACCCTACCCCTGCTTCGTTCCCCAGTTGAGATGCTAACTTCTCCCTTCCTTCAGGATTAGTCAAATCCTCTAGCATATCAATCTGATCCTCTACAATAACCTTATGTGTCTTATACAAAGACCCAACCATCAGTCGATATAGAACCATAAACTTTGAAGCTAATTTTGGATGCTTATATACAAAAGTAAGATGATCCTGAACTGGCTCTGTGTCTATAGAGTCATGAGGAATCACAGAATATGTGCTTCCCGCTAACTCTTCTTCTTTGTGCTCGCGAACATTGGATATCGCCTCCAGAATAGCAACATGATATGATGCTAGGTTACTTCTACCTTCCCCCATAGGTAAATCGTGATATAAACCAAGCCTTTTTGGTAGTTGGATACTAATCCAATATTTGGCTAACATTCGCCCATCACAGTATGTCATGGTATTAATTGGAATATTAGTTGTGCAACCAAAAACCCTTAGATGTTCTCGAAGTTGTTCAATTAAAGTCCCCTGATAATCATCGAGAGTTTCTTGTTTCCTTGCCAAAGTCTATTTTGGAAACTTTGGTGCCATTTTAACTGTATACAAAACATTAATAATTTGTCGTGGTGGTGTCATGGCAGATGCCATGGATAGGCTAAAGATGGGGCCAATGAGCACTAGAGGAATCCAGGGAGGGATAGTGTGGTGATTCCACACACAGATACTTGTATTTCGCTCTAACAATGGTTGTTTACAAGTGCTCCTTAAGATGTTCATGAGAAAGAGACTAGTTCTCTTACCCCCCCCCCACTACTATGGTCTAAGGTTCTACCAAGACAGAATGATCAATCCCCTCCTACGGAGGCCCTGGTGCTCCTTATATAGGAGAGCCCAGGGTACAAAATTTAGGGATTACGTGGAGGCATATTCCCGAATATGCCCCTTGGATAAAGCTAGATGCTTCTTTATTGCTTTAAACGGCTCGTCCAGGCTCTGGACGTAACCCACTGCATGCCCTCCATCCTTTGGTGTTACCAGACACGGCTTACATCAGCCTTCTTTGCCCGCGTCACCTTTGTCGGCCACGCCCCGCTGGTCCTCTCCTCTGCTCGCTTTGCTCACGCTACAGCGGGCAAAGTCCACCTTTTGACCAGCAGGATATTCCTTCCTTCTCTTGGAAGCCAAGTGGCATTCCGGGATAGCGCTTGGCTAACCCGGCTATGAGGGTACCTTCACAACTTAGTAAATGACCTTAGTCGACATACATTTTATGCCGGCCAGACTAACACTAGGCGAATGCCCCACAGGCCGGGTTACTCCATAAGTTGGCCTACCTTGAGGTGACCCGGCTTGCACTTGCTTTGACCGTGCTGTACCTCGGCCTTTATACCCTGGAGTGACCCTACCCAGGGGTATCCCCCCAACATTAGTCCCCGAAGCTGGTGCAGTCTTAGCAACTTTAGTTGTTAAGGCCACAGCAGGTTCCCCTATCCGGATAAGCGTTTCTTCGGCCGAGTTATCGTGTAACCCAGACTCCTTACTCTGATGTTCCATTGGCTCGCTCCGAGTTGTTCCTCGTTGGATGGGTTTTTGCCCGCATATCCGGGTCATCTTTCCTACTCTCATATGCTTCCCCACATCCTACGTGGAGTGTAATCATCACTTTGCCTCATTTTAAGGGCCGCGCCAGTTTACTGCGCCGGTTACTGTTGTAATATCAGGAATAGCTTCTTCGCACGTCCCGTCGCGGTAGTGCCTCGTTAACTGTATCATCCCATCACATCACGGGATCCTCTTCTCCCTGTGCCTCTTGTTGTGGCTTGTGCTTGATTGGTTGGTTTGCAGCGTACACGACCACATCATGCGGTTGGGCAACCGCGAAGGATCCCACTACGTGCCCATAATGTGCGGTTAAATAGGGGGGCAGGGGCAACCTTGGGGAAGTTCCCCACTCCACGCGCTCCCCTGCCTCTCTTCTTCTCCACTTCAACGCCTCCGTCGCCACTGCTTCTGCACCAGTGCTGCTCCACCGCAACCGCGCCCAACCGCACCTAGCGACCGTGCCACCGCCTTTGCTTGAGTCGCTCACCACGGGGACCTACGCTTCTAGATTCCTGCGGCCGGCTACCTCTTGTCTGACTTTGTTGTTGAGGAGCTTGACCTCACAATGACCAAAGAAGAGGTCGCCGTCATCGCCAAGGAAGAGGAGGCAGATGAAGCCCATGAGGACGGTGGTTGGGACGGCACCTTCATCTGTCAATACGACATTGACTTGCTGTATGCGAGGCGCCGCATCCTCGCGGGTGTCGCCTGCCGCCTCTCCACTCAAGAGATTACTCCCTCTCCAAATCCAGGGGAGTACGTTGTTTTTCTTTCTCATTTCCAACGTGGCTTTGGTTTTCCCATTTCTGATTTCTTCCATGACTTCATCTCCACCTATCAACTCCAGCCGCATCATCTCCTCGCCAATGCCATTACCTCTCTTTCCACTTTTGCCTCCGGCTTAGAGGGGTATGTTGGCCTATGGCCCTCCAAGGAGACGTGGATCAAGTTCTTTGGTCTGAGGAAAAATGTTGTCCCTGACAAGCACCTCACCCCCACAGAGAAACACCTGACCCAATGCAGTGGAGCCTCCATTTCACCCTGCAAGCACTCCGCTTTTCCCCGGGTTACCGGCCTCGAGTCCTGTAAAGGTTGGGCCCGGACCTTCTTCTACGTCCGGAATACCACGGACAAGACTTGATCTGGCTCCTCCCTTTCAAGCTTGGAGTCCCGGACACCTCTTTGTGGGACAACATCCCGATGCAGCCCACCGCCCTGGCGAATCAGGTCGACCGTCGGATCAAGGAGCTGCTCAAGGAGAAGTTTCGGGGTGAGGATATGATGATCACCTTTGTCTGCAGCCAGGTCTCCCCCTTCAGAAGTGCACCCACAAGATTTGCTACTTGAGCTCCCCCCTCGACCCCCACCAGACCTCCTCCTTCGAGCTTAACAACTCGGCGGTGTTCCACTGGGTCAAGGCCATGTTTAATGTGGAGAAGGAGTTCTCCGAGGCTTGGGAATTGGGGCTTGCACCCTTTACCCGGGCCAACCCGCCTCCTAAGGTAAATCTCTCTCTTTCCATTTTTTCCGGATTTTCTCGGTATGTCGGACAATTTTGCTAACTCAATCATTGATACATTTTCTCTCAGCGATTCCTCCAGCAACCACTTGAGGATGGCAAGGAGCTGGCGAGCAAGTGGGTGGCGGATCATGCCGAGCTGGACTAGGTGGAGCCTGACTGGGAGAAATTCTTTCCCACCCTGGACACCAAGCATACTTATGGTAAGGCCTCTTTTTTAAGGTATTGGCCAGATGACGATGACTTAGATGTTGGGGTTCTAGAGGTACTTGACCCGGTGCCTATCTCTTAGGCATTCCTGGTTATGTCTGAATCTTCAGCTAACCCGGCCGGCTAGGTCCTCGAGGTTCCCCCTCTCGCCACGGGTGGTCTGGTCCCTGCTCCTCCCCAGAAGCGCGTGGCTACCTCGGCCGCAGCTTTGGAGGCATCGCCGCCCAAGAAAAGGCAGAAGAAATCCGGGGTCAAAGCTTTGGCCAATCCCGCGGCCAATAGCATGGTCCGGAGGGCGCCCGCCTAGCCTCGGATGAGTAAGTCGTTTTCCATTTGCTTTTGAGTCCTTCTATTTCTGCCTTTGCCCTTTATCTATTCTTCCCTCTCTTTTTGACTCGCCGTTTTCTCATTTCTCCAGCGCTCCCTAGGTCATTTCCCAAAGCGGTTCCGACATTTCTTCTCAGATCCGGAGCAGTCCTTCTCCCCCTCGCGATGACGATATTTGTCCGTTGACTCCTATTCAAGAGGACTCCATGGCTACGCCAGATCAGAGCCCACCTCGTCATGAGGAGGGCAACGTCGACGTGGGGGGCAGTAGAGCGTCCAAGGATACGGCAATGCCGGATCTCCCCAGCTCCTCTGCTCCACCGCAACCATCCATATCTGAGGTGTCAGCTTCATTGGCACCTCCCCAACAACTCCTTTAGCTCCAGTTTCCTCTGTATCAGCGATACCAACAATACTAGTACCAGCAGCACTAGCACCAGCAGCACCACCAATGGCACCAGTGATACCAGTAGCACCAGCAGCAGCATCAACACCAGTACCAGCCCCAGCACCAAAGCTAGCAACAACAGCAGCAACAGCCAAACCCTTGAAGAAGTCCCAATCCACTGCATCTGGGTCCACAGTGTCCATTAAGGATATCTTTCAGCCAGCTTCCCAGGCTCAATCTGGCTCTGCCGCCTCGGCTCTTCTTCAGCGCCCAGCCTTATCCGGCAAGAGCAAGAAGGCTGCCGCGTTGGCCAAGGGCTCCGCTTACGTGTCTCTCGCTGCTAGATCAGAGGGCAGTAAGCAACTGGTCCTGCATACCAGTCCTATTGTTGCTCAGTCCATGAGGCGGGAGGCCCATGCCAAAGGCTTGGTGACGAGGCATTCACCTAGCGGCGAGAGTTACAACCCTGTGCTCATTAAGGATGTGGACAACTGGAACAATAATGAGTTCATTGATCCGCAAGACGATCTACCAGAGAAGTTTGGCCCGGCAGAGTTTAGCGCTCAAATGAACTTAGCCACCAAGGCTATTTCTTTGGCTGGCCGAATGATGGAGGTAATCTTGTTTTTCTGCTATGCTTCTTTACGTACATGAATGCTTATAGATATATCCCTAGTCCCCGAGCCTCTGAGGGAGTAATTTATTACTCGGTCGGATGCTCCTAGAGAAGTCTAAGTCCTTAGCATTTTCAAATAGCGATAAATCTAGAGCCAGGGTAGGTTCCACTTTGTCCGGATCTTGTATACTTCGAATATCCACACTCCTAGAGCCAGGTTAAGTTCCACTTGGCCCGGATCTTGTATACTTTGAATATCCACACAACTAGATCCGGGTTAAGTTCCACTTGGCTCGGATCTTGTAGACTTCGAATATCCACACTTCTAAAGCCGGGTTAAGTTCCACTTGGCCCGAATCTTGTAGACTTCAACTATCCACACTCCTAGAGCCGGGTTAAGTTCCACTTGGCCTGGATCTTGTAGACTTCGAATATCCACACTCCTAGAGCCGGGTTAAGTTCCACTTGGCTCGGATCTTGTAGACTGTGAATTATTTTCTCCTTACCCGTGAACTAACATTGTCTTGTTAGATCACCACCAACCGCTGAACTGCTGAGTTCTAACGCTTCTGGACTCATACAAATATCTTCGTGCTAGACACAGCAAGTTGTTGGTGGATCACCAGAAGAAGGGTAAGCCCTTTCACCTGAGCTACTTTTTTACTCGCATTCATTTGAGTTGTTCACTATCCTTATTAACTTATCATGCGAATTATGTAGCCGAGGTTGAGGCTGAAAATGTCATCATGCGAAAAAATCTGGCTGGAATCCAAGGTAATTTCTCTTGTTCTCTTGACCATTTTGCACTCTTTCCTTGTCTCGGTAGATATTTATACTTCGGCTCCGCCGGATTAACCCACTTTTGAAGTTGCACTTGAAGACAGTGTGCACATTCCTGATATGATGACACATTTTCTCGAACAAGCAGGGAAACACCAAGCTGAATTGAAGAAAAAGGATGATGAGATTGCTCAGTTGTGCCTCCAAGATTCAGAGATTACTCGGCTGAGCACCGAAATCCAAAGGCTCAAGGATCTCCATAAATCCGAGCTCGATAATGCGGATCATGAGTTCACCCAGGAAAAGGAGTGCCTGACCACTCAAATTTCCAAGGACAAGGAGTTGGTGCAGGAAGCCGACGTAAAACTTACGTCGGTGACCTCTGAATATGAAAGACTCTAGGCCAACAACGCCAGTGTTCATGCCGAGCTCCAACGTCTCCTTTTCCAGATTTCTCGTGAGTTCCCCTCCTCATTTTCAATTCTTATTCCTCCGGATTTAGTGCTCTTGCTCACTGGCCTCTGTGATTCTGTTCTTAGGCAAGTTCCCAGAAGGTGACTCCCTCGCTGCTGCCACTATAACCAGGACCCGCCAGCAACGTGGTATTCCAACAGGTCCTGCCGCTCGGTCAATCCATTACGAGATGGAGGATCTGCTGGTTAGCCTCGCTGCTCGTGTGGAGCTGGTGAAGAACTATGGTGCACATATCATGTCGGCAACAATGTGGATGCTTAACTCTCTCTGGCCCACTGAGCCCAATCCCAAGGGAAATGCTGCTCTTATAGCAAAGTTGATGGAGCGTGAAACTCAGTTGCACCGGTGGCAAGAGTATGCTACACGAGCCAGGGCTGATACATCACTGCAGTTCGTCCTCTCATGGTACGAAGGAATAGACTTGGGGCTGCTTGACCGTATGCACACCGGATCAAAGTGGTCCAATGATCCGGAGTGTGTCGCTCAACGCCAAGCCTGTGCCAATAAGCTTATCTAGTATTCCTTCTGACATGCTTGGAATGAGGGTCCGAGCTACTTGGATGCATTTGAAGATGCTGACATTGCTGAGGGCGCGGAGGACGAGGACGAGGCCTCTGAACTTGGTGATGACGCCAAAGATTCGGAAGATGAGGAGGACAATTCCCAAGATGAAGCCGAGGCTAGCACCCCATCCACAGACGCTGAAGTACCTCCTCCGTTAGCCAGTGAGTTGGCTTCTGCTCATGCCTCTTGAGCGTGAAAAAACACTTAACAATATTTCTCAGATCCTCGGTATGCCAGGTGAAATTGTACTTAAGCACTTTGGTTTTATTTTGCTACAATTGGTGTCATTTGCTACTAAGTTCTTAACCTCGGATTATCATGGGCGAAGTCCCCGAGTTTCCTTTTCTTGTTCCCCCAATTTTTGACTCGGCTCGGGTCTACCTTGATTCGGTTTTTTGACTTATGAGTCTGAGGTTCAAAAAATTGACTTAACAATACTTGAAACTTTGAGATTAGCTCGAAATAATCCGGCAGGAGACGAATAAAGTAAACAAGGGGTTAGTCCAAATATTAAATGTCGGCTCGATTAGTTCCCTTTCCTTAGTCATTGTTCATGTGCTTTGCCATTCCAAACTTGTTCTCTTGCTTGCCATGAAGCCAATTCTTGTTGGACAATAGCAAAGTCGAGGAGTTGGGTTTTTTGTGCTCATTTACTTCTAATCTAGCTAAGGTATAAGTAATGTAAGCCAGCCAACATATAAAAACATACAAACAAGAAAGACAATTATTATGGCAGTCCCCGAGTTTCTGCTAGGGGTGTCGAAGTTTCATTGATAAGCTCACTGCTGACATACATACCGACATATGAGTGACTCGGATACATTCACCTCTTTGTTAGGTGTAAAAAATACAAAGTAGTGCTACAATCCAGGGATGCTTAGATTCCTCTCCGGACCTGTCTGCCTTGTTCTTTTCCTATGGTTGTGCATCAATAAGATAGTAGGAATCATTGTGCAAAGCTTTGCATACAATGAAAGGTCCTTCCCATGGAGTGGATAACTTATGTATACCAGCAGTGCGCTGCACCAGCCGGTGTACCAGATCACCTTCCCGGAATACGCGAGGGTTTACTTTCTAGCTATGGTAGCATCGGAGATTTTGCTGATATATAGCGGATATCTCTTCTTCTGGCAGATCAACATCATTTTGTCGGGATTCGCGAACTTCAGCTTCTATGTATTGGGTGACCCTTGGAGAATCATGCTCTATGTCGCATGGTAATATAGCTTCTACCCCATATACTAGAAAAAATGGCGTATAGCCTATTGATCGATTCGGAGTTGTTCTTAAACTCCACAGTACCGCTGGTGGTTCTTCTATCTAGCACCCTACTAATCTTTGCAGCGGCTCTATGAGCCAGGGTTTTATCCCGGACAAGACTAGTCTATTGGATATTTCCACTTCTCCGTTTGATGCGGGGTGAGCGATAGAGGCAACATCTAGCCGGATCTTCTTTTCTCGGCAGAACATCGCAAATGCACCTTCAGCAAAATTAGTGTCATTATCAGTTATGATATTGTGGGGGTAGCCGTATCTCAACATTATATCCTTGAGGAACTTCACTGTCGTTGCCCCATCACATTTCCTGATTGGCTTTACTTCAATCCATTTAGTAAATTTGTCCACCAAAACTAGGATATGGGTCATTCCTCCTTTAGCCAACTTAAATGTTCCTACCATGTCTAGGCACCACACAACAAATGGCCATATAATGGGAATAGTTTTAAGTTCCGACATTGCCATGTGGGTTTTTGCGGCATATCTCTAGCAGCCATTGCATTTCCTCACCAGATCCTCTGCTTGTTCCAAGGCACTTGGACAATAAAATCCATGCCAAAAAGCCTTTGCCACCAACACTCTGGAGGACGCGTGATGACCACATTCTCCTTGATGAATGTCTCGGAGTATATCAAGCCCTTCTTCCGGGTCAACGCATCGCTGCAGCACTGTCGTTATGCTTCTTTTGTACAATTCGGCATTAATGATAGTGTATGCATTTGCCCTTGTCTAGACTTGCCTTGAGAGTACCTCACCATCGGGCAAAGTCTCGTCCTTTAGGAACTAAAATATGGGTTTCACCCATGTAGGTATAACTCGGACCAGAAAAGGCTCCTCGTCAATTTCCATAGCTTCCACCAACAAAACCCCTACCGTGTTTAGCTGACCAGTCCATGGGTTTGCTGAGGTAGTCCCTAGGTTTGCCGAGGTAGTCCCCGAGTTTGTTGAAGTGCCTCCTGTCTATTTCCATAGGTGTAGCTTCTGACCAAGAGAGGGCCGGGATATGATTGACTCAGATTCCGGTGAAGGTGTAATAGATGGTTTTATTAAGTGCACCAAAGCAACATTGGGCGGGATTGGTTGCCAGGATGAGCCCAACTTGGACAGTACGTCTGCTGCCTCATTTTCAATCTGAGGTACGTGATGAAATTCACATCCCTCAAAGAATTTGCTTATCTTTTGAACATGAAATCTGTAAAGGGCCAATTTGGTATCCAAGGCATCCCAATTGCCAGATGCTTGCTGCACCACAAAATCCGAGTCTCAAAAGCATTGTATCCAATGTATCCCTACTTCTTTTGCCACCTTGAGGCCATGCAGAAGTGCCTTTTATTCTGCAACATTATTTGAGGTGTTGAAGTGGATTTGGAGGACATATTTCAATTGATCTTTCTTGGGCGAGGTAAGTACTACTCTGATGCCGAGTCCTTCTTTCAGCTTTGATCCGTCAAAGTGCATTCGCCAATAATTGGAGTCCGCCAGAGGTGGTTCATACTGCATCTCGCCCCAATCCACAAAGAAATCCGCCACAACTTGTGATTGGATCGCATCTCTTATGTCGAACTGTGGTGCATATGGGGCTAGCTCAATTGCCCACTTCGCTATTCGACTACTAGCATCTTTGTTGCTCATAATCTCTGATATGGGTGCCTCAAATATCACTTTGGTGGGGTGTTCCTCAAAGTAGTGTTTGATTTTTTTGGCCGACATATACACGCCATATGCCATATTTTGATAGTGAGGGTAGTTCTGTTTTGAGGTGGACAATACCTCTCTTAGGTAATACACCGGCCTTTGCACCGACTTTCCTACTTCTTGACGCTCCACTACAATTAATGCACTTATGACTCGGTTGGTCACGGCTACATAGACCAACGTTGGCTCCTTGGGTAGTTCTTGGGGATATACTTTCCGAGTATCCTCACTATACCTCACTAACCAGGGTGGCCCTCTTCGGGTTAGAGCTTTGCTTCACAGGCAGCCTAGTCAGAGAAGAGACGGAGTCCAGTCCGGCTACGGGAAGGCCCAGAAGACTTACCGACATAGGCCCATAGTGTTACTTATAGTTCAAGATGTACTTTGTAACCAACTCTTAGTCATAGCCAGATAAATCTCTCCTGTAAACCCTAGGCAGGATATCTATATAAGCCGTCCTAGGGAGAGCCTTTAGGGCACCCTCACAATAGTCCACAATCTCAACTCACACAGGAGAAACCCTTGTAACCCATATTCTAGCTTTGCCGTATTACTGGATTGCTAGCAGGAGTAGGATCCGTCCAAAGCCGATGGATTCGAACCCGGGTAAACTTGTGTGCTCACCGACCCGGAATACCGTACGTCTCACACCCCTCTCTTACACACACCTCGAGAACCCCCTCATGGTGTACTTGTCATCAATCCGACGATAGTTGGCGCCCACCATGGGGCAAGTGAGCTTCGGATCTACGTTCTGAGCGGAATCTACAAGAATCAGAATCGGCGAGACTATCGTCATTGGTCGCATCCTCTACGCCAGTGAAGTCCCTCTCATCGTTCTCGACTAGGGAAGCTGTGACCACCTACACCATCATGTCTTTCGATGAGATCGATGTTTACATCGGTTTCGCTGAACCTGTCCCACCCACCCCAGCGTTGATGATAGAGGCAGCAGAAAATTCTGGGTTCCCTTTGTCCGCGGAGGCGGCAGAGTTCCGGATCTCATAAATCCCTAATCCCACCCATCCTGCACCCATTGCGGACATAGTGTAGAAAGTTGAACCTGAAGCAGATCTTGAAGTGCAAGTCAAATCTGGAGTGGATATCCCTAGAGAGGTCGAATCCCAGATCGATCCACCTGCGGAGGTCGAAATCCAGGAAGAGTAGGAAAACAACTCTTATTCCGGCTCTGATAATACCGGAACTGATAAACCCTTCCTAAGGTCCGTTGAGGCGCATGATGATGCAAGACACCAGCATGGATGAAATTCTCGAGACCATCAGGTGTTTCAAGGAAGCAACTATCTCAGGAGGCACACATCACACTTTGTCGAATATGTTGGATCCGGATCTGGCTCTGCCGATGCTGGGGACAACGAAGATTCGGTGCTGGAGGCAATCAGAACAAGCGTCGACTTACCGGAATCTTCGGATGATTCCATGACGTCGGCAGATTTCCAAAAGTTCTCCGCAGAATATGAAGAGGAGCTTAACTCCACAGCTGCAGAATAGGGAGAAGCCATGGACGAAGGATCCAGAGAAAACTCTCCTAAAGCACAGGACAACATGGATCTCAGAGATAATCCCGAGGACCAAATGGTCAAAAGTACCAATCAGAGTTTGACTTCGGGAAACAGGCCCAAAGCCGTCTTTGCTACCGGTGCTACCAAGAAGGCAAAGAGAAGAACAAGACCCCGTCAAAATATCTTCCAGCAGAGGAAGTGATTGCCGAGGAATATAAGGAAGACTTGGATGGCACACTTATGCCAGACGAGCCCATAGAAGAGTCAATGGATGGACACGTGGTCACCGTAGGTGCGCGTAAACTCATCGATGCTACATTAACCACACAATCCCTACAAATGCAGAACTTACTACTGAAGAACTGGATGAAAGGGCCAAGGCCCTGGAAGCGCGTCACCAAGTACTCCTGGACGAAGCCAAAAACATCAAGGAAGAAAAGAAACGCATGGCAGCTGTAGAGAAGTACATCTCTCGGTAGCATCAAAAGACCCGGAAACGTCACACTCGTGATAATCAATTTCTGGAAGTTCACAAAGTCCTCTTTGAAGGAGACCCGTGGATGCCTCGACTCGACAGCAAGGGAGATCTAGTGTACCCAACATCGGTGCAAAACATTGTTGCAGCTCGAGATATCTCGTCAAATAATCCAGGCCTAGAACAGGTTCGATTGGGCATTAAGCTACTCACGAAGGGTCTGGAGCTACAGATGGCCGCAAAATCCGGAAGCGGAAAACTGGTCTCCCAATCCTACCAATGTCGCACAGATCCGGCTTGGAATGACATAAGACCCCAACGTGCTC
Organism: Avena eriantha; assembly: GCA_910589775.1. Lineage (NCBI taxonomy): Eukaryota > Viridiplantae > Streptophyta > Magnoliopsida > Poales > Poaceae > Avena > Avena eriantha. Next base: position 130,018,864 of record OU342740.1, read on the forward strand.
CGGAACAGCATCACTGTTCCGACCGTCAGGTAGACAACTACTCAAGAACCGGATCTTCAGCGCATCATCATAGAACTGCACGTGACTGGCGCAATGTCGCTCCAGCTGCTGAGCAAGAGGAAATTGCTGCACTTTATCCGAGGAATTCTCCCCGGCGAGAGTCAAACGATCACAGGGAAGAAGACAAAGAGAAACATCACGAAGAGGACCATCAAAGAATGCCACCTCCTAGACCTACAATTTGTCCGGCTGAGCCCTGATACATTGCAAATGTATCTATATATTTTGATGTTCCATGCTTAGTTTTATCTACTTTCTTGTGTTTTGTTCCAACTTTGGAGTACTTTTATTATGATTTCTTGGACTACCCTATTAACAAGAGCCACAGTGCCAGCTGCCTGTTTTTTGCTGTTTTTGGTTCCAGGAAAGTCAGAAAATGAATATTCTCGGAATTGGACGGGACAAAAGCCAAAGTGCCTAATTTTCCAAAAGGGATCAAGTGCCAGAATATGAGACGGAGAGGGGCCAGGGGCCAGCCACACCACCTGGCCACGCGGCCAGGCTTGGCCCGCGCCAGGGGGTGGTCTGGCCGACCCCGGCACCCCCTCGGCCTCTCCTTCCGCCTATAAGTTGCCTTCGGGACGAAAACCCTAGGTACCCGATCAAAAATCCACGAAAGAGTCTGTAGCCGCCGTCGTCTCTGTCCCTAGATCGGGGGGATCTGAAGCTCTTCCCGACACCCTACCGGAGAGGGGAATTCACCATGCAGGCCTTGTTCATCACCATGCAAGCCTCCGGTGTGATGCGTGAGTAGTTCATTCTTGGACTACGGATCCATGTAGTAGCTAGATGGCTGGTCTCTCCTCCTTTTTGTTTCATGTTTAGATCTTGTGAGCTCCGTTCATGATCAAGATCATCTATTTGTAATTCATACATGTTGTGTTTTTGGGGATCCGATGGATATTGAGATGCTATTTCAGATTGATTATTGATTCTATCATCTCTTTATTATTTGAGATCTTGCATGCTTTCTGTTGTTAGTAGCTATCTTGGCCAAGTAGATTCTAGCAACTCCAAGAGTTAGTATTTATGCTCGATAGTGGGTTCATGCCTCTGGTAATCTGGGGAAGTGATAGAAATCTCTAAGGTACTAGATGTGATGTTGCAACTAGGGAGAAAACAACGATCCTTTGTTCATAGAACAATTGTATTGTTTACTTTACACGCAGTTCGTAAAGAAATAATCTGTTGCTTGCAACTTAATACTGGAGGGGGTTCGGATGATAACCTGAAGGTGGATTATTAGTCATAGATGCAGTTGGATGGCGGTCTATGTATTATGTTGTAATGCCCAATCAAGTCTCAAAGGAGTCAAGATGATTATTATATGCATGTATTGCTTTCTCGGTGTTTGTCAATTGCCCCGCTGTAATTTGTTCACCCAGCATGTTATTTATCTAAGGAGAGGCACCTATAGTGAACTATGGATCCTGATCCTTTTACTTTACATACAATCTACAACTGTTTACTGCTTTGTGTTTACTTTCTGCGAACTTTTACTTCTTTCCATTCGATACGTTTGATCCTTTGTTTTTCGCAAAACACGGTGAGATTGACAACCTCATCGCAAGATGGGGACAAAGTTCTGTGGTTGTGTTGTGCAGGTCTCCACGTTGCTACTAGCACCGGTAGTGCGCCCTACCAAAGCTTAGCTAGTAACACCTTTGGGGTGTTTCCTTGCTCCTACTAGTTCGATTAAACCTTGGTTTCATAACTGAGGGAAACTTGTTGCTATGCTCATCATACCTTCCTCTGGGGTTCCCAACGAGCTCTACATCAACACCGCCATCAAGCATTTTTCTGGGCGCCGTGCATTGAGCCATCAAGCATTTTTCTGGCGCTGTTGCCGGGGAGTCAAGGACATCTTCACAAGGGTAGTCCCTCACAACCAATCTCTTTACTTTGTTGTTTTTGTTTTTCTTAGTTTCTTTTTGCTTTGTTTGCTTGTTTTGTTCTTCAAAAACACCAAAAAAATAGTTTTACTTGTTTTGCTTTCTTATTTGAAAAAAAAATTAGTTCCTTTCTTAAAGTTGCCTTTATGACTAGCTCTGCTCCAATCACTATTTCATTATGGATAGCTCACTCAGTTTCCTATTTGGGAACAGTTTTATGACTGCTAAGGTAATAGATGAACCACCGCCTGCTAGAACCTCCATGGAAGAAGAAATTGTTGAACCTGAAAGCTCATTTGATGAAAAAGAGGAGAGTGATGGACAAAAGGAGGAAGAATGGATCTACCCATGCCTACCTTCTAATGAGAGTAACTCTTTATCCCTTACATTATTTGATTGTCCCCCATGCTTATCAAAGGAGGGTGAATGTTATGTTCCCGAGGATTCTTTTGAAAATATTTATAATAAGCTCTAGTGCTTGTAGATCATGAAAAACATGCCTTATGTGATAGTTATATTGTTGAGTTTATTCATGAGGCTACTGAAAATTATTATGAGAGAGGAAAATATGGTTGTAGAAGTTTTTATGGTAATGAAACACCTCTCTATGTGCCGAAAGTTTTGAAGTTACTTTTGTTTTATCTTCCTATGTCTATCACTTTGTTCTTTGTGCATTTATTTGTATACAAGATTCGTATGCATACGAAGAGGGTTAGACTTAAATGTGTTTTGAATTTGCTTTTTGATGCTCTCTTTTACTTCAATTCATATTTCCTATGTGAGCATCTTCTCAAATTTTCATGCATAACTTAAAGGCGTTAAAGAAAAGTACTTGTTGGGAGATAACCCAAGAGTTTTAGATGAGTCTTGGAAGTTATTACCTCTCTAATAACCTCTCCTTATCCTTTTTATTTGCTTTTTGTGACAAGAGTAACCTCTAATGAGAGTGAAGTAATGATTGGGAAAGTTGCTGTCCTGAAACAGATTTCTGTGCTTCACCGTAAACATTCCTTAGAGAGCTCTGTATGTCGGATTGAGCTGTAATTTTTTGTGGTTCTGCCCCAGGTTGTTATCTAACTTGCGTTAGTTCAATAATTTTTTATTTGAGCAACAAAAGGTCTTCGAAAAAATTCGTCTTTACCTTTTAGTCTGTTTTGACAGATTTCTGCCATTTTCTGCATTTGCTTCTTGTTGGTTCCTTCTTGAGTTTTTTTGGGGAATTGAGCTTTCTGAGGGAAGTGCTACAGTAGCTAGTGTTCTAATGGAAGTTTATTTGGTGTTAGAACTGAACCTTGAGACTTATTTATTTTAAAATGCACTAATGTTGCTAATGAGATTGTGTGAAGTTTTGTATGAAGGAAAATTTTCTAGTGTATGGAAGGAATGAGTAATGAGATGAAGGATGGACTAAAGCTCAAGCTTGGGGATGCCACACATATCACCCAGGAAATATCCAAGAAGTACAAACGTCAAAGCTTGGGGATGCCCAAGGCATCCCCTTCTTCATCAATAAAAATTCCAGGTTTCTTCCAAACGCTTCATTTTTATTGTTTCATGCACAGTTGTGTTTTTCTTGGAGCGTCTTCTTTTTCGTTTTCATTTTGGTTTTTAGTTTGCTTGGTTTGCTTAGTTTTATGAATAAGTTGGTTGGACCCCCTCTTTCACACATTGGTTTGCAAATAGTTTGGTTTGGTTTTGGAAACGAGTAGGAAAGTTCATGCTTATGTGGTAAAAAAAGCTTGTTTTTGGCTGTGGCCTATGCTTTGTCATGCCATTCTCGATATTATTTTGGCCTTATGCTTAGTATTCTTTGTTGTAGCATGACTTGTTATAAACAATTGAGATTGCCTAATGTGCCTTGGATGAATCATGCGTTGTTTTAACATATTAAAGCATAGTATAGTAGTATTCTCCATTGATGCTTTATTTGGGTTGACTTGGCACATGCTCACACCATGTTATGACTATCTCAAGTCACCATAGCCTTTATGATCCTTTAGTTTTCAACTTGTAGTATCACTTTATGCTTTGATCAATGATGTTTTGTCGCTCTGCATGATTATGGCCATTATTGCTCTCTTAGTTTGTCGCTCCCAGTCTTTTGCTAGCCTCCGCAACAAAGTATGAGTTCCAGTCATGCATCCAACTCTGTAAACCAAGTTATTCCAAAAATTCCACCATACCTACCTACTAGCTTATTCTATTCCAAGTATATTCATGCTTTTTTTTACCTTCCACTTGTTATGAGAAAACTAGTGATTAAAGCTCTCACGAACTTGATGACACACTTTACTTTATTGCCTCTAATAAACTTGAACCATTGGGTCCTTCCTTGTTGCGTATATGCTTGCACTTTATAAGTTGAAATTAGCAGAACCATGTTTCATGGGGAACACTTTCAACATTGCACTTGTACTTTGTACCCCGTTGATATCATGTTCTTTTGCTTACGGATCCCGGCGGTGTGAAATAAAAGTGGAACTTGTAAGATCATGGAGTTTGTATGTGTGTTAGAGAAACGCCTGGGCCGCTAGCCTAAGCCATGCCAAATCATGGTGGAAACTTGCAACATCACCATAATGAGCACTCTATGAACCATCCTCAATAAAAACCTATGCAAATAACAAATAAAAAGATCGCTGAGATGCTCATTTTCTGCTTGCCTTGTCATTTTGATTATGGGAAAGCTCCCGTATCATGTGCAAGGGGTACCCCGTTGGCGGTTCTTAATGATACACATATACTTACAATGACAAGAGCTTACTCGTGACTAAAGTTGAGTAGCATGAGGATCGGTCTTCGTAAGTAAGGGGCATGAGATTTCGGTTTATAACTTGTCAAGCATATCCTCTTTGTTGTGTCACTTTAACCTTAATCACCTTCAAGATGCTTATGATAGGGGCATTGAGAGCTGAAAGCTATAAGTACCATAATTTTTGGAAGCTCTTTATGAGACTTGAATCCCTACTTCCTTTTACAAAAGGCTTTTCTTCCACCATTATATTGAGTCTCCACCTTCTAACTTTATGCACCTACTTTGAGAGCATAGTGGCCATTCTTAGTTCTATGTGCATTGTCCCAAGACTAGTTGATTGATGCATAACTTGTTATTGCTTGTTTGAAACTGTTGTATCTAGTCACTCTTATGAACTTTTAAGGTGTCCAATGCATTTATATTTGCTACTCTATTGAGGGACAAGCTGAATACTTTTATGCTATGTTTTCTTTATGTGAAACAAACAAACGTCTTGCAAAGTATTGTTATTCATGAATCTTTTGTTTGTGCCTTTTCATGTTGCATCTTAGTTTATTTTCTTATTGCTAGAACTTTGTCTTTCATGTTATGATTGAAGTACTATGATCCCAGCTTTGAATGTTTTGCAAATATTTTGATCAAGTCTTTGATGGTGCATGTCACCTCAAAAATTATTTCTTTTTATCACTTACCTACTCGAGGACGAGCAGGATTTAAGCTTGGGGATGTTGATACATTGCAAATGTATCTATAATTTTTGATGTTCCATGCTTAGTTTTATCCACTTTCTTGTGTTTTGTTCCAACTTTGGAGTACTTTTATTATGATTTCTTGGACTAACCTGTTAACAAGAACCATAGTGGCAGCTGCCTATTTTCTGCTGTTTTTGGTTCCAGGAAAGTCAGAAAATGAATATTCTCGGAATTGGACGGGACAAAAGCCAAAGTGCCTATTTTTCCGGAAGGGATCAAGGCCAGAATACGAGACAGAGAGGGGCCAGGGGCCGGCCACACCACCTGGCCGCGCGGCCAGGCTTGGCCCATGCCAGGGGGTGGTTTGGCCGACCCCAGCACCCCCTCGGCCTCTCCTTCCGCCTATAAGTTGCCTTTGGGACGAAAACCTAGATACCCGATCCAAAATCCACGAAAGAGTCTGTAGCTGCCGTCGTCTCTGTCCCTAGATCGGGGGGATCTGAAGCTCTTCCCGGCATCCTGCCGGAGAGGGGAATTCACCCTGGAGGCCTTCTTCGTCACCATGCAAGCCTCCGGTGTGATGCGAGAGTAGTTCATCCTTGGACTACGGATCCATGTAGTAGGTAGATGGCTGGTCTCTCCTCCTTTGTGATTTCATGTTTAGATCTTGTGAGCTCTGTTCATGATCAAGATCATCTATTTGTAATTCATACATGTTGTGTTTGTGGGGATCCGATGGATATTGAGATGCTATTTCAGATTGATTATTGATTCTATCATGTCTTTGTTATTTGAGATCTTGCATGCTTTCCGTTGTTAGTAGCTATCTTGGCCAAGTAGATGCTAGCAACTCTAAGAGTTAGTATTTATGCTCGATAGTGGGTTCATGCCTCTGGTAATCTGGGGAACTGACAGAAATCTCTAAGGTACTAGATGTGCTGTTTCTACTAGGGAGAAAACAACGATCCTTCGTTCATAGAACAATTGTATTGTTTACTTTACACGTAGTTCGTAAAGCAATAATCTGTTGCTTGCAACTTAATACTGGAGGGGATTCGGATGATAACCTGAAGGTGGATTATTAGTCATAGATGCAGTTGGATGGCGGTCTATGTATTATGTTGTAATGCCCAATCAAGTCTCAAAGGAGTCAAGATGATTAGTATATGCATGTATTGCTTTCTCGGTGTTTGTCAATTGCACCCAGTATGTTATTTATCTAAGGAGAGCCACCTGTAGTGAACTATGGATCCCGGTCCTTTTACTTTACTTTACATACAATCTACAACTGTTTACTGCTTTGTGTTTACTTTCTGCAAACTTTTACTTCTTTCCATTCGATACGTTTAATCCTGTGTTTTCCGCAAAATATGGTGAGATTGACAACCTCATCGCAAGTTGGGGACAAAGTTATGTGGTTGTGTTGTGCAAGTCTCCACGTTGCTACTAGCACCGGTAGTGCGCCCTGCCAAAGCTCAGCTAGTAACACCTTTGGGGTGTTTCCTTGCTCCTACTGGATCGATTAAACCTTGGTTTCATAACTGGGGGAAAGTTGTTGTTGTGCTCATCATACCTTCCTCTTGGGGTTCCCAACGAGCTCTACATCAACACCGCCATCAAGCATTTTTCTGGGCGTCGTGCATTGAGCCATCAAGCCCCACTGTGGTGGGAGTGACGGATGAAGAAACGATGGACAACGTGCCGAGACAAGCCGGCAGGAGGCTCGTCGCAATGAAGACCCTCCCCAGTACTGGAATAATGACGCTCTGGACGGAGGCTGACAATCAGCCGGAAACAATCTAGCTTCCCCACCATCTCCACCAAGTAGCCATCACAACAGGTCTCAAGGAGACCAAGGAGGGCGTCTTGGCGGAGGAGGTGGTGGTAGAAACCGAAGTCCGGCTCCAAGGCACCGAAGCCATGTCGTCACTCAGGACGTTGATCTTTGTCTCCAAGTGACGCGAGACACCGGATTAACTCCAACATAGAGGTGCGGCGCTACGAAAACGATTATATATACGTGGGCCCAAAATGCTTCGGACCAAGAATTCGACAAACACATTTCCCGGAAGGATTTGCTATCTCAAGACACATTCAAGCCTACGATGGTGTGGAATTGCCAGATACTTGGCTCCAAGATTTTTTCCAGGCTTGCTGCATCGCTAACGGCGGAAATAGATTGGTCACAACCCAATATCTCCCACTTATGTTGCGGAAAACGGCGTGATCGTGGCTCAGTGAACTTCCGAAGAACACCATCCAAAACTGGTATGACAAGCAAAGTGTGTTCTTTCAGAATTTCGAAGGCACGTATCAGAGGCCCTGTACGGTAGCAGACCTAAAACGTTGCACCCAGAAAGCCGAAGATACTTGCTGAGATTATCTCGGATGATGGACCGACACCAAGAATTCCTGTGAAGGAGTAAATGACTAAACTGCGATTGAAGCTTTCATTGTAGGACTCCCAATTGGTTTACTACGTCATCCCTTGAATTGTGACAAGGTCACTGATTTGGGAGCGATGATAGAAATAGCGAGCAAGTATGCAGATGCTGACGATGATGCAGAGGGATTACTGAACACCCTAGATGTACCACAGTCGGCAAAACAACCAAAGGAGCAAGCTCATAAATGCAAGAACACCTCGGAAGAAAAACCCAACACAGAAATGGGGTCTAGAGGATGAGGAGGACATGGCGGTGGTTGCGGACGCGGTCGTGGGACATCAAGAGTCCAAGGTAGATGACACCAGCAACCTGGCAACACTTACTCTTGGGCCGACATTGCCAATAACCCATGTGTGCATCATTTAGATGCCAATGGGGGCTCGTCTCACACAAACACCGAGTGTCATTTTAATGAAGACATCAAGAAAGACGATACCGCGGGCTACATGGCTAAGCAGAAGAAGGGAAAGAACAATCCCGAAAAAGATAAAGAGACCAAGGAAGATTTCGACATGAAGGAAGCTGATCCTTCAAATCCCAAGCCGGAGGGGAAGAAAACCTTCGCCACAAAGAAAGACACCTACGTCACCTTCCTCGGATCTCAACCAGCTAAAGTCAAGAAAACAGTTATGCATGAGCTCAACGCAATAGTTCTGGCAGTCCCTCAGTACCTGGACTGGTCAGAAGTTGCCATCACCTTTGACCGTGCGAATCATCCGCCTAAGTTGCACAGACAAGGAAAATACGCCTTAGTCATCAACCCACTTATTGACGTATATGGTTTATCCAAGACTCTCATGGACGGTGGTAGCAGCATCAATATTCTATATGTAGAAATGCTACGCCGGATGCGGATCTCGGAGACACAGCTGAATCACAGCTCTGTGATCTTTCATGGAGTTGTCCCAGGAAGACAAGAAAATTCCCTGGGAGAGATCACTTTGGATGTTACCTTTGGAAATCCAAAGAACTATCGGATGGAAGCACTTTCCTTTGAAGTGGTCCCGTTCAAGAGCGCTTACCATGCTATATTCGGACGTCCGGCTTATTGGGATTTTATGGCTCATCCGTGTAACATTTACAATATGATGAAAATTCCACGTCCCAACAGCGTGATCACCATCAGGGAGACCCGAAGAAAGCACGAGAGTGCGAGCATGGAAATGTCGCCTTTGCTGAAGCCGTGCTACATGCCCAGGAGTACCAGGAGATCAAGAAGGCCATAGATCTGTCCGAGATGCCCGCAACGAAGAAGGAGGTGAGAAAACCGAATCCGGAGTTCAAGGCATCGAAAGATACGAAGAAGACGTTGTTGAAGGATGATGACCCCTACAAGGTAACCCAGATATGCGTAGGCCTAGATAGCGCATAGGAAAGTGTGCTCCTCATGTTCCTCCAAGCAAATCAAGATATCTTCGCATGGCAGCCATCTGGCATGACCAGAGTACCTAGGGAACTTGCCAAGCACTCTCTAAATGTACACCTGAATGCTAAACCTGTCAAACAGTCCTTACGACGTTTTGGCGATGTAAAGCGCAAGGCAATAGCTAAGGAACTAGCCCGGCTCGAGTTAGCCGGATTCATAGAAGAGTTCATCCATACTGATTGGTCGTCCAACCCTATAATGGTCCCTAAAAAGGACACCACTGGTTTAAGGATGTGTGTTGATTATACTGCCTTGCACAAGGCTTGTCCCAAATATCCATTCGCTCTGCCTAGAATTGATCAAGTTATCGATTCTACGGCAGGCTCGGAACTCCTCTATTTTCTCGACGCATATTCCGGTTATCACCAAATTCTGATGAAGGAATCGGATAAAATCAAAACTTCATTCATAACCCCCTTCGGAACCTTCTATTTCATTACCATGCCCTTTGGGCTCAAGAACGCAGGAGCTACATACTAGCGCACTATGCAGCGTTGCCTCCAAGACCAAATCGGATGCAACGTACATGCATATGTGGACGACATTGCGGTGATGTCCGGAAAGAAGGAAACACTAATTTCCGACTTGGAGGAAACATTCGCCAATCTATGAAAATACAACATAATGCTTAATCCGAAGAAATGTTTCTTTGGAATCTCAGCTGGAAAATTGTTAGGTTTCATCGTGTCTCAAAGAGGCATAGAGGTGAACCGAGACAAGATCAAGGCTATACTCAATATTTCCAGGCCAACTCGCCTGAAAGACATTCAAAGACTAACTGGTTGCATTGCTGCAGTTAGTCGGTTTGTAAGCCGGCTCGGAGCCCGCACCACTTTACAAGCTCCTGAAGAAGACCAAAAACTTCGTTTGGACTGATGAAGCTGAAGCTACACTACAAGACTTGAAAGAAGTACTCTCGTCTGCTCCTATCTTTGCAGCATCGGAACCAAGGGAACCGATGTTGCTCTATCTCGCTGCGACAAACAGGATCGTTAGTGTTGTCATGGTAGTGGAGAGACCAGAGGAAAATCAGGAACACCTGGTGCTACATCTGACTTACTACATCAGCGAGGTCCTAACTGAATCGAAGCAGCGGTATCCGCACTATCAAAAGCTGGCTTATGGTGTGTTTTTCACATCCCGTAAATTACGGCATTATTTTCAGGAACACCCGATTACCGTGGTGAGCATAGCTCCCATGAGAGATATAATCAATAATAGCGAGTCTACAGGACACGTCGCAAAATGGGTCATAGAGCTTTCAGCTTTCGACATTGAGTGTAAACCTCGAACAACAATCAAATCCCAAATCCTTGCTAACTTGGTTGCTCATTGGAGAGAGACAAAGGAGAATATGACCCTCCCAGAGTCGGACACTATATTTTGATGGGTCTAAGGCTCGAGGGGGCTCGGGGGATGGCGTGGTGCTCAAATCACCCCAAGTAGATAAACTTCTATATGTGTTGCAGATCCACTTCATAGCGACAAATAACATTTCCGAGTATGAAGCACTGCTGCGTGGAATCCGGATTGCTAAGGATATCGGCATCCGACGTTTGATGTGTTACGGAGATTCAGATCTTGTTGCTCAACAAGTGTCGGATATTTGTAATGCAAATAAACACATGGCAGCATATAAAGCTGTCGTGGATGAATTATCTAGAACATTCGAGGGATTCGAGGTTCAACACATCCCTCGAGCAGAAAATGAGGAAGTAGATGCATTATCTCGAATAGGCTCTGCATGGAAACAGGTGCCGGATGGTGCTTTTTTAGAGCACCTCAAAGTTCCCTCTATAAATGGAGTAGACGAGGAATATCCAACCAAATCCGACTCACCTTTAGTAGCAGTTCTGGCTGTAATTCCTAGCTGGACTCAACCCTACCTTGATTACTTAGTAGATGGAAAATTACCCGAAGACGAGGTTCTGAGCCGGCAGATCGTCCGACAAGCAAAAGCCTATAATATACTTAGTGGTGAGATCTATAAGAGGAGCGCTCTTGGGGTCTTTCAGCGTCGTGTATCTCCGAAAGAAGTAGTGGAAATCTTGCGAGAAATTCACGAAGGCGAGTGTGGTCACCATGCTGTAGCCAAATCTTTAGTGGCAAAGGCTTTCCGACGCGGTTTATTCTTGCTTACAGCCAAGGCAGATGCCGATCAGCTGGTCAAGACGTGCAAAGGTTGCCAAAAATAGGCCAAACAAGCTCATGTTCCGCCTGATCAGCTGCGAACAATAACTATAACACGACCTTTTGCGGTCTGGGGGATTGACATGGTAGGACCATTTAAACGGGCTCCAAGTGGATTTACTCACCTCTTAGTGATGGTGGATAAATTCACCAAATGGATTGAGGCTAAACCCGTCACTAGTTGTGATGGAGCAACATCCAGAAGATTTGTCGAGGATGTTATAATCCGATATGGTTATCCGCATAGCATGATCACGGACAACGGGAGTAACTTCTCTATGGGAGAACTTGCCGAATTCTGCAAGGAACAAAATATCCGGCTTGACATTGCATCAGTCGCACATCCGCAGGGTAATGGACAAGTTGAAAGGGAAAATGGTTTAATCCTACAATGCCTAAAGCCAAAACTCGAAGCACCACTGAGACGTGTTGCGGGGGCTTGGGCAGAAGAATTACCCTCCGTAATATGGAGCTTGCAAACAACTCCGAACAGGTCAACCGAATACACACATTTCTTTTTGGTCTATGTTGCTGGAGCAGTTCTTCCTAGTGATTTGATTCACAATTCTCCTAGAGTTGCCGCGTATATCCAAGAGGATGCCAAGATTTCTCAACAAAATGATCTCGACTTAGTCCAAGAAGTTCGCGTTGTTGCTAAAACAAGATCAACAACCTATCAGCAGAAGTTACGCAAGTATCATAGCCAGAGAGTCAGAAACCAGTCTTTCAATAAGGGCGATTTGGTTATCCGGCTTGTGCAGCAAAGAAAGCACAAACTTTCCGCAGTATGGGAAGTGCATTTTTTGGTTAGTCGAGTGTTGCACAATGGTTCATACTACCTAACTGATATGTGGCAAGTCAAAGAAAGACATGCTAGTAAGAAGAGAAAGAGAGCTGGAGGCAGTACAAACCCGGAAGAATTAGACAGACCATGGAATATTGCTCAGCTACGTCCCTTTTATTCTTAGTTTATCTTTCTTTGTAATCATATATGTGTACATATTCAATAAGAAATAAAGTATTGGTTGCCTCAAAAAATTTCTGAGAAGTTTTTTACCATCTTATTTCCGAATGATCATGTCATAGTCAAAAATCCTAGAATACTTGAAAGTACTTTATGCTCATGTTTGTTCTGATTTAGATTTCTGATTCTAAAATTACTACCTTCGGGTATAAATTTAAATTTTATAGTATGTGTTTTGGTTATTTGTCTGATTGCCGGATGCGGGTATTTTCCAAGTAGTGAATTGTTGGTACTGGAAGCCGGCTTTTTTATGAGTTTAAACTGGTTTAGCAGTTGAGCTCCATTGCTCGGCAAAGTTTCCATGCTAAAGTTTGGCCAGCTCACGAAAGGGACGAGGCGGAAAGCCAGATAAACGATAGTGTAGACAAAAAACACAAGTGCTTATGCAAACATTTTAGGCACATAACATTAAAGCCAAAAGTGCTGAATAGATATAATAAAACTTGGCACTAGCAAAAGTATCATACTACTTATTATAGACCCAAATTGTTTTTAGAATAACACATTGTTCTTTTTGATACTCTATGATGCAGGGGGAGATGTAGGAGCTGCCGGCTCGCTGGATACATCAGCCTCGCCTTGATAACGTTCTGAGATGTTCAAATCTGATGTGGTTTGTTCATCGTCGGAAACTTCTGTTGTTTCTTCGGCATGCGGAGGTGGCGTGTCCATGTGGGTGAAGAAAGGAGTGTCGTAACTGGTTAAGTCAACTACGTGACACCCATATCCGGCACATGAGTCCATGATAGCCTTGATGTCTTGCTCATGTCCGTCTTCATCCACTTTGCAGTACCCTCTGGTTACTTGCTAGATTTCCATGTTTCCATGGTGGCTCATAACCATGGTGAGAGCGTTTTGCGCCGCTGTTTGCGCGTAGGACATATTCTAGTCATTGACAAGCTGCGGCATCTCCTTGGCTTTGTCTCGCACCTAAAAATAAGACATGTTGTGCATATCCGGAACCTTGAGAACTTCGCCAATATCTTCAATGGATTGACGGAAGTCATGCAGCAAATCACCGACTTGTGTAAGCCGGCTGGTGCGAGATTCGGTAGAGCACTACCAGGAAAATGGCTATGGGTAATCCGCACATCCGTGGCGCACGTGCTAGTGGTGCCCCACAGCTAAAATAGGCGTGGCGCACTGGCCACAGGTGCCCTACGGCGAACTACCGTAAGCGTGGCGAACATGCGGGTGGTGCGCCACGACAGTATGTGGGCCAGGGCACTATCGGCCGTAGACCACATAGCCGTAGCGCACCTGTGGGAAGTGCACTACGGGTGTGGCCGGTAGTCGTGGCGCACATGGCCACCATGCGCTACAGGCAAGATTGGGCCATCATGCTGTGTAACTGGGAAAATACGTCTATGGCGCACGGCTGGTATGTGCGCCACGGATGTTTTTTATTCCTGTGGCGCACCGCTCCATGTGCGCCACGGATGTGTGTTCTACTACTACTTTTTGGCACATACCTTTGCACATTTGACTAGATCTCACCATCTCGCACTTCACTTTCCCCTCCTTCTTCCTCATTGCCCCTCCTCCTTCCTCCTCAATTTATCCACTCTTTCACCATTTATAGCATATCAAACTTACCTTGGATGCTACATACATAATAGAGGAAAGCTCTCCTTCCGGCCACCATCCTATCGATCTCTTACCTCTCCTTCGTGATCTTCTCGGTCTCTCATCTCGGTAAGTTGTCTATGCAAGAGGATGTGTTTATGTCTATGGATGATATGGTCACATATCTATGGAGAGGATCGAAGCTCTCATGTGTTTGGAGAGCATGCATTGCATGCTCTCTCATATATTGGCATTGTTTTACCAACATGTTGATTCATTTCCATTTTGGCAAGACTTTGGCATTTCACAAAGGTCCTAATTTTAGGATAGGTCATGCCAAAATTTTAATTCTAGGATAGAGCATGCATCGGTTCTGTGGTTGTAAATTTTAGGATAGAGCATGCATCGACCATTGCATGCATGCATTGGTTCTGTGGTTGTAATAAACTTCTAATTCTACCGTGTACACCGCGTAGGCAACCATGGTCCGCATAACGAGCGAAGGCATTGTGGCTAGATTTTTAAAATGCGCGGCGGCCGACATGATACAAAATAACATGACTGAGATAAGATGTCCGTGTAGAAGATGCAAACTCAATTGGTTGATCGACCCAGATTCCAGAAATCTGCAGGCGCACCTGCTCCGCCATGGTTTCATGGATGGCTACACTCGGTGCATAAGTGATGACGAAGACAATGAGGCCCTAAATGGGGCGGCAGAAAATGAGGAAGGAGGGCAACATGATCATGATCACGGCGAGGACCGGCGAGATGAAGAAGAGCCTCCTGGAGATGGTGAAGGTGCGGAAGCAGACCAGGATGATGATGATCTAGATGCCGAAGCAGACGATGGAACAACGTCAGGCTGGGTGCAGAACCCTTATGTTCAAGAACTGCTTCTCAAGCAGACGAGTAACACCAGGGCTGCCGCTAGAGAGAAAGCCAAGCTTGCACAACATGAGAAAGACACGGTTACTCCATTGTATGAAGGATGTAAGCCTGATGATACCCGGTTGAATATAACGCTCAAGGCTATGGAGATGAAGGAAAAACACAAATGGACCGACGGAAGCTTCGACAATATGATGGCATTCTGGCACGATCATCTCCCGGAGGGGAACACGTGTCCAACTAGTATCGAGGATGCCACGAAAATCGTGTGTCCTCTTGATCTACCGCGCATTAGATACCACGTCTACATCAATGATTGCATCATTTATCGGGGCGAGGACGCGGAGAAAACCACATGCCCGGTGTGCGGCGTTAGTCGATACAAGAAAGGGAAGAAAGCTCCTCGGAAAGTGGTATGGTACTTTCCTATCACTCCTCATCTGTAGTGCTATTTCGCAGACCCTAAGGAAGGAAATCTCATGCGCTGGCATGCGGAAAGAAAGAAGCCAGGAGATGACGATGACCTTGAAAAGGATGATCTGCTGATGCACCCTTCAGATGCTAGCAAGTGGAAAGCATTAGACCTTGAATTCCCAGAATTCGGTGGAGATTCGAGGAACATCAGCTAGGTGCAAGCACCGATGGACTCAATCCGTTCGGTAGCCAGAGCAGCACGCACAACACTTGGCCCGTGTTTGTATGGATGTACAACCTCCCTCCCTGGTTGTGCATGAAAAAGAACTACATACAAATGAATATGCTAATTCAAGGGCCAAAACAACCTGGTACCAAAATCAATCTATATCTCGGGTTGTTGAAAGAGGAGCTAGCCATGTTATGGGAATCTAGAGCCAATACGTATGACGCTGTTGCACAAGATTATTTCACTATGAGAGCCGCGTTGGTCACTACGGTGCAAGACTATCCAGGTTGCGGATATTTCTCAGGGCAGGTTATCTAAGGATTCTACGCATGCGTTAGGTGCATGGATAACATGACCTATCTCCAACTAGAGAAAGATCCAGAGTCTTCGAAAACCATGTTCATGGGGCACCGGAGGTGGCATGGAAAGAATGATGCATGGAGAAAACATGGAGATCTGTTCGATGGGAAATCCGAGACCCGAGGAATCCTAGAACGGAGGAGGAGCGAAGAAGTGGATGAATTGCTGAAAAACTAGAAAGAGTGTCCTAAACCGGGAAAGAAGTGAAAGAGGCAGCAAGACAAGCCGTTGATGAAGGTATGGAAAACAAGGTCTATTTTCTGGGAGTTACCATACTGGAAGTTTCTCCACACGCCTCATAGCCTTGACATCATGCATATCACGAAGAACGTGTGGGAGAGTCTGGTTGCCACCCTAATCAACATGCCAGATAGGACGAAAGATGGTCCTAAAGCAAGGAACGACTTGATATTCATGAACATCCGGAAGGATCTTCACGGCGGACGCCCTACTCCTCATGATCAGGAAGATGACGATGATCATTAGTCGGATGCGACACAAGGTCGTCGAAAGGCTAAAAAGGTTAAGAAGAATGAATATTACTGCCCCCCTTCGTGCTTCACACTAAGCCATGATGAGATCAAACAGTTTTTCAAGTGCCTTCTAGGAGTCAAATTTCCTTACGGCTACACGGGCAAAATAAGTAGGTACCTAGATGAGGCTAAGCAGAGGTTTAGTGGGATGAAGTATCATGACTGTGCCATGCTAATGACGCAGATACTTCTGGTTGCACTATGAGGTATAATGGACAAGCATGTCCAAGAAACATTGTTTGGGCTCTGCAAGTTTTTTGACATCATCTCTCGAAAGTCAATTGGCGTGAAACAGCTCGGGAGGCTACAAGAGGAGATCGTGGTGATACTATGCGAGCTCTAGATCTACTTCCAGCCCGCATTCTTCAACTCGGGCCGATGTTCCTTCGCAGCATGATGCCATTCGAAAGGATGAACGGACACATCAAAGGACACATTCGCAACAGGTCCCGTCCAGATGGAAGCATAGCCAAGGGCTTTCTGGTCGAAGAGTGCATCTCTTTCTACACGAATTATCTAGGCATCGAGAACCCTGTCGGTCTTCCCATCAATAGGCACCTTGGCAAGCTCTATGGATCGGGTCACCGAGAGGGTCATCGCGTACTGCATGCAGACTTCCATTGTCGACGCGCAGACTTTGATCGAGCAAACCTGGTCACGCTACAACATTTAGAACTAGTCGATCCTTGGGTATAAAAGCAGAAAAGATCAATCAAGAATAAGTACAGTGACCAGGGCATACCGAGGACACAGGGAGAAATAATCAAAGAGCACAACTCAGATTTCATGCATTGGTTTAGGCAGACGCTCCTAGATAATCCCCCGCAATCGCATTCTACGGAGGAAAACATCATATTCACCTTGTCGTAGGGACCCATGCACAACCTGGTGACCTATCAGGCGTATGATATCAACGGCTACACATTCTACACGGAGGAAAAGGACAACAAGTGTGACTATCAGAACTCAGGCGTAACATCGGAATTCTACACCGATGACAACATGAAGGAAAGATTTTACGAAAGGATCGAGGAGATCTGGGAGCTCGACTACTGTGGAGAAAAGGTGCCGATGTTCCGTGTCATATGGGCCAAGAGCGTCGAAAGAGAAGACCGGTATTTCACAACCATGTTAATACCCAAAGCAGCCAAATCCAAGGCCGCCGGTGCGCACGTCGCCCCGAAAAATGAACCATGGGTTCTGGCTAGCAAATTGGACCAATTTTTTTTATTACCGACCCGACAAAGCCTAGTCATGTTGTCATGAGGAGAGAAAAAAGAAAAATCATCGGAATGGATGAAGTCACCAACGAGCAAGACTTCGACCAGTACGGCGATCCAAAGATTGAAGATGACAACGACTACAATGATGAAACATACATCACAAGAAGAAAAAGGACAACCTTACCTAAAAACGTAGCCCGTTCGAGCAAAGAAACATAAAAGTGTTGGGGCTAAATTATTTAACCGCGACAAAGAAGGGAAAAAATATTGTAAAACGCTAGCTCAAAAAAGATTGTAAAACACATGCTCAAAAAAGATTGTATTGATGCATATGGATGGCATATTATTAATGGACACATTATTATTTAATTTCTTTCTACTTTGAATCACTTTTGTACCACTTTTGTAGCACTTTTATGATATATATGTACCACTTTTGTCATATAAAACATATACCAGATATTTTATATAGTTTACATAGTTTTTGGGATATTTTGTAACATTTTAAAGTAGTTTTAAAAATAAAAACAAAAAAAGGGGGAACCAGGGTTTGAACCTGGGTGCTCACACATGTTAGATTCGAGCATAGGGCCGAACCAATGGGATACGGCAGTGCTAGTGTTAACAACAGGGGCAGCCACCCTCTTATTTGACCTGACACGACACTTAGCCGTAGCGCACCCTTACCTAGTGCGCTACGGTTAACCGTAGCGCACTAGGTAAGACCGCGCTACGGATAAGTGCCGTGACAGGTCAACTGTCGACCACGGACCCGTCCCTCTCCCCATCCTCAGACACTTATCGTCCCTGATCGAGACAAGAGACGCGCCACCGCCGCTGCCGCTCAATCTGATCCGCTCACCCACTGCCTGCCACCGCACTTGCTGCGTCCGAGGACGAGGAGGAGAGGAGGCCGCCGAGTCCGCGGACGAGGAGAGGAGGCCGCCGCCGCTCGATCTGCCTGTCGCTGCACTCGATGCTACCGAGGAGGAGGCCGTGGAAGAGGAGAGGAGGCCGCCGTGTCTGAGGAGGAGGAGAGGAGGACGCCGCGCGTCCTAGGAGGAGGAGGCCACGGCGCAGTACGTTGAGGAGTAGGCCATGGAGGAGCGCGTCCAAGGAGGAGGAGGCCGTGGAGGAGCTCCATCCGTGTTGTTCGTCGTCGTCCGCACGCTCTTCGTCGTCGTCGTCTTTGAGGTGAGCGTCCCCTCTCTATCTAGCAAATACGAGGTTGGAATTAGGAGTGTGTCTTACTGTATAAGTTATCCATGTGCTAGTATTCTTTCCTCCTGTATAACAAAAACCTGGGCACTTTTCTTGCCCGTTCTCCATGATCTTTGGCCTCATGGTCTTTTGCTGCCATTGGAGGTCAGGAAAATAATGAGGAACTGTATATATGTGACAGAAATTTAAAATGCCATCAAGTTGAAGATTTCTTCCGAAATTAAAACACAAACAAGAGATATTATAGATGCAAGTCTAGTATGTGCTAATATACATTCACAAGAGTGAAGAATATAATGCAGAGATAGTGGCAACGACATGATTGAATAACCTTGACTTATCATAGTAATGCCATCTGAATATATGACTAAATAAGACTATCTAGGCATTATCATTTTCTGGATTTTTTAATTAACAATAAAGCTTCCTAGCATAGTCAACAAAGAAGAATTAATGACTGAGGCCTAACGAAGTTGCAGACATACTAAAGTGCCAAAAGAAGAATCATCTCATATCCTGGAAATCTTAACGATTTATGGATAAAGTACTACTCCTTGGATTCCTACATGTAAGTCACTGTGATATCACTTGGGTGAGAAATAAACCTTCAATTGTCACAGTAATGTGATCTGAATATATCACTGAATAATTAAGACTATCCAGGCATTATCATTTTCTAGAATTTTAATGAAAATGAAGTTGCCTAAGAATCTTGCTCAACATGGAAGAATATATGATGTTGGAGGCCTAAGAAGAAATTGCAGAAAAAAGAGTTGTACTATAAAGAGGCAAAACAGAAAATGAAACAGAATATATGATGTTGGAGGCCTAGGAATTTTATTTCCTATTCTTGAATAGAATGAAACAGAAAATGATTTTTATTTGCTGTAATTTGCTTGTTGTTAATTTCTATTCTTGCTATCATTTTATTGAAGTGCACTTGCTATAATTTGCTTGTTTTCAAGACCACCTGAAAGTTCTACATCTGATATATGTTCCCGCCTTCCACCATTCTTGGTTATGCTCTCCTTTAAATACCAGTTAGAGTGTTGCCCTTGCTTTGTTGTACTCATAGCTATATTACCCTGCCTAGTACTTAGGTTTAAATGGACTCAAATGTTTCCCAAGTCCTGACAATTTGATGACTATGAAACCTCATGAAAGGTTTCCCAAGTCCAGAAAATGAATTTAATTTTATTTCCTGTTCTTGCAATCTTTTGTGCTTCTAAGTTATATGTTGTAGGATTGCAGCAAATGACAACAAGCATTAAAGTGCACTTGTTTATGATCTGCAACACTTGTATGAAGCACTTTGTTATTGTTGTAGCACTTGTAATTGTGCTTGTGCTTGTGCTTGTAAGAAGCACTTTCTTATGTCGTGTATGAAGGTGCTTGTATGAAATGAGTCCCGATTTTCGCTGAAATGTTGATTAACTTCCGTTTCGGCAGAAATCAGGCACTCTTAGTTTAACAAAAATGAGCAAAGGTCATGACGGATTTTTCCGCGCACTTTACTTACCATTATTTGCCTTTTATTAGTGCAAACATGTGTGACAACGACGAGGCTGGCTCTTCTCAGCGTATCAACGCTGAAGGAGAAGTGAGACCTCAAAAGAGACCCTTGTCATTCTGGGAGGAGGTCGAGCGGCTAGAAAGAATGACAGAGGGCGATGAAGAATACAACCCTTCCGAGAGGGACGACAATGAGATGGAAGACGTGGAGGAAGAAGAAGCAGTCAAAGGAACGGTTGATGATGAAACCACTGATGGTGGCGAGGGCACAACAAGTGGTAGTAATCCGCCTAAGAAGAAGGAAAGGCGCCCGAACACGGTCGGCACCGTCAGAGAGGAAATTACCGAAGTGAGCCCAACAGGGGTTCCTTTGGCGCCCGACCATGTCGTTAAAGGGTACGGTGGGAAAGTGGCGGCTATCACCCAGACCGCCATCTCGATCAACACCGAGAATCTCTGGCATAAAGATAATGGCCATTTGCGCACACTCCTCTTCGAGAAGCTGCACACAAGATACAAGTTCCCCCTTCAGTATCAGAACACAGATTATCATGGGAATGAAGTAAATAAATCTGCCCTCACGAAGATGAGCACCGCCCTGGCCAGCTGGAGAACCCGGATAAAGAAGAAGATATTTAAAGAAGGGAAAAGTCTCGAGGAGATCCAGAAGATTGACCCGCAGATCACCGAAGATCAATTCCGGGAGTTCAAGGCCAAGTGCAAATCCGAAGCAGCCAAGGCCTCGAGTAGGCGGGGAAAGGAATTGCAGGTGATGAATATAGGTCACCAACATATCGGATCTGGTGGTTACAGAGCTGCGGAGCCCAAATGGGATAAGGAGGACGACGAGTATAGAGCTAAGGGGTTACCTAACCCCTTTTCAAAATTCGAAAGCAGGCAGCTTCGAAACTTTATCAGGGCTCGTTACCATGTGGACGCCAAAACCAAAGAACTCACCGCGGAAACTAAGGTGAAGGACTTCGAGGTTCTTGTGGTAAGTAATATAATTACCGCGGATCAAGTCGATTGCATTCTAATCGATCAAGTCAAATTTCTAAACAGTTCACGTTACTTCTTCTGCAGGAGCAGGAAATTGCTAGTCAGGGATCCCATGGTTCCTCATCCCACGGGTCGACGGTGGCCACCAGGTGGGATAACCCTTTTAACAGGGCGATGAACCGGGCCAAGAAAATCACGCCCGTTACAAAGAAGCCATCATCGGCTGGTCGTCTGGACGGCTTCGGAGCTAAGAATTGGGTGGATCATTTTGGTCCACCCCCGAGGACGCGTGTGGAGGGAAGGAGCGACGAGGAAAACCGCGAGGTTCGGGAACTTAAGGAACAAGTGGCACGGATCCCGCAGATCGTCCAAGACAACCTGGCAATCACCCTCACCTCCATCCTGCCTACCTTGGTGGAGTCAATAGAAAACTGGAGTGCGGGTGGTCGACAAGGGTCGTGCCCGATTCCAAGCATGGTCAGTAGCCACTCAAACAATGTGGCGCCGGCGAACCCGGTGAATTATGTGTTCATGACTCTGCCCGCTAGCACGGCAGTGCTGGAAGCATTGGTGACTCTGCTCGCTAGCACGGTGGCACCGGAAGCATTGGTGACTCCCCCTACCATCACCGTGGGGCCGGAGCTTAATGCACCCGATAGGGAGAATACACCGGCGAATGGCACCGCGCCATCAAGCAGCCCCTCCGTCTCTTGCACGCCCGTCGTCGTATGCGGTGCCTCGACATTAGCTGAGCTCGACGCCATCACGGTAAACCAAATACTTTACCGCCTTCCCATTTATTACTCTTATGGCATCTTTTTAATGCCATACATGTTTTTTGCAGACGAATGTTCCATGCACTCTCTTAAGCTTCGTGAACAACGAGTTGAGGGATGTTGCCAAGGGTACCATTATTCAACCCTTGCACCACATGTTCCACTCAAAGCCGATGCCAGATAGCATGCATAGGGTTAAAATTATCCGGGTGCTAAGGGGCTGCGACAACCTGGAACCTCCCATTCAACCCCCAGGAGCGGATGAACAAGAGCCGGCTGTCCTCAGAAGTTGCTTCGTCTTATTCCTGCTATGGCCAAAGAGCATGATTCATTTGGGGACGGCCGGGGCCATCACCCAACAGAAAACAACACCGCCTGTCATGCCAGTGCCAAGCCATGGCAAGACCCCCACACCGCTACCGCCGTCACCTCCACGCGATTGTTCGGCTAGTCATATTGACATGAGCATGGCGCAGGATCCGAACGAGGATGACGAAGATGACTTCGATGATTCTCAGGAGACGCCTCCAGCTTGCACCTTCACCGAGCCAGCGGATACATCCAACCGACCCTTTATTCTAAGCCCTGACACACTACATAGAGCGATCGATGCTCAGATTGCGGTGCCTACCCACTTCCCAAAAGGCAAGAAGTCCAAGAAAAGAAAATCTCGCAGCTCGAGCCGGCCGGTGGCGTCAACTGCGAATCCGATCAGGTTTCAGGACGAGCCACCAAGACCCAAGGGTATTATGTGGAGGATGCATGTGGCGGGTGAGCCCGTGCTAACTAAGAAATTGCTCAGGCTCGCCACTTCAGAAATGAGGAGTGTGCATGACGGTGTGCTGACGATAGAGAGATGCCTTCTTGCGGAGAAAGATCCCTCGCACCCGGTATTCGTGGTTAAGGTGCCACATGGCTTGGGCTTTGTCGATAATGTCCCCGTGGATCTGTTCTTCCTGCGGTTTGACGACATCTTCAATATGTTCCACCTGTATCCGCTGCACTATACCATGGTATGCCTGTTTTCTCTCAGCCTGGACATTCAGATCATTAGAGAGAATACCCCGGGCATCGCTATAATGGACCCCTACTACATGCGTGAAGGCTGCTTGGGAAGCGCCATTGAACGTCGATTTGTGGCCTCGTACCTCCAAGGCATCTTGGTGGTGAACAAGAC
The DNA here is from genome assembly GCA_910589775.1 of Avena eriantha. Taxonomy (NCBI): domain Eukaryota; kingdom Viridiplantae; phylum Streptophyta; class Magnoliopsida; order Poales; family Poaceae; genus Avena; species Avena eriantha. The sequence goes on from OU342740.1 coordinate 130,042,251, forward strand.
AAAGGAATACATTCTCGTGCCTTTCTTTCCTGAGTAAGTCATTATTCACTCGTCGCCATAACATGCTTTATTATATTTTCATCATTCTTTTCCCAACACATTCCATTTGAACTGTTTTGCACAGAGATCAACACTGCACACTCATCTGCTTGTCGCCAAAACATTTGTAAGCCACGTATATCAACACAGGGAGTCAAGAAAAGAATAAAAACTTCGACAAGATCAAGGAAGTTCTGGATGATGCTCTTACCGGCTATGCCTCAGCAGAAGGTGCCACCTTCGTGCGTAAGAAGCTCCAGTTTGGCAGGCACGTCTTCACCCATGTGACGGAATTCTCCTGCGTGAAGCAGCCGGCAGGCAGTCAGAAGGAAGCCTACTATGCACTCCATCACATGAGGGCGTTCCTACTAGAGCAACAGAATTCTACACTGCCAGATCATATCAAACGGTGGGCCAAAGCCAAGGACAGGATCAATGATTCAGATATTAGACAAGAGATGTATCGCATCCAGCAATAGTTTGAGGCAATCATCAGCCGTGATGTCATGACTTCAGGGGGGGTCTTCTACGGAGGCAATCCCCCGAATAACCGTGACGTAGTACATCGCCTAAAGATGCAGGGTGACTATAGGGCGTTCATGACGAAACAAGGCGTCCTCCCATTCCCTGAGCCGAGCCAGAAGTCTTGATGTGTTGGTCTAGTTGTAGTTCTTTTTCACCACAAGTACTTGTGTGTGTCGACATGTACATGCTAATACTTATTAATGTTATGAATCAACGCTTACTTCTTTTGCTTATTATTAGGGTTATATATGTATCAATGCTTAGTTTGTTTGCTTACTCTTTGGTCCTTTTCTGCTTACTTTGGTCCTTTTTTGCTTACTTTTTGGTATTTTCTGCTTACTTTCTTACCTTATTTGATAAGTATATCTTTATATGCGACTTTTGCTTGTTTTTTCACCCACCATTTAATTATTATTGCCAACTTGTAGATGACGTGGTACGTCGTGTACAAGGGACGGGTTCCCGGAGTCTACGATGATTGGGAAGACTGTCGGAGACAGGTGCACCGTTTCAGTGGCAATAGCTACAAAGGGTACAACACTATGGCGGAGGCGGAAGCTAGATATGTGCGCTATCTAGCGGGAGTTAGGACGAGGAACCGGATGAAGACCAACACCTCCGTCGCGGTGATGCTTATCGTCCTTGGTTGTCTGTCCTGCATGTTCCTACTTTAGATGTCTAGGCGAGCTTCCGAGCTCTAACTTGGTTGAGACATGTATTCATGTCATCACTAGCTACTTTGTAACTTGATCGAAACAAGGTAACTTATAATGTGTATTTATGTATATGACTTATCAATATGTATTTGTTTCTATCTTGTCTGTGTATTTATTTCTGTACTGTATATCTGTGTATTTATTTCTGTACTGTATATCTGTGTATATCAGTTGTATTGTATATAATCTATATTGAATATCATATGTATTGAGTATTTCTTTTTTTAAAGCTCAACCGTGGCGCACATATACTTGGTTAGTGGCGCACTACGTTAGTGCCGCACGTTGTCAAATATTAGTAGCGCACTACATCATGCGCCACAGGAAATACAGTGGAAACACACTGCCTTTAAAGTTGTGGCGCACCAAGCAGTGCGCTACTACTAACTCGAGATACCTGTAGCGCACCTGGCAGTGCGCTAAGGGCACTTTTTAGCCATAGCGCAGAACTCGTGGCGCACCACTATTGCGCCACGGAAGGGGAAAACAGGTGCGCCACGGACGTGCGTTTTCCTAGTAGTGGAGGTTGAGTCCAGAAGTTCAGAGGACCTGCGCATGTAATGCAAAATGGTTAATAAACGAAATCCGACATCGAAAAGTCGAAAGATGCAGAAAAGTCAGAAAGATGGAAACATACTAAGGATGACATCGTCGATTTTGGTCTTCTCCTCTCGAAGACTCTGGAGTTCAGCCCAGAGTGCTTTGGTGATATCCTTCTCTCTAAACAATTTATTGTTGATATCTGAGATTTTCTTATCCTGGAGCAGAATCTTACGATCACGCTCCTCGGTGGCCATGGAGGAGGATTCGAGAATTTGAGCAATGCTCTTCTCATGATCCGCCTTAAGCTTATCTAGCTCTTGACGGAGATCCTTGTTTTCCACCACCAGGGTTTTAAGATTCTCAGCCTCTTCAATCATTGCACAGGACTGCTTTACCAGTGTTATAGTAAAAGGCACAACTGTTGAACAAAAATTCGACTATGAAATAAAAAGTAAGGTTTGAGTATTGAAATGATTACCTTCATCCTCATCCCTAGATACCTTCGATTGAGCATTTTCAAGCCGGAGAGCTTTGATCTCTCTCCGCTTGTTGCAGATATTCTTCAACAATTCCTGGTTATATGAATTAACTTTCTCTAAGTCAGAATACCCAGAGTCAGAAGTTTACTAAAGACTCGGGCAAATATTGTAACTAATATCAGCATGAGCCTTGGGGGATACACTAGTTCATTATTTGGCATCCTAATAAAGCATAAATCCGGATTTATCTATCTACCTTCATGCTTGGGGGCTAGAGGATATGATAGAAAATAACATAAGGAAAATTGTGAGTTGGAATTCTGACTTACATGTTGTTCGTGAGTGAGTGTTCTCAGGCTCACATTCACTTCTGCAGAAACCTTCTCGGCGAGGGTGAGTGGAATAATCGGTGGTGGTGGAAGCACACCGGCTCTTAATCCCTCGTCGCGAAGACGAATTTGCTCGAGGAGTTTGGAGTACTTGATATCCTCCGCTTCTTGTGCCTCCTCCTCGGTAGTAATATTTCGGCTCTCCAAGCATTGTCGGGCGAGCCGCTGGATTTCCTCTGCTGATTTCTGGGTAATGCCAACCTTGGCAAGACCTAGATTGTTGAGAAGGTTCTCGGCGAAGATTTCTGTCGAGGGATCATTACCCGAAGAGGGTTCACCATTATCAAAACCTGAGTCACCCATGGTGACGTCAACTTGCGACCCAAAGATCGCTCGCTGTGCTGATTGAGACGGATCTTCTACGACAGCCGAAGATGGAGTAATCTCCGGCGCCACGGAAGACTGAGGTGTAGAGGCAGTAGAAGGTTTGAGGGGCAGGAGTTGGAGGAGCTACGGCAAGAGAAGCCAAGTTCATCTTCGACTGGCGTAGGAGCTTCGATGCGATTCCCTTCCCCTTGCCCTTGATGAGTTGTTTAGCTCCGAGAAGGTAATAGGACAAAGAACATTTCATCTAGGAAAGAATTACAAACAAAATACAGAGACCTTGTGAGGAAAGAATTACCTCTTCACAACAGGCACCTCCTTCGTGCCAATGGCCACTGTCGGAGCTTTACGCTTCCGAGGAACAATGTCCGGCAGTGGAACCTGTGGGGCCCCCGGATCGATGTAGCATCCCAATTGTCTAATAATGGTAATGCTACTTGGTCTAGTAATATAATGGCTACTTTCTATATATAATTGTTGCATCATAATTATATCTTGCTCATGTCATCATGCCACCTTGCATTTGAGCATCATATAAAACCCTTTTCTTTTGGTTCTTCTCTCATATGCATTATTAATTGTATTTGCCTCTTGATATTGTATTTGGTTATTGATATATTGTTTAAATGCCCAAGTTGAGTTGGGGGCATATCTTTTATTCAACTCCATCACCTTTCTTTTCACCACCTTATAATTCCACCATCCCATTACCCATGAGCTTGGATTTATTTTTCTTTTGATATTTATTCTAGCTCATGTGGGTTGGGGTGGATCTAATTCTTTAAATTCTTTTGCTTGGCCTTATTCCACTTCTTGGGGATGCATAATTATAATGCCATACCAATATTATTGTTTTCACAAGAATTGAACATGGCATTTAAGTATCATGCATGGGTCATGCAATAGCATCACCACCTTTAGCCCATTTGTTTTCTTTTTGTTTTAGTGGTTCATTATTTGTGGAATCTCTCCATCTTTTCCACCATCCCCATGTTCCCCAACAAAAACCCTTTCTCCCTTCATGTATGAACAAGTGGGATTTTCCCTTTGATTTTAACACCCTCTCTCCCTCTCTCTTGTAGTGCTTTCCTCACCATCAACTTGTGCTCAACCACTAAGCCCCACCTCACTCCATAGCCAGCTCTTCCTCTTTTATTTCAAATTTGCAAAAGCTTCCCAAAAAAGGGGTATTCTTGGGCTTGTTTAAATCTGCAACAAAACAAAAATCAAAACAGTTAATAAAATAAAAATAAAAACGAGTTAAAGAGAAAGGCCCAGCAGCAGCAGCCCTTACCTGTTCGCAGCCCCTCCCGGCCCACTTCCCCCAGCCGCGGCCCAGCCTGCCTCCCCAGCCCGTACCGCTTCGCCGTCACGCCGACGTGGCCCTGTTTCTCTTCCTCCTCGTCTGACGCCGTTTCGGCCGCTCTCTCGCGGTAGCAGACGGAAAGCAGCAGCGAGCAGGTGGCCGTCCTCCGCCGTCTGTCGCGTCAGCTTGCGCCCTCCCTACGCCATCTCCCCTCCGTCTTATCCTCGCGCCGAGCCGCTTCTTTCCCGAACCCTAGCTCCCTTCCCTGTCCCCTCCCCCCCTCTGCTCCGCCGTACCCTGGCCGCCGTCAGACAGAGCGCCGCGACGCCGTTGCGGCCCTAGCCGGTGACCGAGGCCTCGCCGGGGAGCGTCGCCGTGGTCCGAGGCGTCGATTCCGCCTGCGAGGAGGAGCCGATCTCGCCCGCACCTGCCCCCTCACCAGCGATCTGTACACCACCGTAGCAACCTCGCCGTCCCCCTCCGCTCCGACCACCCCGCCCTCTGTATTCCGTGGGAATCGGACGAGGTGAGCTTCCCTCGACCCCCTTCCGTTTTTCCCCCTCTGCGTGCCGATCGCAGCCCAATTTTGGCCCCCGCCGGTGAGCTGCCCCGCCGACGCACAGACCCAGCTCGGCGATCCCCCTCTATTCCCCGATGCGCCCCGTCTAGTACAGCCCACCGCCGACGAGCCTCCCTGAACGAGATCTGTAGCTGGAGCCTCCCTCTGCATTTTTCGTTTTGGCGGCAAGTGCTATCTCACCGTGGTTGCATCGCCATCCTCGCCGGAAGACCTCGTCGTCGTCAGATCGTGTCGCGGATCAGAGGGAAGCCGTCAGGTTCAGTCCAGGGCTCGAGCATCGTTTCACGCAAGGACCCCCAGCGCTTTTGTCGATCACGCCCAGGTCCCTAGCAGCCCCAGCGACCCCACTAGCCAGCCACGGCGCAATCTTGCAAGCAACCCCCCCCCCCAGCTTTCCAGTCCCTCAACCCGCACTCCCCTCGCTGCGCCACGTGGTCCACCTATGCCCCTCGCTGTCACGTCGGACCTACTGCTCCGTCGGGCCCGCATGTCAGACGCCTGGGCTAGCTAAGGCCAAGGTGAGAAAAGTTTTTTCCGCGTGCGTGGCCCCAGGCTGTAGCGGCCCACCCGTCTGTGGCTTGGGCTGGAATATCCTGGGTGTAAAAAGTCCTGGCCATTTCTGTTAAAATAAAAATGTTTTCAGTAATTGTTTAAAATCAAATTCAAATCAGATTTTAACAACTTTTAAAATACAAATCCAAATAATACAAATAATATATGTTTTTGAATCAGAAAAATGTGAGGATTGCAAATATGCCATTCAAAATAATGTTTGAACACTTTAAATTTTCGAGATGATTAAAATTACAAATAAATGCCCTTTTCTTAATAAATTAATAACTTTAATTCTATAACTCCAAATTTGGCAAATAATATGTCTAAATCGATCAGCATGACGAGCCCATTCTATCTATGCAGTCCTTGTTCTGAATTGAAGCATGCATCATGTCATTATTAAAAATCTGAACTGTTTATGGCAATAAAACTTGACTAAACAAATAGTAAAATGCTTTATTCTTGTATTCCACACCTCACCATGCCATGCTACTTTAATGCCATGTAAATTGTGCATCATTCATCATGGCATGCTTGTTTGCTTGTCGCATTTTAATTCATATGCTTGTGCACTTTATTTATGTTGGCCCTTGTTTGTTTGGTTCTTCTTCGAATAGACGCCCAACAGGAGAATTACCAGGATTCACAGGAGTACTACCCAGATCCATCCCTCGCTTCAACTGAGCTGTCAGGCAAGCACTACCACATGCTTACATACATATAGTACCTATTGCCTCTATCTTATTCTTGCATCATTGAGTCGCGATTGCATTAAATTGAATCCCAAGTACTGCATAGCCTTTACTTTTAAACCCCACCGAAGCTTGTTCCTCCATCCCATGAGCCATTACTACAGGAGTTGTTTGAGCCATGCAAGTCGTAGAAAAGCATGAGTAGGGTATGTGAGTGTCTAATAAATCATGAGGTACCTAAACAACTTAACCTGAGTAGTAATGGGATAACTAATGAAAGAGGCACCGGTGAGCAATATCCGCTATTTGGTTTTTCATGCTCACTTGTGTCCCGTAGGACCCCGAGTACTTGATTCCTGTTCCTTGACTATTCGCACTATCCACATCCGGGAGGCCTTATGGACCCCCTTGAGCTAGAGCTTGATTCAGTCTTATTTCTTGGGGCCACAAAGTAGTTTGGGGCTTTATTACTATCATGTACTTATGCCATGTTACTGTTTTATTAAGATTCTGCGAGGAGCACCTGTACTGTTTAAGAATTGCGGAGTGTTTTCGCGGTATCGACAAGCCTAGTCACATTTTCGGGTTCCCAGTCGTTTACCGCCATTGGTGCAAACCTTGGGTCCGTCTCGGAGCCGGCCAACTTCGTTGCGGGTAGCTTAATGGGGTGGCCCCCTAAAATATTTCTGAATCCTGTGATTGCTTTGTCGTGAATGCCTCGTTGGGTTTTGAGTTGGTTTTTCCGAGGTTGATCGAGTGTGTGTTGCTATTCATGCACCCCTGCAGGATAAATCTTTCTGAAAGCCGTGTCCGCAGTTATGGACGACTTGGAGCACAGTTTCTCGATCATAGACAAGTATAACTAAAGTACCGCTTTTAATTTGACTAAGTACTTGACTAGTAAATAGTGCAACACTCATGGAATGGTTAATAAAACTGCCAGCGGATGATGGGGGTTGTTCGTCCGCTTCCTCGTTGGTAAGCGAGGAGGAGGATGGATCTGTTAATTATACTATTCTAACTGTTGTTCTTAATTCACGGACATCCGTCTATCATTGGTTAGGCAAATGGTTAGCGAGTATCTATAGAATTGCTAGGTTTTATCTTTTGCTGCAATTGCGTCAGCCCAGGTTGTGTCTCCTTTAGTGGCATAAAGACTTGCTGAGTACCCCTAGGGTCTCACACGATAAATTGTTTGATTCAGATGAACAGGTGTACTCGCAAGATGGATACTGGGTGGAGGAGACAGATGATGTTGGCAACGACCACTCGGTGTAGAGATTCCGGGAATGGGGATCCGTGAGATCTGTGGGCGGGATATGTTTATTTATGTGGCATCTTATGCCGATTTGCTTCTTATCCGTACTCGGATCTTGTTTTCCGCTTCCGCCTGATACTCTGATGTGTGTTGTATGAGGAGCTATCCTAAATTATTATCTCTATCTAGGATATTTGAATCTTGCCGTATGGCGTTGCAATATTTCTATTTCTTTTTAGATGGAATGGCTCTGGGGACTGTTGTATGTGGCTTGCATACATACTCATTTGTGTATGTAGTTGATCCCTTCGCCTGTCGATTACGCCGCTCGTTCTTGTCCCGATGATCTAAAAGTGGTTAGGACGGCCGAAAGGTCTACCGTGAGTGGCCCTGGGCCCCACCATACTATTTTAACCACTTTCGTTCATCCAGGCATGTAACTAAGAGTGTAATTCACCGAGGTAGTTACGGTTGATCATCTAAGGAATCCCTGTTATGCATACACCACGTTCCCGTGATCAGTGAGCCGTGGAACATAACCGACAAGTATCATTACAACATCCGAGACATACCGAATTACAAGACTTACATAAATGTCGTTATGGCTACATCAATAATCATCAGCGGAACTTCATCAAGCGTAGAGCCCGATCCATGCCTTAACCTACAGGCAACTGACTGGGAGAACGTCCTAGCTCACATAGTCGTCCACTTCACCTTCTTCTCAATATCTGACCAAGTTAATAGCCAGGGACAATGCTAGTGAGTACTTTGAATGTACTCGCAAACCACCTTATGAGACTAATAATAACAAGAGGATATGCAATATGGCTGGGGTAGTAGGAGGGCTTCAAGAGAGGTCCTTTTCTCAAATAGTTTCTATTGTAGATATATCATCTACATATCTTTGTTGAAAACCTTTGTAAACATTTTGGAAACCTTTTGAAAAGTTTTGTAAACACTAGGATTGGGGTACCCATTTGTTCCCGTCTTCAGGTCGTCCCACGACCAAACTCCTTTCTCCTCCTTCCGACCATCCCATGGTTAAAACCTTTCTCCATTACGACCATCCCATGGTCAAAACATTTCCAAAGCCATTTCTTTTTTGAAATCCTTTTGAAAACAAAACCAGCACCGCTCTACGGAAGTTTGTCCAACCCGTCTATAACCGCGGACATGGCTATTCGAATAGATTTACACTCTGCAGAAGTTGTACACTTTACCCACACCATCCGGGTACCCTACCATGATCTACACCGATCGTGGGTCGAGTAACCGATCAATACTCTCTGAATGCCACTCTAGTATAAGTGCCTACCCTATGAGTGTTGTTCCCCTCAACACCGGGACGTCGGGTACCGAGGACCAACCGGAGCGCATTTTTCCACTTCCCAAGTGTGCGCTTCCAATGAGGGGCTCATAGTAACGCGTGGAGGTCCGTAAACCCTTCGTTCCTTCTCCAGGTCGATGTCTCACATGGACCCTTCAGGAGAAGGCCCACCCCCCAGGGAGTTTCATCCCCTATAGTAGTTGCGAGGCAACTTATATCAGAATAGACAAACATCAAATCTAGCCTTGTCCCATTCCAGAGTAATGTGGTTGCACAGGATTAAGTTGTTATAGCTAAACTTCAAAGAACCAGGTGCGTTTTCGGAAATCTTTTTCCTCCAGCTTTCCTTCAGCATTTTGTAAAACAAAAACCTTTTTATTTCTCAACATCTCTTGGGAGGTCCCACCTCACCAAGGTTTTATCATAAAACATTTGGTAAAACTTTTTCCGGGGACTTCCCATCCTATAGCTTTGCTTCGGCTAAAATAGGGTCTCCAAAGGGTATGGTGTAATACACCATCTATTCTACTAGGGGCCAGTAGGTGTCATCAAGGGGGTTGTACTTAATAGTACAAATGTGTAATAGTTCGGAAGAGTCAAACCACTACCATATATACATCAACATATAGTAAAACAGTGCAGTTTTCATAAACAATAGATAAAACATGCATAAGTAAAAAGTAGGAGAAGGCTTATGAGAAAGAAGGTGGCATGCCTGTAATCAACAGTATGTCATAAGTTTCCATGGGATTCTTCTTCGGATAACCAATAATACCAATAATACCCACTTCGTCCGATCTCCGATAATATCGCATCTATCGTCGTCAAATAGCACATGCAAACAAACAAGGGCACAATCAACATAAAGAAATACAAGCATCCATACAATGCAGCAAACCAGTGAACAATGCAAGATTATGATTCAGTAGGTTTTGAGGGGATTGGATTTAGGAGATTGAGATGGCCTTGGAGAAGGGGATGAACACCCCTTAGGGTTTATTGTCAAGGAACTACCTAAGAGGGGGTTTTGGACCAAGGACATATTCTGTAGGATACCATTGGGTAAAAAGGATACTAACAGATAGGATTTGATAAAATGAAACCAACAAAAGTGGTTTCACTATTGTATCAGTTTCCTTGAAATACTTATGAATTTATTAGTGATAAAGCTCTAGTTTTAGGAAATAATTCACCAGAAATGTTCTATATGTACAAAAATTATTTCCTTGGCTGGTTAGGTAGGAATTGATGTACTTGTTCACTCAGAGTTGGAATCATGCCAAAATATTTACCAGAATGCCCTCAGGAAATTCCCTGAGGCAGTTCTGGAGGGTTTTTGTCTTTTTACCAGAATTATTTTGTAGGTCCAAAAGACATTATGCTAGGTATAGTGGATATGTATTATGAATACCTTCCAGTAGCAATTGGAATCACGTCATTTGGAGTTACAAACCTCCTGTAGTGATTTTATTACTGAAATAACCCTAGATAGAGATATTTAATTCACCTAAATTACACAGAGCCACCATAAAATTTGATCTCCTGGATTTTGGTAGACCTTAGTGTACCACATCACAAGGAGTTGGAATTAGGTCAATACATTTCATATATTGGCCTAGAGAATTTTCTAAAGACAGAATATAAGTAAATTTGTCATTTTTATATCTTCAGATCTATATCTCCACTTAGCTGGAGGAAAGGGCTACTAGATAAGTGCGTCAACTACCTACCATAAGGACTTTGATTTAAACCATTTGGGAATGTACAAATCACTGTGGAAATTATTTTGTGAAAAAGATACAGTTTAGTGGACTTAATGCCAGTAAATAATGATATTTATATTTGGAAAAGTACCAGTTTTGAATGTTGCACAAAACACTAAGGTACTTGGTAAAAATTAAATCTGGACAAAAAGTAGTACTTTAAATTTTTAAATCTATTTAAAGCAATATGAATTTCTGCAGATCTGTAGAAGACTTTAGTAAAAGAAAAAAGGAGAGGGCTGACGCGGGCCGGATCTGGCTAGACCTGGGCCGCATGGCGCCGAATCGGCCCACCCGGGGAGGATTCCTGGGAGGGAGCAGTCTTGAATCCCGTTGGGTGGGGCCCAGTGGTCAGCCACACGGGGCGCCGAAGAGGTATTGGGTACCCACGGCCGTAGGATGCAGGGAAGATCGACAGTGGCGGCGTCGTCTTCCACCTCCCATCGCGGCAGGCTGAGGCGAAACCCTAGCTGGGACATGGCGGGGCTTGGGGGCTCACCGAGTGGCCACGGGAGGCGTCAGGAAGGCAACGAGGGGTCGCGGTGCTTCAGGGCAAGCCGAACGAGGGGCGGGAACAACAGATTTGGTGACGGGAGGTGGTTCCCATGTCTACACCGACGAGCACGATCGGGAGCAAGGATGGGGAAGCTTCGTGAGGGCATGCATGAACGTAGGAGGCACCAGGGGAATGAGGGAGGTCTTAGAGGCCACGAACTGAGGATTAGCGAAGCGGAGAAGCTCGGGAGGGTCGGCTCTGCCGTCGAAGCTTTACTCCGGCCACGAACTAGAGAGGCGGTCTCTGGTGTTCCTGCGGAAAAAAGGAGATACCGGGAGGATAGGTCAGAGGGAGAGGAGTTCCGTATGCCCATCTAGTGGGACGGGGAACCTGAGGATAGAGGGTAGGCCAACCTTTCTCAGGTAGACCCGAGAGGGAAACTTCTCCTTCTCCTTGGTGCTGGGGAGATCTAGGAGGAGATGGGGCTCGTGGGGATGAGTCTCTGGTGGGGTGAGAGTGGAATGGAGGTGAGGGGAGTGGCTGTGGATGCCAGGGCCTTCTTATCCGAAGATGGATGGGTGTATGGTGGGCATTTTCCATGGGAGCAAGGGAGAAGAGGGAGCTGGTCATGGATTGGGTGAGAGGGACGGTGGGGAAGTGGTGTGTGGGGCTATGCATGACAAGAGAGGGTGGGAGGCGTGCTTCTGCTGGGGAATGGAGTAATTATCAAGATTTGGTGGGATTTGCTTTGCCTCTCTCTCTATCTCTTTTTCTTCAAACTCCCAGCAGTAGGGACCAAGGAGGGGTGTGCTATATTGCATGGCCAGAAGGGAGGGTGTCCTTATGGAGTAGTTTTTGACAATTTTGAGAAGGTTTTGAATTTAACTTTGGATCATGGTTTTGAATATCTCCATTTTTGGCCATCTTGATGATCATGGAGAACCTCATGACTTTTGATCTTGGAAAGCAAAGGTAAGGATGCTGGTAGGTGGATATGGTCCAGGTACATATCCATGAATTATTTGGGAATTATTTGATGAAGTTTGGTCCACTTTATATCACTTATTCATATAGGGCAGAAATGGTTTTTAGGAATTTATGTGGTATTTCTGAATTGGACAAGTGTGGTTTTTGGTGTGAGATGGTGCTAGATACTAAAACACACTTTGGAGAATTTTCCTGGATTTTATTGGGATGGAAAAGTATTTTTGGGCTATTATTACTTGTTTTTGCCATTTAAGAAAATGGACAAAAAGAAATATTGGAACTCTTCAAAAATATTTATTTTTGAAGTGGGATGATAGGGTATGATATATAAGACTCAATTGTGCTTAAAGTTAGGGAGGTGTTTTGGCAAAAACCAAACTTTCCTTTATGGAAGGAGTTTTGGAGGTTTTGCCCCTTAAATGAATTAAATAGATTTTGAGACATAATATTTATGGAAAATGTTTGATAAATATTGATAATCAACGTAGATGTTGGAGACAAGGGGTAGCAAGCATCTGCAACCTTGGGAATTGGAAATCCAACTTGAATTAGATGGAAAAAAGGAGTTGAGGATCTAGGGTGAAGTTACTTTCATACCACCAAAACCTTGTTGGATCTTGGAGCTCAGAGCTCACCTTGATGCATGGGATAGATGGATAGTTAGACCAAGTCATATAGATGATCATGGTAGAAGGATTTTGGATTGGTTACATTTGAGGTGGTCTGGAAGGGATGGCAAACTTTGTTGAAAATAAGGCTGCCATACCGGATGAGTCATGATGCCTTATAAACCATGTGGGTTTAAGAATCACAGGGAGCCACTTGGATCAAGTGAAGTAGGTGTTGGTATAACTATATGAGTAGAACACAACTATGCAAATAGTTAGTCCATAGAAGGTGGGATGGTGGTGTGAGCTTTTACCAAAGTAGGCATGATGACTAGATTTGCAGGAATAGTTATTTTCTTGCCTGCAAAACCATCAAGAACAAGTGGGTTGGAGGATGATCTAACCAAGGGAAAGAGTGGGCCTTGGTAGTCCTTAGGATGGTTAACAAAATGGTTCAAATGCATTTCCAAAAATGCACAAGGTTTGAGAAAGGGAGGCATTCAAAAAGGTTTTGTTGAAGCAGTTTCCATACTTAGTCAAATTTGGCAGTTTCGAGGATTTTGACTAGAGTATGAGAGGGGATGCTTTTGGATGGGTTGCAAGGTACCAAAGCATCATCAAGTGGATGATGTTGAAGTGTAGATTGAGTAGGAAGGATCCTTGCTTGATACTGGTCTTCATTGACTTGGAAGCTTCTAGAATGGATCACTACAAAATTGATCTGGTTAAGGGTGTTAGATGATCACCTAGTAGCTAGATATTTGATCCAGATTGTATTCTTGCTTAGGGTTTGGTGATTTTTAAAGTATCTTTATCTTAGTGAATGATCTCCTAGAGTAGCTCATACTACTTCTAAGCAATCAAGTCAAACAGCAGATCAAGGAAAATCATCTTACAAACAAATCAACTACTACTAGGGTTACCACCAAGATTAGCTTGAGGTAAGGATGGGTATTTTGAATAGGTTGGAGTTTGAATAAGGTAAGAATTCTTGGTATCCCTACCAAGAGTGGAATTCAAAATCTTTATGAAAAGGTTTTGGAAAAACCTAGAGGTAAGAGTAGATGAAGGTTCTGTCTTGAAAACATAAGGAGATAGTATTATCTAGCTCTCCATAGTTTGATCAATAGAAGCTACTAAAATAGTTGGTCTGCAAAGGCCTCTTGGCTCAGGTTTTGAAATGCCAGAACATTTAAGAATATGGCAATTAAGCCAAGACAATTTTGGGAAGTAGCTTTTGTCAACTGGTGTTAAGGTAAGGAGTGTATCACCTAATACACATTCATAAGGATAAACATATTCAAACAACAGGCAAACTCTTCATCACTAAACAAGAAAAAGTTTTTGTTCCCCCTGATTTTTGCATTCTAGACAACTAATCAGGGTTGCTGAAATTGGGATGTTACAGAACCAATTCTCCTTCCTCCTGAGAAAACTCAGGAGGATATCCCTCGATAGGAGCAAGCTCCGACTCGGGGAGGTCGGCAAGCTGAAAAGAAGAAAGTATCTCAGTATTGCGAAATAATATAAAGATGAGCACATAAAACGAGTTGCTGCTGAAGATTACCAGCACCACGAGGTTTTCTGCTATGTGCATGTCGAGAGGCAGCTCTGGAATCTTCCTCTCAATCCGCTCCCTTATCAGCCATTTGATTTGACATACATAGTCCTTTTCTAAGTAGGCTTTGGGACTGATGCAGAGCGTATCTTTCTTGGACGATGTGATGGAGTGCATCGGTTGATCTCCATGATGTTGGAGTGGATGGATCCGGCGTGCCACCCAACATTGGACTAAGTCAGACCCTCTCAGGCCCTTGTGTTTCATCAAATACTCGATCCGCCTCTTGGTGAGAAGTAGATGGTCACTAAGAGCCAGAGAGACCTCATCCCAGGAATCTCGGGGCGTGGCGGCTTCGTCGACGAAAGCCGGCAAAGAAGTAGCTTTGCCAGGAGCGGGAATATCCTTGTGATAGAAGAAAGTGGACGACCATTGCTTGACCGACTCACTGGCCATAATCCAGGGATAGACGCGCTCTCTTCTAACATAAAAACTAATAGTACCGGTAATATAAGGATTACCGGCAGTGATGGAGTTTCTCCAGACATGAAAATAGTACACGGAAAGAGTAAGGCTCGGCCTAATGCCGAGATACCCCTCGCACAAAGATGCGTACGCACTCATCTATAAGAGAGAGTTTGGGGGAAACAGCGCAAAGAACTGGAAAACCCCCCGCGTGATGATTACATCGCCTCGATCTCCACGCACGCATTGAAAAAACGCCTCGGTTCTGTGAAAGGCGGACCCACCAACGGTTGTGCTGACAGGAAATGTCTGTTAGTGACGTGACTTGACCATGACTGGTGTCAGATGACGTCAGAGACCAAGTTCCGGCTTAGTTTGGATTTTGAGCTGGAAATCCAAATAAACGTATTCATAGGTCCGACTCATTTTTGAGACCCGGATCGTATCTTTTCTTTTGAAGTTTAGGAACCCTTCAAGATTCTGCAAGCCAAAGATCAAGCTAGACGATGATGAATCCAAATTTGGATCTTGGAGGCCTCTGGGGGCTGCTGTTGGGGATATACTTTCCGAGTATCCTCACTGTACCTTACTGACCAGGGTGGCCCACTTCGGGTTATAGCTTTGCTTCACGGGTGGCCCAATCAGAGAATAGACGGAGTGCAATCCGGCTACGGAAAGGCCTAGAAGACTTCTGACATAGGTCCATAGTGTTACTTGTAATTCAAGATGTACTATGTAACCGACTCTTAGTCGTAGCCGGATAAATCTCTCCTGTAAACCCTAGGCCGGATATCTATATAAGCCGTCCTAGGAAGAGCCTTTAGGGCACCCTCACAATAGTCTACAATCTCAACTCACACAGGCGAAACCCTTTTAACTCATATTCCGGCTCTGCCGTATTACTAGATTGCTAGCAGGAGTAGGATCCGTCCAAAGCCGGCGGATTCGAACCTGGGCAACTTGTGTGCTCACCGACCCGGAATACCGTACGTCTTACACCCCTCTCTTCCACACGCCTCAAGGACCCCCTCATGGCATACTTGTCATCAATCTGGCGATAGTAGTGGTGCGGCTAATATTGGTGTTGTGGAGATCATCTTTTTCAATTCTCCAAACGTGCTATCAGCTTGCGGTGTCCATGTAAATTTTTCTGCCTTTTTCATTAACTGATAGAGGGGTAGTGCCTTGTCTCCCAGCCAACATACGAACCGACTTAACGATGCTAGGCACCCAGCGAACTTCTGCACATCATTAAGGTATTTTGGCAGTTCCATTCTTTCTATAGCCCGGATCTTTGTCGGGTTAGCTTCGATACCTCGGCTTGATACAAGAAAGCCCAGTAATTTCCCAGCGGGCACACCGAAGGTGCATTTTTCTTGGTTAAGCTTCATCAGGAGCCGTCTGAGGTTCATGAACGTCTGTCGGATGTCATCAAGGAGCGTATTGCTTTCCTTAGTTTTTATCACCACATCATCCATGTACACCTGGACGTTTCGACCTATTTGGTCATGTAAACATTTTTGCATACATCGTTGATACGTTGCTCTAGCATAACGTAATCCGAACGGCACAGTGCGATAGCAATAAGCCCCATATGGGGTAATAAACGCAATTTTTATTTGATCATCCGTATTCAGGGGTATCTAGTGGAAACCAGAATATGCATCTATGAACTATAGTAACTCATGCCCAATAGTTGAATCTATGACCTGATCTATCCTTGGCAGTGGAAATGGGTCTTTTGGACACGCCTTATTTAGGGTCGTGTAATCAATGCACATGCGCCATACCACTGCCACATTTGGATCATCTTTCTTCTTTTCCACAAGCACCGAATTAGAGAGCCAATCCAGGTATAGTACTTCCTTGATAAATCTGGCTGCAACGAGCCTAGCTATCTCATCCCCAATGACTTTTCTTCTGTCCTCGGCGAAACGTTGGAGAGGTTGCTTCACCGACTTAGCACCGGGTCTCACATTTAAAGATTGCTCAGCCAACTCCCTCGATACACCTTATAGATCATGTGTGGACCAAGAAAAGATATCCCGATTCTCACGGAGGAAGTTGACGAGATCGCTTTCCTATTTGTCGCCTAACCCGGCACCAATTGTTATGGTGCGCTCCAGGAACTGATCATCAATTGGCACTTTCTTTGTGTCCTTGGTTGCTTGAAATGACACACTTCATGCGGGTTGGTCAGGGCCGGCATATGTTGCTGCGCGGACTGAGCCAAAGCCGCCACCTCCTGTATCCTCCTCTTTTCCTAAGCAATCACGAGTGACTCAGCTAAGTTACATCTGGCAGAAGCGCACTCAATCGAATGCCTGAAGTACCCTGATACGGTTAACACTCCCCTTGGTTCGGGCAGTTTCATGTTTAAGTAACTAATGTGAGTACTTTCCATGAACTTGTTCAGTGCAGGCCTGCTGAGCGCGTGATAGGTGCTCTCCAAGTTCACCACTTCGAACTCCAAATTTTCATTCCGGCAGTTATCCCTCGTACCAAACAACACATCAACCCGGACCTTACCAATTGGCTCATAGGAGATACCAGGCACAATGCCATGAAAAGTGGTCCTTGTAGCTTGGAGCATATTCTCAATAACCCCAATTTGTGCATGGTATCCTTATACATGATGTTAATGATACTGCCATTATCTATTAGCACCTTGGAAAACCTCACGTTGAGATTCGGTCCGATGAACGTCGGATCTAGGACCAGTGCGTAGGTCCCTGGGCTTGGCATAATTTTCGAGTGATCCTTGATAATCCACGTAATTTCTTGATCCAACCAAGGCATATACCTCACCACTGCCAGCATTACTACATTTACCTCCATATGCCAGCGCTGCAAGCTCTTCCGGTCAATTTCTTTCGTGGTAAATACGCAGTAACTTTGGTGATGCTCCATGTATTCATTTTGTCCCTCATTAGCTTGATAACCTTGGTCCTGCTACTGGTTGTTATGCACCTGATGCACCGCATCCCTTCTCTCCTGATTTTCGTACCTCGGTGGATTTGGAGGCAACATTAGTTGTTGTCCATTCCCCCCTGTGAGTAATGGCTGCCGGGGTGCTTCACTCCGAGGTGCTTCATTCCGAGGTGCCTGAGCATTCCCCAAACTACCCTATTCTAGCTGCCTCATCCACTCACACTACCGGGTCATATGGTTCGTCGGGCTATTCGGACTTGGTGTATGAAATTTGCATGGTTGGTCCAACATAGACTCGAATGTATACCTAGGATGATCCTTTCATTCTTGTCATTGCCTTTTCTGCTCCATGGTACAGGGCTTCTTGCCTTCACCCTTTTGGTGCCACTTCTGTCCTCCAGTTTTTTGGCGTTGGCTGGCTCCGGTATTAACTTGATAACGATCTACCGCCACCACCTGCTGCGAGTTATATCTGTAATCCGAACGCTCGTCCCTTATCCTTCCTCGGAAATCGTTTCTTTGATGACCTAGAGCCATATAAGTTGTAATACTCCTCATTCACCTTACTTGACATTAGCCGGGGTTGAGTCGGGTCTCCCAGAGCATACAAATCCGCGATCCGGATCGTCTCAGCCAGAGTTGTTGGGATATCTCGCTGCAGTCTTTGCCATAACATACTTCCATATCTACAGCCTTGGGCGAACCACACAATTGCTTGTGATTCAATTACCCCCTCACACGAGTTGCGCACATTGCACCACCGAGTGAGAAAATATCGGTCAGGCTCATTAGGTCTCTGGCGGCATAAGGCCAAAGTCTATGGCCTACTGGGACTCTTGTAGGTGCTTGAGAAGTTGCTAACGAATAACTCCTCGAAATCTAGCCATCAGTTGACACTCCCTAGTGGCAAGTTGTTCAACCAAACTCTCGAAGGTCCTTCCAACATTTGAGGTGGATACCTCACTGCCCATCTCATATTTCCTATTGCGATCTTGACTGTTGTTGCGTAGTCAATGAGGAAATCTTCTGGTTTGGTGCTACTATCATAGGTCTTTGTTCCTCTAGCAAGTTCAAAGTTTGGTATTGGTGGTTCCTTCATGATCCGGGGCCCGAAACACACCGGACCCGGGGGACCTTGCACCTCAATCATCTCCAACCTATAAATCCGGTCAAGCTTCAGGCTTGCATCATCTGGCTGCAAGTTTCTGCTTCCCACCCTTGACCCAATAACATGGTGCTCCAGTCTTGGGTATCCATCGTTCACCATCGCCAAATAACCATCATTGTATCTTCCATGATCAGGATGAACATTTTGGTATTGCATCACTTGGCCAACACTTCTCTCTTGTCGAGGTGCGTACTGATGTTGCTGCTACCGAGGGGCATTTTGCCCTGCTACCACTGGATCACGCTGTCCGGCATTGCCATTGGCAACATTCCTTTGACCAGCATTGCCTTGCTCGCGGTTACCTCGGCCAACTTCACCTTGGTTGGTACTGTGGCGATCCTCATCACCTTGCACTACTTTCCCTTTCCTAGCTCTCACGAGGTCATAGGGGACCATATGTTTGTTTCTTCTCCCAGAGTTCACCACTTCTTCTCTCCTTGGCTTATGACTCAGAGATGATGCGGCTCTGGCGGATTTGTCAGGGTTATTTCTGGCTGAATGAACCACATGCGATGCTCCGGGTGGTGCCGGGTTTACCTTGTTCATTTCTTCATTTTGCTGGCATGCCAGCCTCAGCAAGTGGTTCACCCTCTCCTATTGCCTTTCCCGGGCCTCTCCGGTTAGACCATCTAACTCGGATGCAGCTGCGTTTGCCGCCCTGAGGTTCTTCGCCGGGTATTATACCTCTCCAGCCCTCCTATTACGACCATGGTTGTCTGACCCGACCTAGGATCATACTCCTTGTCAATCTCAGTAATCAGGTTTGTACCTCACATTTTCTGCCCAATCTCCTCTAATTCAGCTTCCCCCTTAGCCAAATCTACCACAGAAGCTATAGGTGTCTCTAGGCTATCTATTGCTTGCTGTAGTATATTCTCTGGCCTCTCTAGAGGTGGAAATCTAGACCTTGCCTGCTTTGGCGTGACTTCTGGATCTAGTGCCGGGTCCTTGCTTGATCCTGCGTCTGGCGCGGCCATCATGACCTCAACAATGCTAGCATTGAAAGCGATACGCACACCGCGAGCTGCGCTGAGAGGCGGTTCGCCTCCCTCGAGGACATGACGCGGATGAACGCAAGATTCGTCCATGCCGACGTAGATCTTGTGCGCTCCAAGCTTGATGAAGAGGCCATTGCACAGAGGAGAACGCCTGCCTAAACTCCCTACGTTGTCGCTGACGTAGTCCAACGCTCCAAAACGCTGAACCAGGCCAGAGACGACACGCTCGGCGGTGCTGGAGATGTTTCCCGTCCAGATTTTCACCCCTGCTAGCGCCGCTAGACCCATGGTGGGTGCCAACTATCGTGGTGGTGGCACGGCAGATGCCATGGATAGGCTAAAGACGAGGCCAATGAGCACTAGAGGAATCCGTGGAGGGATAGTGTGGTGATTCCACACACAGATACTTGTATTTCACTCTATCAATGGTTGTTTACAAGTGCTCTGTAAGCTGTTCGTGAGAAGGAGACTAGTTCTCTTACCCCCACTACTATGCTCTAAGGTTCTACCAAGACAGAATGGTCGATCCCCTTCTACGGAGGCCCTGGTGCTCCTTATATAGGCGAGCCCAGGGTACAAAATTTAGGGCTGACGTGGAGGTATATTCCCCGAATATACCCCTTGGATAAAGCTAGATGCTTCTTTATTGCTTTAAACAGCTCGTCTGGGCTTTGGATGTAGCCGACTGCATGCCCTCCATCTTTTGGCGTCACTAGATACGGCTTACATCAGCTAGCTTTGCCCGCGTCACCTTTGTCGGCCATGCCCCGCTGGTCCTCTCCTCTGCTCGCTTTGCTCATGCTACAGCAGGCAAAGGAACCTTTTGACCAGCGGGAGATTCCTTCCTTCTCTTGGAAGCCAAGTGGCAATCCGGTATAGGGCTTGGCTAACCCGGCTACGAGGGTACCTACACAACTTAGTAAACTACCTTAGCCTACATACATTTTATGCCGGCCGGCCTAACACTAGGCGAATGCCCCATGGGCCGGGTTACTCCGTAAGTCGACCTGCCTTGAGGTGACCCGGCCTGCACTTGCTTTGACCGTGCCGTACCTCGGCTAACTCGGTCTTTATACCCCGGCGTGACCCTACCCGAGGTATCCCCCAACATAATTAGTAACCAATAATTATTAGTGATGCATCATAATAAAGAATTATCGCACTAAAAAATATAACGAAATATTCCCAATTAAATATTCATCATATAATCTAGAGAACTCTTTACTGTTGCCCTAAGACTCCTCTAGGTAGTTCCCTTTACTAGGTTTCCAACTTAAGGTCAAAGCAATTGCTCTGATACCAGCTGCGGTGACCCAGCATACATCTGCATGTGTAGTATACTACAGTCGTTGACATGACATCCACAGAACACAATTCCGTAAATATCACATCCCTCAGAGTGGTACAACAGAAACATTGCGGGTCCACATTACAAACATACACACTTCATTATTATTACAATACCAGAAGTTTGAGACTTCAAATAATTCAAACTTACGAACCAAATAACTTATCTACACTAATATTAAAAGACTTAGAGGGTCAAATCAATCGAAGCCTGTCCGTACGATGTGACTATCCAATGCCCACAAATTGCTCTGTCTTTATCGCCTCATCACCGCGAGCGGACAATCCAGAGTCTCTATATTTTTTCTTTCCTGCCACGAACGTTGCAGTTGCAACTTGCAAGCTACTACAAGAAATGTGTTGACTAGTGACATTTTTTTAATGACCAGGGTTTTTTGGTCATAGATTTGTGACCATTCTGAACTAAATGGTCGTTAGGCAGTTGGGAGGGTTCAAACCTTAAACAACTACGACCTTTTTTGTCGAGAAGGTCATTAATTTCCTTAGACTATTTTGTCATAACCTGGATAACACGGTCCACGACATTATCTTTAGCTGATCATGACTAATTTAAATGGTCATGTCTGCTAAATCACAATGTCTTAAAATGATTGGTCCGCCACCTTAGCAGGTTCGCCTATGTGGCGTGGTGTTCCATGTGTCAATTTCTGATGACCGGATAGCACTAGTTTTAACTTGTTCTTGTGTAAATTTTTGCTGAATGGATAGCACCAGTTTAAGGTGCACCACTGACATTTGACACCCACACATTGACCAAATGACATGTGAGACCTAGCTTCCATGTGGCATTTATAAGTTTCTATAGAATGACATGTAGAACCTGTCTAATAGATTACCAAATGAACGTAGGATCGAAATAAGGTGTAGGTGGTGGAGTTGAAGGGCACCATATACACCAACTGCCGTTTCAGAAAAAAGTGATGGTTGAATGAACGCAGTTTCGTGTCATGTTAACATGGCAATTTAGATTACAAAGTCTCAATATTTTAATATATACGACCCACTCGTATAGATGTATTTTAGGATGAGACTATTATTACTTCGTGGGAAAAATGCCCCAATCCTGTCCAAAGAAAAATTGTGGAGGCCAGCGCTGAACAGTCGCGAGCACGCCAAACTATTTGGTGGCCCACCAAATTCTACGAGCCCTGTGCCCTTTTGCCTCCACTCCTTAGCGAAAATTTCTGTATCGCGCTCAATCCTCGCTCCTCTTCTTCCCCAAATTTTCTGTGTCCCACATGCTCATTACTCCTACCCAATAGGCACATCCACAACCCAGCTCTCTCGAGTCCTGACCACTAAACCCTACTCCGC
Organism: Avena eriantha; assembly: GCA_910589775.1. NCBI lineage: Eukaryota > Viridiplantae > Streptophyta > Magnoliopsida > Poales > Poaceae > Avena > Avena eriantha. The sequence continues at coordinate 130,064,643 of OU342740.1, forward strand.
CGCCAAACCCATCTCCCTGATCTCCGCCTTGCCCGCTTCCCCAAGATCCGTTCGCCAGAGCGGTGCTCCGCACCGGCCTCCTCCTCGCCCGCTTCCTCGAGGTCCTCAACCCGGCTCCACTCTTCTTCTTACATCTGCAAGGCGTCGAGCCAACGCAACCTCGGTGTCCGCATCTTCCCAAGCGCGCAGGTGTGGTCACCCTCGCAAGCCTCTGCATCGCCCACTTCCTCAATGTTCTCAACCCCAGCGCCTTCTTTTCCTCCCCCTTCATCATCACCTCCAGCTTCCCCAGTGGCCACCGCGCCTTCCGCCTCGACGGCGTACTCTCGGCTCGAATACGGAGAGGAAGGGCCGTCGAGGGAGTTCTACAACTATGACAGCCTCACCCTCAGCGAAGGCTTCAGTGAGTTCTCCGACTGCCCCCGTTCGATCCTTGCTTTATTCGCCGTAGATTTGATCTGATATATGTGGATCTGGTATGGTCTATGCTCGATTTGTGCAGTGCGGGTATGTATCTGTTCTGTGCTAGCTCGGTCTAGATGATTTGTAGGCTTTCTTGCTCTAGAGAGTGGAACCTAGGTCGTGGAGGAGGTAAGAATCAATAGCTCCTCAGATTTTGTTTGTGCATTTTATGTTTCTATTGTATGAACATCAAATCACCATGTTTTTCCTGGTTTAATCAACATGTGTCTGGATGTGAGTTGTTGCTAGCCATTTTGGGAAACGAGGTTATTGAATTCACACTTGCTTGTTTAATTTTACGAGTGTTAGGAGGTTATTTTGGGTCGGAGGGAGTACATAAGATCATGTTTATTACATTTTACCCTAGTACACATTAGTACATGGCCATCTCTGAATTCAGAGGCTTACATGTGTACTATTTACGGACTGAAAATTTGCGTAATATTGTATGTTTTGACTATCTGTTTCCTCCTCTCCGTTCCAGACTATGGGCCATGTTTTGACTCTACCATTGTTTGTAAATTTTCATCAACATGATCATACTTAATCTTTAGTTTATGTATGTGTGATCTGTAAATGCTAATTAGTGGGTAATTTTTAGTGAGTGAATGAAGTCATACTCGTTAGTGCTAGCCATGCGAAAGTAAAACTTGATTCCTACCGGACTAACCAAAACCGTGTACCTATTGCTGGAAATAATTAGTTTGTACTATGCATGTTTACATTGCAAATAATTAGTTCAAAGAAGTTCTGAAGTTGTTACTTAGGGTGCAAAAGTAGCCTGCAAAAGTTGCTGTCTAAATTTTGAGATAGGCCAAATTTCGACGTCACTTCTATAAATCTGACATTGTTTGGTAGTAGAAGTCGAGCTCGTTTGTCACCGGCGAGGCAGAGGGGGAGTAGCTAAGCGGGTCGCTGCCGGATTCGGGGGAGAAGTTCGTGTCGTCATCCTGTCTCCCTCGTCGAGGACCTCAACTCCTGCGTGCCCACCCTGTTTGAGCTCCTCATCCGCGATGTCATCACCTCCGACGATGACGGACTGGCATCCACGCCGCAGCTCAAGCGTCGCCGCCGCATGAGCGGAAGAAAGGTTACCTGACCTCCCTTGCCTTCCTCCCTGATGGTGCCACTGGTGTCATGGTCGCAGCACTGGTAGAGGTCGCAGCAGCGGCACAAGATGTTCTAAGGAATGTGATTATGCTGTGCTTTTTCTAAATCTCTTTTGTAAATCAGCCATAGCAGAAGTCTTGCTCGATTAGCCACAACAGAAGTCTTGCTCTATTCTTGTGGCATCACATGGTCTTTTAAATCTCTTTTGCTGAAGATCAACAATGTTTCAGTTCTTAATTACTGATATTGTTTCATGCCAAGCCTATATTTAATTGTTTTTGTTAACTAATTAGTAGTTGGCGAAGCGTTTAGTCTGACATTAGTGCCATATACGTGTTGGAAGAAGATCCGTTGTGTTACTGTTGGTATGCTGTTGTAAGCCTGTGAATTTTCAGGCACCAGTAAACACTACAGGCTTAAACTACTCAGTAAAACAACTTTCATGTTTAGTCTTCCTTTGATTTGCATTATTTTCTTATTGTTGAAGTGCTCCTAATTGTTCCTTTGGATACATAATTAGCTAAATTTCATATTGGAGATGCAAGCTCATGTAATGTATGTACATTGTTTATTACTTCCTAATTTACTGAACCTTCCATGTGCATGAGTATCAATAGATACTCTTCTACCCCATTATAATTTCAGAGCATTTCAATTATAACTTACGCAATTAAATGATGCTACTTTTGATGTGTTCCTTGATAAGGGTATATTGGTTACTGTATACTTCACTAAGTTAGTTGTAGTGCCATCCTTTCACTATGTTATATGCGGGTTGACAGGTACCAAAAGGGCTATCTTGCTGTTGGTATTTGAATACACTGATTATGACATTCAACTGATTTTGCTACTAATAAGAACATCTATCACATACCTTTCAAATGCCGATGCTCCGTGTAGGAAGAAAGCTACACTTGAATTTGTATACCTATCTTTGTTACACTCAAATCAGCTTTTGCCTGTTGTGATATTGGATAGATACTCCTCTAATTTATGCTTTGACGATGCTTAGTACTAGGGATGGTTTGATATATGGTTTGATGCAGGGGCGGAGCCGCGACCGGTGCTACCTGGGCTGTAGCACCAGTCCAGCAAATCAGCCTGCTTTATGTATTCAGACAAAAAACGCAAAGCCTAGCAGTACATCACTAGCCAGCTCATCGAAGTGGTTGACGCGATCACGCGAGAGACAAGCTTGTGCTCGTTCTAGGCGAGGCACAAAGAAACGTCTGATACCTGCCTGCTATAGTTCTTCTCTGTCTCTCCAACTTAATTATCCCAGATTAAAAAACCATATAAGTGAGGCCCTTAGAGCGGCATGCAATATTTACTAGAACGATGCAATTTTTGTCTCTCTTTTTCAATTTTTTGTTCTCTACTAGACTATTTATCTCTTGTGTTAGTGGAAATGTAGTTTTTTTTGTCTTTTCTCATGTAAACTATCAAAGATTTTTGTGCAGTTTTGCTAAGAACTAGCTGTTTTGGGGTGTATGTAGTTGTGATCTAGCATTGTATTCCGTTGCTGGATCCGCCACTATGTATATGTCTATGATTACTAGGTCGATCATACTTCATATAGTTAGTTGCTGTTGACAGTGAGGATTCTGTAATAGGTTGAGTTGTATATATATCAATATTTCAAGCACGAGTGTGGACTCTCACTAGAATTATTGGGTATTGAGCTAGAAGCAAGCAAACAGTTTCCATCCCAATATTCATATACAAAGAGATAACAGCTAGTCTTACATTACCTAGAAGTCAAGATCAATGTCCTGGTAATTCTATCAGATATTATTTTTTACCACCTAATATTCTTTGTGCATAGAACGGCTGTTACAGCAATAGTTTATGCTTTATAGTATACATTGTTCTTGTTAAGCATCCTCTAATCTGAAGGTACCTGCTGCTAGTGTTATTCTACTGGTGTTCTTGCAAGCTTAATGAAGGGTATTTTACAACATGTGCCATTGTTAAACAAGCCCCATGTGTACCCCTTGCTACTACTTGATCTGTTATGTCTTGCATATCATATTAGTGTTGTTGCTGTTAATAGAAAGTTCTATCTTTCTAGCATCTGAATCTTACCATTCTACGTGTACATGTAATCTGTACTTATTAATAGCTCACCCGTTCTTTTGTTTTTACTAGATACTGAGTGGTGTTGTCTCCTCCAAGAGCTCCAGCTGAAGTTAGAAGAAAAGCCCATAGCCCCACAGAGCAAATAGGATGTACTGTATTTTTAGAGCTAGTTTATGGATAGAGCAGGACCGTGATTGATAAGAACTATTGGATGATTGTAATAGAGATTGGTTTGCTGTCATTTGAAATGTTCCATCTGTTTTTATTATCTCTTGGAAATATTTGTTGCTTATTATCTATAAGAAATTGAAATCTACAAGTGGGGCATGTATGGAATTTTGACTAGTGGGACCTATTTAGAACTTGTGTGGGACCAAACTGGTATTGACAGGTAGGATCCATATGACATGTGGGATCTACTATAATTAAAATGGGAAAAACAAAAATGTTGGGCCAAATAAAATGCCATAAATAAAAAATATATGAGATAAAGTTTTGGGCTTGGCCCAAGTACCTGTTAAGAATCGAGACGAAAAAACATAAATGGGTTGAATTGTTGGGCCTGGCCCATCTAAATCACTAAACTGGATTGGGCTGAATTTGATCAACGACCATCTAATTTGGTCATGGATTTTCCACGTAGGATTGGCCACATAGGATCTTACGTGGACAAGGCAGATAGCATGTGACCATTTTTTTGGATCATAGGATCCATGACCACCTATTTTGGTCATAGTTGTCCATGACCAATTTTAAAAAAAGGTCATTTGTTGTCTATAGTGACGCTCATTATGTGACCTACTGCTTTTGGTCATAGAAAGAGAAGGAAATATGCCCGAGAGGCAATAATAAAGTGGTTATTATCTTATTCCATGTTTATGATAAATCTTTATTTTGCATGCTATAATTGTATTAACTGGAAACGTTAATACATGTGTGTTTAATAAACAAAATACAAAGTTCCTAGTAATGCCTCTCATATAAACTAGCTCGTTGATTAACAAGATGATCAAGGTTTCCTGATAATGGACATTGGATGTTGTTAATAACAAGGTCACAACATTGGTGGAATGATGTGATGAACATTCATCCGAAGTATAGCATTACAATCAAAGTCATTATGTTTATATTGTTATAACATCATACGAAGTAATCTTAGTCCTTAGACCATGAGATCATGTTAATTGCTAACACCGAAAGAGTATTTTGATAACATCAAACGTCACACCGTAACAGGGTGACTATAAAGGTGGGTTCAGTGCTACGAAGGTGTTATGTTGAGGCTCATGGATCAAGAATTGGATTTGTCGATCCCGATGAGGGATAGGTATACTCTGGGCCCTCACGGTGATATCACATTGGTTAGCTTGCAAGCAAGTGATGAGATCACTAGAATGTTATATCACGGGAACGAGAAAAGTGTGCATGTCGGTAACGAGACCAAACTAGGTATTTGGATGCTGACGATCGAATCTTGGACATGTAATATATCGCGAGACAAAGGGATTTAGTTACTAGCGTTAAAGGTTCTCACGATCACAGAAGTCATCGTTGAATGTGTAGGAGTCAGTATGGATCTCCAGGTCCCGCTTCTGATTATTGATCTGAGAGGGGTTTCGATCATGTCTGCATTATTCGTGAACCGTAGGGTGACACACTTAAGGGATACCGACACCATTTGGAGCAAATATGTTTCAGATAAAGATTTAAGAAAACGCTGGAATTATTTCAATAGACACCGAAACTGTTTCGGGTAAAATTGCTGAAATTGGTTCTGCATGTAATATTAAAATGTTACAGGGGGTTTTATGTGAATGTTTGTTAATTAAAGTAATTAACAAAATTCTGAATAAAATTAGTAAAATAGTTTTATTAAATGAGAGTGCATTAAATTTGGAGATATTTAATGCATTTAAAGTGGAGACTTTAAAAGAGAATGTGAAGGGGCAAATTTATGGGAGTTACCACCACATGAATGAGGAGGTGAGGAGTCACCCCTTGGGGCACCGGCCATGGTGAGGGGCACCCCCTCTCCTCCTATAAAAGGCCCCCCTCACACCCCTTCTTCCTCACACCTCCTCGTGAAGGATCTCTCTCCCCCTCTAGCATTATTCCCCCATGGTCTCGGATTAGCGAGATACATGTTCCCAGTGGCTTTATCTGGAAAGGAGTTGCTGCTTCCGCTGCTTTGCTGGAGTGAGGGACGGAGGTTGTCAGGGTACCAGACGTGTGTGCGATCACGGATGCACCGCTGCTTTGCGGTGCTGGACTTGGTGGTGCTGGACTTGCTGGCGCTGGATCTGATGGACGTGCTGGAGCCGGACCTGCTGGACTTCATCACGATCTTGAGATCGACACGTGTACGACTACATCATCCACGAGTTCCAACTCATTAACAAAGCTTTGTTGTCTTCGAGGGTAAGTTCTCTATGTATGTATATCCAATCGTTGCTTGTATCTAGTAGTTAGATCTTGGCTTATAGTTTCCACCGTAGGATATTTTTTGTTTTCTATGCTGCGATCCCAATAGTGGTATCAGAGCCTGATCTATGCGTAGGTTCTTTGCACGGGTAGTACACATATGTTTATATGTGGGCGATGATGATCATGTTATTGCATCTTCTATGTATTTTGGATATTGGGGGCATAGTGGGATGAAGCGGCCCGGACCAACCTTACATGTCATTGCACATGAAACCGGTTCCACGATTGACATGCAACTAGTTTTGCTAATAAGTGTTTGGCGGGTGTCTGTCTCTCCTACTATAGTCAATATCTGATTTACAACGAGTTGCTAATAACTTGGTTATCCTCGTTGTGGTTCATGTTCGTAGGTAAGACCGGTTCTATCTCCGAAAGCCCTAAGCCACGTAAAACTTGCAATTGATAAATTAGAGGCGTCTAGTTTTGATCATTGCTGGGTTAATGTCTTGATATGGTATTGTTGTAAGTAGATGTATGATAGATACTCTTACAACACACTGAACGTGTAAGTTTCATAGACCTTGGCCTTACACACAAAGGAATGATAGAGATCATACCACGATGCAAATGATAGAGATCAAATGCATGGACCATATCATCTCACTTTACACATTAGATGTTTGCACCTTATATTGCTAGTTTGGCGCTTTTGGTAGCATTGTAAGATGATCCCTCATTTAGATATCAAGATAAAATGTGTTCTTCCTTCAGTATGCAACGTTCTATGGATCGTGTTTCGAGACATCACGTAATGATAGGGTGTACTCGACTCCGCGCTTTCATACAACGGGTGTAAGACAGTTTTACACATGCAGAATACTAAGGTTCTTACTTGACGGGCCTAGCATGTGCAGACATGGCCTCGGAACACGGACCGAAAGATTAAGCATGAGTCATATAGTTGATGTGATGCCCATATTCATGCTCGCCTTTGAAGCTACACCGACTCACGTGATGATCGGACTTGGTGTAGTGGATTTGGTTCATGTAATCACCAAAAAGGCAAGAGGGATGTCGTTTTTTAGTGGGAGTTCATTTCTATTTTTGATTAGTCGAACTCAAATTGTCATAAACTATATCGAAGTGAATTTGCATAATTTGTTGTAGTCATTGGTGTCTGTTCACTACCTTATGCTTAGTTTTAATTGAGATAATATAACTATAGAATTCTGGATATTTACTTTACGAACTGGTATCGTAATGTTTTGAATGTCAATTTAAAGTTTAGAATTCCTATTGCAAACTTTCAGCAAACTCTATTTACTCCGTGAAGTTTAATAAGTAGTATTAAATCAAGAGTAAGAGTTCCAATGTTAGTATCTTAAGTATCATGCTTGCCTCCATGATTCTTGATATTCAAATGTTGTTTTAATATCGAGGTTATCTAGGAGCTGAAATAATTGTTTCAGAAACCATCATGTATGGAAGATATTGTGATATCTGAAACAATGTTTTTGGTTGCATTATGATAGAGTATAATTTAGCAAAATACATGTTCTCATATTGTATGAGAATTTGTGAAGGATGAAGATGCTAGGCATCCGAATCTCCCAAAAGGTTTAGGGAACTAAAATTATACTCGTCATTCTTCCTTATAGGCTATAATAGCTTGATCATGAAAGTTGTCATGATAAGGATGAATAGAAGATGTAAGTAAAATGTTTACTACACTAAAAGATTACTAAATAACGGATTTTTTGAAAGAATGCCAAACATTTGATGATGGTGATCCACTTCAAAGTGCAAGTCCAAAGATATTAGTATTTGACTATGTACAAGCTTTGTACTATGTGTCATGTGAATGACACCACTATTGATGTTGATATATTCTTTTAAGAGAAAAGGAATTGCTGAAAGAGAATCTATAAAATATTTGGCAGAAAATAAAAGGTTGGAGATGTCCAACTTAGGTATATAGAAGATATACATGTTATGGTTGTATTCCTTTCTTGTTAAACAATGTGGTTCTTAGGTATTGGATACCGGTATTGGATACCGAATTTGTTGGTATGAAGTGTCATACAGAACAACACAATTCATGAGCTGCAACGGCCTAAGTAACTAGCAAAAGAATAAGTGATGATGTTCATCGAAAACAAATAAAGTGTTATTGTGTTTTTCGTTTTCGTCAAACCTAGCCTTCAAGATTTGTTTTAATAATTGTTATTTTGTTCCGGTATTACGAGAACAATGGTTGTTCAAACAATTACCGTATTGCATAAAGGATGAATGAACTTTTACAAGTCTAGTTGGAGAGGTCACATCCATAAACACTATTACTAAAATGTCGCAAGACAAATGATTGAAAGATCACTTATGAAGTGACATCGCTGTTTAAATTATATTGAAAAGAAAACATGAAGAAACTCCATGTTGATGGATTTTCGCAGTCTTTGATTTTGATCAATTGACACTTGTGAGACTTTTCTCGAGATAATTGAAACTCTGTCCATAGGCCAAAGAGGAACAGATGACTAACTTATTAGATATTATACATATTGATGTATATAGTCCATTATATGTAGCCATATGAGATGGATCTTTTTGCTTCGTATGTTTTCTCTAGAAATTTAAGTGAATATATCTGTATATTTACTTAATAAGGAAGAAGTATGAAACATTTGAAAATTGTTTAGAGACTTTCAAGATGAAGTGGAAAATCATTGTAACAAGAAAATAAAGAGTCTATGATTCGATCATAAAGGAAGATATTGGAGTTACATGTTTAGCAAAACACCTAAGATTGCGGAATTGTTTCATGATTTGTGTTTCCCGATAAACCATAGGAGTATGGCATATTCGAGAGATGAAATCAAACCATGTTTGACATGGTAAGATCAAATGTGTCATTTATAAAACTGCATTATGTTTTAAGGACTAAAGCTTTAGAGACTACCGCTTTTACACTGAAAAGAGCACCATCGTGATCCGTTGAAATGACACCATATAAGTTATGGTTTGGGATAAAACCCAAATTGTCTTTTCTTAAATTTTGGTATGCTAAGTAGTGCAGAGCTGGAAAGTGTCCCGGTGGCGGCCACAATGCTCATGGCTCCCGTGATTACAAAGGTTGTGATCTTGGAGATTAGAGTTCCTATTGAACCGTGTGGGTCGGTAAGAATCAAATAGTGAGATTTGATAAACAAGTCATTATTGTTTTGACAATGATGAACCGACTACATGCAAAGAAGCGATGATGGGCCCTGACTCCATAAAATGACTAGAAGTCATAGAATCCGTGATAGTATCCATACACGAGAAATCAAGTTTCTGAACTTGGAAGACCCTCCGGAAAGGCGTGAAGACTATCGGTCGTGTTTGGATCTATAAATAAATAGACATGGATGTTTAACATCTATGAAATAGTCGACATGTCAGAAAGAAGTTTACGACAATGTTCAAGGAGTTGACTATGACAAGATTTGCTCTTTTATAGCGATATTTAGTCTTGACGGATTAATGTAGCAACCACTACATATAATTTGATGTATGGTAGTTGAACAAAAAAAACAATGTTCTTCTAATAGAATGGTTACCTAGGACGTGTACAAGACACGGTTCGAAGGGTTTTGTTAATTCAAAGGGTGCTAAAAGGGCATGCAAACTTCAATAGTTGAAGTGAGCATAGCGGAGTTGAAATCTTCACCATGATGAAACTGTTAAAATAGTTTAAATTTATTGGAAATGATGAAGATGCTTGCATTTGTGAGAAATTAAGTGGGAGCGCTGAGACATATTTCTAATACATTATGTAGAAGACATGGTGTTGATTGGAAATGATGTATCTTATATTGACACAAGTTAAGAATTCCATTAAAATAGGATTTCAATGAAAGACTTGGGCAAAACCGGAATATTTGGCATTAATATCTATATGGATAGATTGAGGCGCTAATATGGTTGTTCCAGACATACATATATGAGATATTGAAAGGGTTCAATATGGAAACAACAAGAAAGGTTCTTGCTACATGGAAATGATTGTATCAAGATTCAAGTGTTTCAACACTTGGTGAGTAAAATCACATGAAGATTTTGATCGATTATACCATGATATGTATATATCCAGAATATCCTATGCTCTAAATATTATGAGCAGATACCAGAATGATTCATAAGATGATCATTGGATGATAGTAAAGATATTCTTAGGAGCTTTAGAAGAACTAAGAATATATCATGTATAAGTGACAAATAGTTAAAGGTAGTTCATTGTAAAGTGTTACATTGATACTAGTTTTGTCACAAGATACAAATTAAAATTTATCTCAATTTAGACTATGGGTAGCACAATATAATGGAAAGTATGTTCCATGATGGGTTTGGATGAGTTCTAAAGTTCAGGCATTGTGACGGATACTACAACAAAAGGCTAAGCATATGACTGTTATAGTAGCAGCAAAGGAGGGAATTTGTGTTAAGAAGTTAGTTATCAAACTAGGTGTGGTTCAAAGTGAGCTAATACTATGAAGATATATTGTATGACAATAATATCAACATATTTTAACCCGAACGAACGAAAGGTCTCACTAGAGGACCAAATTTATACAATGCCATCTTATTTGAGAATGAGTGATGCGTAGAGACGCAAAGACATGCAAATACACACGGACCTGAAAGTGCCATATCCGGAAATTATGTTAACCACTAGCAAACGCGTATATTCAACACCTAGGTGTTGTATATAAAAGTTTACAAACTAGATTATTGACTCTAGTGCAAGTGGGAGACTGAAGGGAATATGCCCGAGAGACAATAATAAAGTGGTTATTATCTTATTCCATGTTTATGATAAATGTTTATTTTGCATGCTATAATTGTATTAACTGGAAACGTTAATACATGTGTGTTTAATAAACAAAATACAAAGTTCCTAGTAATGCCTCTAGTATTAGCGAGATACATGTTCCCGGTGGCTTTATCTACAAAGGAGTTGCTGCTTCCGTTGCTTTGCTGGAGCGAGGGACGGAGGTTGTCGGGGTACTAGACGTTTGTGCGATCATGGATGCACCGCTGCTTTGCGGTGCTGGAGTTGGTGGTGCTGCACTTGCTGGAGCTGAATCTGATGGACGTGCTAGAACCGGACCTGCTGGACTTCATCACGATCTTGAGATCGGCAAGTGTACGACTACATCATCCACGAAGTTCTAACTCGTTAACAAAGCTTTGTTGTCTTCGAGGGTAAGTTCTCTATGGATGTATATCCACCGTTGCTTGTATCTAGTAGATAGATCTTAGCGTATAGTTCCCACAGTAGGAATTTTTTTGGTTTTCTATGTTGCGATCCCAACAGAAAGGTCACAGATGGATTACTATGGCCTTTCTATGACCAATATTTGGGGTCACCAGTTAGCACATTTCTTGTTGTGAGCCCAGGAGTCCCCAACGCCGCGATTATCCTCCGCTGCGATTATCCCAATGCCTCCGCCACCCAAGCCATCGCCTCCGCTACCCCCAACACGCAGGCATGCGACCCTCTCCATCGCAGGCATGCGAGCCCCTGTCCCTGCCGAGGCGCTGCCATCGTCGCCCCTGCAGGCACACGAGCCCCCCTCCCCCCGCCAAGATGCCTCCATCTCTGGCACGCGAGGCTCCAAGGTCGACGCCTTTGTCGGCACGCGAAGCCCCCCTCCGAGACACCACGGTCGCCGACCCCGCCTACGAGCGAGGCCGTACTGCACGCTAGGACGCTAACACTAGTCGGCGCCGCAATTTCTTCCGGTTCTACCATCCCCGCCGAGACGCCTTCATCGCTGCCTCCGCCAACAAGTGAGGCCGCGCTGCACGCCACCGGGACGAGAGGCCGCCCTGACGCCGGTGCGTCAACACCAGCCAATGCCACGTAATTTCTTCAGGTTCTAGTTCCTATGCTTATTGACCTGCAATTGGAACACATACGTAATTGGGTTCAATCAGCGACAGACTTATGCATGAAAATAGGCCTTTAGGAATCAGAGCTATTAGTTTGGCTAGATAATTGTTTGCAAAATATGTTTTCTACCGTGTAAATCGTGAAAATGGGCCTTCAGGAATCAGAGGTTTCAAACCACAGTTCCTATGTATATGGAAAACAGTCTGCAGGGATAATGTGAATTCCATCTGTGTATAATTCCAATAGCAAAAGTATATGAAGACATGATGTTTGGAAGATTTTAAGCCTCGGTGAGTATCTGAATAGTCTGAATTTCTTCCAATTGTTTTATTGCATTCGATTTGAACCTAGGGTGAGGACATGGGTGAGCATCAGGAATTAAGCCTACAATCTGAAGTTATATTGAATAGTAGTAATTTACTCAGTTTAGTTAAATTATTCATATCTAGAAATTTAATTTCCTAGTAGTTACATTTGATTCTTCTTTGTACTGACTATTTTTCTAATCAGCTTGGTGGGATGAAATCATTTGCTGCAAATTGAAACAAACCCTCATAGGTGCCAACAATTATCATGGGAATGGATGTATCCCACAGCTCCCTCGGCAGTCTTATATACCATCAATTGAAGCTGTAAGTTCCTAAATTTTCCCATTATCTGATCAGTAGTATGAAGCAACTAAAATTAACTTCGGCACCTAAATTCATAAACACCACTAGCATATTTTCTTGGAAAAGTAGAGGTCCTAGACAAAATCTGTAGACAGATGTAGGACATGCAGATGCAGAGTTCTTATACATGATCGCCAAACAGACGTAGATGCAGAGTTCTTATAAATGATAGCCAAACAGATGTGAGACGATTTAGGGGAAAAGATATAGAAAATATTGAAAAATCAGATCAGGATGTGACGATTTAGGGGAAAAGATATAAAAAATACTGAAAAATCAGATCAGGAGGTACCTCATTAGGTGGTGATCACATGTTTTCCTCCTTACATATTGATTGGTTATTAACTACTGAGACTATATTTGCTGAATATCCTATATTTTTTTTTCCTTATGGGCTTTTTGATGCGTGGGATTTGATGGAGGTTGGTTAAGATGGAGAGTATTTGTCTTTGGGTAGCCCTTGTCTTTGCTGCATGGAGATTTTTGTCAAATGCCTATATCAATGTATATGTGGTCTTATATACCCAAGTGTGCATGAAAAATGTACCTAACTCTATAATATGTCACAAATAGTGGTACACGTTGTTTTAGCTTATCTTCTTTTGTCTATTGTTCTCCGCAACCATTGTTATTTATGATTACTGATTTCGTACAACAGAAGCGTAAGAATTAGTGTTCTTGCGGTCCTCGCAAGCTATTATGATTGTATTGATTTGATGTTAATTGCGCTATGAAATGTACAAGATATACTCAACCTTTCATGACTATTGTTACGTTTGTTCTCTTAGACAACAGTTGTATATACAATGAGAATGTTATATTTTTGTATCTACCATAAGGTTTTATACCGTACTAAACATGGAAATGTGGCTAAACTATGTTTTTACAAAAATATCAAATTTTAGAGTGATACTTTTATGCAAGCTATTCAGTTGGATGATAAAAAAGATAAAGCGAATCTAATGCATATGCACTTTTTATTACCTAAAACGTGCATGTGCACGTTCTTGATTACTAGTTTCATAAGTTCAGCAGAAGAACGAATAACACAACGGTAATAAAGACGTGATCTCAATAGCGTATTCTATAGGGTTCGTGTTGCTCGGCTCAACCTAGGTAATTACGCTCTGGCCTGACAACTACTTTGACTCGTTGTCTTCAGCTCCATAGTGTATTCCGTAGTCCACCCCTTCGATTCCACCGGACAGGTCCGGCTCTTCATAAGAGACGTCGTTCTGGACCTCCGTATCATACACCTGGTCATCCTTCTGTCCCTCAAAGTCTAGCAAGGGGTTTAAAGGAAAGAGTGAGTAATATCGTTACCCAACATGTTCACCATATGCAAGGTGGGAAGTTTGATGCTCTAAATACCACCTCGGACTATAAGTCCTTGGTACTATGCAGTTTTGGTAAATGTTTCTTCAAAAATTGATTTTAATATCAAAAACTATGCCATCAGCATTCACACGTTGACTAGAACTTCATGGAGTTCCTTTCTTGCCGTATTCAGATGATTTTATTGGCAAGTTTATGGTTGTGTATTTTGATGACATATTAATCTAAAGCCGCAATGAATCTAAACATAGTGATCATATTGGACAAGTTTTGCAAGTGTTGCGTGATGCTAAACTCAATGGTAATCTTGAGAAGTCCACATTTTGCAATGATAAATTCATATTTCCGGGATATGTTGTTTCTCAGCATGGAGTGGAAGTAGACTCATATAAAATTGAAGCTATACAGAATTGTCCTACTCTAACGAATGTAAGTCAAGTATGAAGTTTTACGGTCTTGCTGGTTTCTATAGACGCTTTGTGAAATACTTTATTACTATTGTTGCACCTTTGAATGAATTAACTAAAAAGGGTGTAGAATTTCCATGGGGCGTAGCCCAAGATCATGCATTTGATGAGCTAAAATTTTTGTTAACTTCTATGCCATTGCTTGCACTACCATATTTTAATAAGAAATTTGAGATTGAATGTGACACTAGTGGCATAGGAATTGGTGGCGTGTTGATGCAAGAGGGTCATCCTATTGCATATTTTTCTGAGAAACTTTCTGGTGCAAGGTTGAACTATCCTATCTATGATAAAGAATTGTATGTGCTTGTTAGAGTTCTTGATGTTTGGCAACATTATTTGTGGCCAAAAGAATTTATCATACATTCTAATCATGAAGCTTTGAAATATCTAAAAGCTCAATCTAACTTACATAGGCGTCTTGCTAAGTGGGTTGAGTTCGTTGAGTCTTTCCCATACATAATTAAACATAAGAAGGGTAAAAACAATGTAGTTGTTGATGCTATATATAGGAAGAACATGTTGTTAGCACAACTGGATATTAATTTTCCTGGTTTAGAGAGTTTGCGTGAGTTGTATGCTATTGATCATGATTTTGCAGCTCCTTATAGCATGTGTACTAATGGGAAGGCATGAGATAAATATCACATCCATGATGGGTTTTGTTTCGTGCTAACAAACTATGTGTTCCAGAATCTTCTGTGCGTTTGTTGTTGTTGCAGACATCACATGCAGGCGGTTTGATGGGACACTTTGGGCGTGAGATGATGCTACTCATGCTCACCGATCACTTTTACTGGCCTAGGTTGATGTGGACAGGTTTGTGAAACGATGCATTACATGCAACACGTCCAAGTCCAAGTTCAAGCCTCGTGGTTTGTACACTCCATTACCTGCACCTACTACACCCCGGGAAGATATAAGCATGGATTTTGTACTAGGTTTTCCTAAAACTAAAAGAGGCCATGACTCTATATTTTTGGTAGTGGATAGATTCTGTAAAATGTCACACTTAATTGCCTGCCACAAAAGCGATGATGTGTTGCATATTGCTAATCAATTTTTCAGGGACATTGTACTCTTACATGGAGTTCCCAAGACAATTGTTTCTGATCGAGATGTGAAGTTTATGAGCTACTTGTGGAAGACACTATGGGGAAAGCTGGGAATGAAGCTACTATTTAGCACAACATGTCATCCCCAAACTGATGGTCAGACGGAGGTGGTGAATCGCACGCTATAAACACTACTGCGTGCTATGATCAAGAACAACTTGCATGAGTGGGAGGACTATTTACCACATGTTGAGTTTGCATATAATAGGGCGGTACACTCTAGCACGTAGTTGTGTCCTTTTGAGGTGGTATATGTCTTCAAACCATTACTCCACTTGACTTATTGCCTCTACACATCCAAGAGAGAGTAAACATGGAGGCCTCAAAGAGGGCAGATTTCATGAGGAATATACATGTGAAGACTAAAGAAGCTATTGAAAGGAAGGGCAAGAGCACTGCTAATCGAGTTAACAAGAAGCGCAAGGAGGTGCTGTTTCAACCTGGTGACATGGTATGGGTACATTTTCGCAAGGACAAATTTCGAGAGTTGTGTAAATCCAAGTTACTTCCACGTGGTGTTGGTCATTACAAAGTACTTGCTGAGATAAATGATAATGCATACAAGATAGATCTTCCTACAGATGAGTTTGGTGCAGTAATAGTTTGAATGTTACTGATTTGACACCATATGAAGGAGATGACCTTGGAGCGTAGAGGTCGACCCCTTTTGAAGGGGAGGGAGATGAAGAGGACATCCATACTATTCCACTATCTCTTACTCCTATTGATAATGAATATGTTGCTGCAAAGAACAAGTCTGATGAAATCAGGATTGGACCCATTACAAGAGATCGTGCAAAGCTACTTGAGCAATAGGTAAATTCACTCTTAATTAAAACTGATGTTTTACTTAATGATAACTTTATACTACATAAGTTTATGCATCTTTCTATGATCATGTTTATTGATACCACAAGCGTTGCACGGGGAGGAGAAGAGTTGCAGCAAGGAAGACAAGCACTGATTTCCAATATCAACAAGTGCACGAGGGATGAGCGGGAGGCATGCGCACTAGGACGCAATGAGGAAATCATGTATGAGCAAGACAAAGAGATGGCACACCAAGAATTACACGTTTGAGTTGTTCAATAGTGTTTGGACTGCATGCCAATTAGGCTGAACCCATATATGGGTCGGTTTATATCAGTTTGAGTCGAACCGAGTCAGTTTGGGCCCAAAACCAGCTGGTTATAGGCCTGGTTAGAGGGAGGACGCCCCAACCCTCATATATACCACCGTAGCCGTCACAATTAGGAAGACTACGTTAACACTAAAACCCTAGATCAGCCGAATTGTTGCCAAGAATTCATCTAAACTAGATATCCTCTTGTGTTTCGCTAAGGATTATCAAACCCCTTCATGTGTGTTGCGCTCTGAAGGTCTACCGCTAAAGTTGCTGTGAGAACTGTTGTTCCACTACGAACTGGTAGCTCTGAAACCATCGTAGTCGAACAGCTATGGTGCAAGCTTGTGGTGTTGTGAATATCCATAGGGTTGAAGATCTATTGCAGATGGCCAGGGGGGAGCAACCAATGAGTTCGACGGCTACATACGAGTTATCTCCATGTCGCCATTCATAAACATCACCAACTCGCCACCATCAATCCACCTGTTCACTGAGAAGATTCTTCCACCCCATATCAGCACGTGTTGATGCAACTTCTGTCACACTAGTGCAGCATTCCATGTGGAAGTTGCATTCCAAGTATTTTTTGGGCCTTTTGACACATGGTTTGACACTTGGAGTCTCTGTGGGTCATTGCATGTGTTCTTTTCCAAACCACCTTGGTCGACATGAGCACACACACTCCAGTATATGTGGTGATGCAACTTATGTCACATGGGTGCATTATTCCATGTGGCAGTTGCAATCCTATCTATTTTTGGCCGTTTGACACATGGTTTGACACATGGAGTCTCTAGTGTCATTGCATGCATTCTTTTCCAAACCACCTTGATCCGCATTCCCACACACACTGTAGTAGATGTGGTGATGCATCTTTTGTCACACTGGTGCACCATTCCATGTGGCAGTTGCATTCCAATGTGTTTTGGGGCCTTTTGACACATGGAGTCTCTAGAGTCATTACATGTGTTCTTTTCCAAACCACCTTGATCCACATGAGAACACATACTCAAGTGGATGTGGTGATGCAACTTGTGTCACACTGGTGCACCATTCCATGTGGAAGTTGCATTCCAACGGATTTTTGGGCCTTTGACACATGGTTTGATACATGGAGTCTCTAGAGTCATTACATGCATTGTTTTCCAAACCACCTTTATCCACATGAGCTCACACACTCAAGTGGATGTGGTGGTGCAACTTCTGTCACCCTTGTGCACCATTCCATGTGGCAGTTGCATTCCTATGTGTTTTGGGGCCTTTCGATACATGGTTTAACACATGGAGTCTCTGGAGTCATTGCATGTCTTTTTTCCAAACCACCTTGATCCACATAAGCACACACACTGTAGTAGATGTGGTGATGCAACTACTATCGCACTAGCGTACCATTCCATGTGGCAGTTGCATTCTTATATTTTTTGGACTTTTGATAAATGGTTTGACACATGGAGTCCCTAGAGTCATTAAATGTGTTCTTTTCCAAACCACCTTGATCCACATGAGCACACACACTCCAGTGGATGTGATGATGCAACTTCGATCACACTGGTGCATCATTCCATGTGGAAGTTGCATTCCTATTTGTTTATGGGCGTTTCGATACATGGTTTGACACGTGGATTCTCTAGAGTCATTGCATGTGTTTTTTCTATCGCGTCTCGCCTACGCTGTCATTGGGGATGTTGGACACCCACTTTTTATTTGGTAGTGAGCACGAAGGAGTTCCGGCATCAGTGTTGATGAAGGAACCTGCTGATATGGGCATGCAACACATACAGAGCACACACTGACATTTTTTACCCAGGTTCGGGACGCCCTTCATCTAACAACC
This sequence comes from Avena eriantha, assembly GCA_910589775.1. NCBI lineage: Eukaryota > Viridiplantae > Streptophyta > Magnoliopsida > Poales > Poaceae > Avena > Avena eriantha. The sequence continues at coordinate 130,083,198 of OU342740.1, forward strand.
CTACGTCCTTCTTTGGTGGATTATCTGGGGTGGATCGAGACACAAGAAGATGATTTCTCTAGTGCCAGGGGACGCTTTCTCTCTAGCTTCTACACTCCCTGGGTTTCCTCTTTCTTTCCTCACTTTGCTATCTCTCCCTCTACACTCTTTCAAAAAACCTTCGCCAAAAACCTCCTCCTAGACTTCTCTCTCAACTCCCCATGAAACCCTTGTCTGGAAAACCCTCTGCCGGTTCTATCTTTTCCCAAAAGACCTCTCTCCTCCAAAAGACCTCTCCTCTCCATCTCTTGGCAAAGTCCTTCCTTTTATACTCCAAGGGGTCACTACAGGGCCAGAGTGGAGCACCATCCGTGGCGTTCCCGGGCTCAATCGCGGGGTGCCACATGGTCTTCAGGAAATCGGGCAGCGCCTGTGGCCAACGGATGGCCAGGGGTGGTGCTCAGGTGCACTCGACGGACGAGAGATAGCTCAGACTCCGAGCTGTCACTCCTGTCGATGACGCGTCGTAGTGGATTGCAGTGCCATGATGTTGTCCGGCAGTGCTGACTCTAGTTCCCGAGTCGCGCCTGGCCTAGGAGAGGTGCTCCCATGGTCCTTCCTGGGCTCGGTCGAGGCAACTCCTCAGCCTCGCTGCCCCCAACAATGCCCTCGCCCTCTGATGAGTGCATAATTGCATCATGTTTTATATTATTATTTTCATTGTAGTTATAGGATCTTGGTATTTTACGGTATTCGCGCGCATATTTTATGTCTGTTTTCACCAGGATCAGGACAGATGGTGGATACTATGCACACAATTCTTGGAGGAGTTGTACTAGGGAGAAAAGGAGTCAAAAACAACATAAATCACATATTTGGGAAATATCTTTTACAAAAGAAGAAAACACGAAGCGATCGAGGCGTCTAGAGAGTTGACGAACAACTATACGGCGGGAATAATTTTCCGGCCGTATAGTTCCCGCCATATAGTTGGCGCCGCCACCGCCTCTTCAAATAGTTTCACCCCATGCAACTGGATCGGAGAGACGACATACATAACAACCAGAAATCACCGAAACCTCACCTCTAGAAGGCATCTGGAGGGCGAACTCATCCACTGGGGATCCATCTTCGCCCTACGCAGATCCGAGAGGCTAAGACATCGATCTTCATCAGCAACCGCTGCATCACCACCATCTCCATCCATCCCATCTACATCTTGTCTAGATATTGTTGTAATTTCTGTACTCGTTGTGGATTTATACAAGTACTAATCATCTATGATAGATTCCATTGTTATTGCCATGATATTGATTGCCTCCATGTCTGAGTAGAGCATTACTTCTTGGGGAGATGGCGAAACCCTAGTATGAGATTGAAATAAGATAAATTTTATTATGATATTCATCGCTATGACCATGTGTTAGATTGTTCATCTTGATGTTGGGAGAAGTCGACCTCTCAATATTTGCCTCTTATGGGGACTTGATGGAGGGAACTACTTATTGGTAGATGGAGGTGTGTTAGCACTTACAGTGACTATAAAGCTGTTGGCACCCTTACGTATCAACTTGGGAACCGAGAAAACTCATGGAACACTAACCATGCCATGGGATACGTCCTACACGATTTAGTCCCTTAATAGCGCAGTAATTCGATTGATATCGATTGCTGACTATTGTGGTTATGAGGATGATGTGAGCACTGGTTGCTGCCTATTTGTCCAAATATGCACACATACATAGTTGAGAATGTTCATGATAATAATCTTTATCTTAGCTCCTTATAATGCTAGAGGTGTATCCGCTACTCCCTAAGAACGTCTTTTTGCCTATTGCAGTTCCAATCTCTTTTACATATGCGATACTTACTTTTTGTGTTCAATTGTTTTATTTTACTTATAGCTTCTCTTATACCAAAAACCTAAAAACTCCTTTTTACACAATACTCGCATTTTATCTTGTTACTTAGAACTTTATTTAGCATTTCTATTGTAGTATTTATTTCAAGAGTTATTAGACTTCAGACTCCTGCTCCCAGTGGGATCGATATCTTTATTTTGAATCTAGCTACAAATGATATGTGCACTTGTAGTCATCAAGATATTTTCTAGTGCCATTGCCGAAGAGCTCAGCGATGTAGGCCTTTTAGTTTTTGCTTATTTATTTTTGTCTTGCTAAGTTTTGTTTTGAGTTACCAGTTTCCACCAACATGATGGAGTTTGAGCATATGACTAGTGATAACCTAATCAGCCACTTTAGCAAGCCCTATGATATTTATAAAAGAGACAACTCCAACGAGAAGATAAGGGGTTTGAAATAAATCCTCTTCTACTTGGTATTCTACAGATGAAGAAGATCCTGATCCATACGAGCATATTGCATGTTTCAAAGATATATGTGGCACTTTCCAATTACCGGGATATACCGTTAATGAGGTAAGGGTTAAACTTCTTAGTCAGACTTTGACTAGTACATCTCTCTCATGGTATAGATGTCTACCCCCAAAAGCCACTACTACTTGGGATAATTTGGCCTGTGAGTTTCTAGCAAAATAAGATCCATTATCAAAATCTTTTGGAATTAGGCATCTTATAATGACTTGGAGGAACCATCCTAATGAAGGACTAGTAAGATCTTATATCAGATTTAAAGATTTCCTTAATCAATGTCCTCATCATGATTTGCCTGAATGGTATTTATTGTATATCTTTTATGCAGGTTTAATTGAACCTAATAAAATTGAACTAGACTCTTGCGCGAGAGGAGCTTTTATGAATCTTCTTATAACTAAAGCTTGGGCTTTACTTATAGAATTCGCGATCATAGAGTTTCATGGAATTTTGGTCTAGGAAGCGAAGGAGCCATAGAAATAGATTATGATTGTATTGATGAGTATAATAAAAAGGGCCATGTTAAAGAATTATCTAAGGAACTTTATTTGGATTTAGATCTTGTGTTTCATGTTGTTAAAGATTTTATAGAACACATCAAATCTCCAAAAGAGGGTTTGGTCAAGTATGATCCACCACTCGAACGTGAGAAGAAAGAAGTTAAAAGAACACTGGCTTCGCTAGAACCAATATATGAGATACCTTTCCCTAACACTGCACAGAAGCATATTTTTGAATATGAATAGGTCAAAGCAGTATAGCAGAAGAAGGAAGGGGAAAGTATGCCAGAAGTTGTGGAACATCTGTAGGAAACCAAAGATGAAGACGTAACCAAGGAATACTTTATGGCTATGTATGCACATTGTAACATAGTTGAACTTGATAAAGAGACTTCCGTGTTGGTTGAAGGTAAAACAAAGGTAAAAGATGTGGGTAAGCCTATTCTTCCCTGCATATTTAAGGAAACCTCGCATTATGTTTTATGCGATCTTGGCACCGAAGTAAATGTTATATCTTATGATTTTTATTTAGAAATAAAAGAAGAAATAAAACCGGCTACAATTGAAAATACTGATATGACAATCATGTTAGCCAATAAAATTCTTAGAATTCCAATGGGAGTAGTTGAAGATGCAACTGTCACAATTGGCAATAAAAACTTTCCTATCGATTTTGTAGTTGTTGATATGCTAGCTGACACTCTTTGACCAATTATATTTTGAAGAAACTTTTTGAGTGATGTAGGTGCCAAAGTTGATTTCGAAAAGGAGATTGTGTCTCTTAAAGACAAACCTCTAATACAAGAAGAAGAGAAAGAGAAAACTATTGAGGAAATGGAAGCTCTCTTCTTTAGTGACCAAAAAAAAGAAATAAATGAAGACTTAAATTATGAAGAAATAGTGATGGAGGACAAGTCCCTAGAAGAACTAGAAGGTGAATTCGATTCACTTCCCATTATAGGGCCTCCAACTAATGAGGCTTTCGAAGAGCCAGAAAAGAGAGGGGACGAGGAATTAACACCCTAGACTCTACCAGATAATCTTAAATACAAATTTTTAGATGATACAAATAAATTTCCTGTTATTATTAGTGCTAAACTTTCAGGAGATGAAGAAGAAGAACTCATGAAAGTACTTAAGGAGCATCACAAGGACTTTGGGTACTCAATGGATGATTTGAAGGGCATTAGTCCCATGATAAGTGTCCATCGAATATTCAAGGAGGAAGGTGCTAAACCAGTTGCAGAATTTAATAGAAGACTGAATCCCGAAATGAAGGAAGTGGTAGGAAAATAAATAGTATGCCTATTGGACTCAGGTATAATCTATCATGTAAAATAAAGTGAATGGGTAAGTCTTGTTCATTGTGTCCCTAAGAAGGGCGGTTTTACTATTGTTCCTAATGAAAACAATGAATTGATACCTACTAGAACTATTGTTGGACATAGGATGTGTATAGATTTCAGGAAATTGAATAAAGAAACTAGGAAAGATCACTATCCTTTACCGTTCATAGAACAAAGTTTAGAAAGGTTAGCAAACCACACTCATTTTTACTACTTGGACGGATATTCCGGTTTTTCTCAAATAGCTGTTCATCCTGATGACCAACTTAAAACAACTTTCATTAACCCTTATGGTTTACATGCTTACTGTCATATGCCTTTTGGTTTATGCAATGCTCTAGCTACTTTTCAAAGATGCATGACATCTATTTTTGTGGATTTTATAGAACTGCTAATGGAAGTATTTATGGATGACTTTTCTATCTATGGAACTTCGTTTACTAGTTGCTTGGATAATCTCAAAAGAGTTTTGCAGCGTTATGAAGAAACCAATCTTGTCCTAAACAGGGAGAAGTACCATTTTATGGTCAAAGAACGTATAGTGGTTGGACATAAGGTATTAAGTAAGGGAATTGAAGTGGATAGAGCTAAGGTTGAGGCCGTAGAGAGAATGCCAAAACCTAGGGATATAAAAGGTATAAGAATTTTCCTTGGTCATGTGGGTTTTTATAGAAGGTTCATTAGAAATTTCTCTAGAATATCTAAACCTTTGACTAACCTTCTGCAAAATGGAATAAGATTTAATTTTGATGATAAATGTCTTGTAGCCTTTGATAAACTTAAATATGCTTTATCCCATGCTCCTATCATTAAACCACTTATCTAGGATATGACTTTTGACTTACTATGTGAAGCTAGAGATGATGCTGTAGGAGTAACACTGGGACAACATATAGGTCACATATTTAATATTATACATCATGCTAGTAGAACAATTAGTAGTTCTCAAAAGAATTATCCTAAAGAAGAGAGGGAACATTTTGTTATATTTTTCACTTGCGATAAATCTCGTTCTTATATAGTTGATGCAAAAGTAAGAGTTCGTACGGATCGTAATGGTTTAATTCATATGCCAAGACTAATCTGTTGGATCCTTTTGCTTCAAGAATTTGAGTTGCAGATTATGGAGAGGCAAAAAATAAAGATGTTGGATGTAGTGTCCATATTCACCCGGCAAGACACCAATCTTATTGAGAGGAACTTTAGTCCTGGTGATTTTCATTTACGAGAATTATTAAATGAATTAAGGTCAATTCCTCCAAAACATAAGAAGTCTTTGTTTTTGGAGGAGCTTGTCATCCCTACATAAGTAAACGGAAAGTTCAAGGTAAGTGTACTTACTCAAATTAGGGATTTGTTTTCACAAATTTTACTCCTAAATTTTTTTCTTTTGAATTCCTTATATTTTTCTGAAGTTTCTAAAGGTTTTTACCAATTATACGGTCGCAACTATACGACCAGAGAAAAATTTCTGGTCGTATAGTTGGTCGTTAAATCTTCTGTATCCTCTTTGTGAAATTGCCTGGAAACTATACAGTCGCAACTATATGGCTGGAGAAAATCATCCCGCCATATAGTTGGTCGTTAAACTCTCATGCATTTTCTAATTTGATGTCTGGATCTATACGGTCGCAACTATACGGCCATAGAAAATCCTCCCTGCGTATAGTTGGTTGTTAAACTCTCGGACATTTTTCGTTTTCCTTTTCGTTTTTTATATCAAAAACGGTTTTGTCGGTTCTAGGTCGGTAACTTAATCAACCTGGACTCGAGATATTTGGAAATATCTTCCCGGAACCAACTATAAGGCTGGAGCTATACGGGCCGCGCCCATATAGTTGGTCGTTACGCGGTAGGACTCCTCCAAATCCGCGATTTCTTTTCCTATTTTGTTAAGATTCTTTTCTTGGGCATGAATTTGGTGTTTCTCGTGAGTTTTACCTACCTCTAACCCCCCTTATATACTACCATTGTCTCTCTCTAACCATAATCGCCAGAAACCAATCTACCTCTTATTCATACGTGAGGACACGCAAACCAAGGGACATAAGCCAAGGACATAAGTTCCTATGGAGATCGGGGCAATAGAGAGCAAGGCAAGGAGATCAAGACCGTCCCTATGGAGTTCCTCGACATCGACAATGAACGTCGGAAGAGGGAGTTGAAATTCCTCGAGCTGAGGATTGAAGAGATGGACAAGGAGACGCCATGGACACCCAAACATCTTCGGTTGCTGTGACTTTATCTTGATAAACTTCATGAAGATATTAAGCAAACAACCGAATCAGGTTTTTCTATGAGTCTTAAGGCGATTCAAACCCTTCAAGATAGCAATGAGCTCATTAAATAACAAGTGAAAGTGCTGGAGAGGAATAATCTTTTCTACAAGTTGCGTGTTAAAGAACTAGAGGATGTCAATCAATCCCTTGCCTTAGGCTGGACCGTGAAGAGAAGATACCGCGTGCCATGGTGCCACAATGATCTACAATAATCACGGTATCAAATAATCGCAAGGGATTATTTGGTCCCGCCTGGCTTGATTCCAAGCTTGGGGAGATGTTTAAGACCTTGTAATCTATCTTAGAAGTTTTACATTACTATTTTAGTTTTGCATTAGTTCAAATTAGAAATAAAGTTTGCATCATTAGAATTCCCTTCAGGAATAGTCGATCCCTGTTATGAAATTCCGAGTTTATTATCATATATGGAGAAATATTGAGTTTGTGCTTGTCCTATTAGATATATGAATGGCTTGAGTATAATTTTACTTGCACTTGATGATAGCAATAGGAGTCTTCCACACCATTGGTACCAATGGAACATACAAAGATAATTTGGTCAATATGTTGTAAGTACATGGTTTGATTTACAAACAAAGAAAAATATCTAATCAGTTAAGTTGAAAAAGAAACCTTGAACAAAGGAAAATTAAAAGTGCTATCAAATTAGAGTGATAACAAGACAAGGTAGAATATTCAAGCAATAAACATTGCTTCATATACAATTGGAATTTGCTAATTGAGATTGTTAAACTTTGAATTCCGACATGAATTGGAATGTATGGCTAGCACCTTTGCATAGCACTTAAAAAAAGTGTTAGCATATATATATATATAAAGAAGAAAAGAGAGAAGAAAAAGAGTGAATGTGCAAAGAGCAAATAGGCATACACCACTATATTGTAGTAAGACAAAGATACATTTTGAGATTTTGAATCCCAAGTGAATATGTTAATCCTAAAACACTTGGGACTACCTCTCTAACTCATTCGGAAGCCTGCTAATATTATTCAGATGGTCTGAGTAAGGTACTATTCATGAACTTATTCCTATGTATCATATATGATAAACACATGCTGCAACTACCTCATTTATTTTATCGACTCAGCTTCATGCATATGACGATCACATCCATTAAGCTAAAACCTGCTCGGGACGAGCAAGAGTCTAAGCTTGGGGAAGTTGATGAGTGCATAATTGCATCATGTTTTATATTATTATTTTGTAGTGTAGTGATAGGATCTTGGTATTTTACGGCTTTCGCGTGCACATTTTATGTTTGTTTTCACCAGGATTAGAACAGGTGATGGATACAATGGACACAATTCTTGGAGCTGTTGTACTAGGGATAAAAGGAGTCAAAAACAACGTAAATCGCTGATTTGGGAAATATCAATAACACCAGAAGAAACCTCAAAGCGATTGAGGCATCCAGAGAGTTTGACGACCAACTATACGCCGGGAATAATTTGTCGGCCATATAGTTCCCATCTTATAGTTGGCGCCGCCACCGCCTCCTCAAATAGTTTCACCCTGTGCAATTGGATCAGGGAGACGACATACAGAAGAACCAGAAATCACCAAAACCTCACCTCCGGAAGGCATCTGGAGGGGCAACTCGTCCACCGAGGATCCATCTTCGCCCAATGCAGATATGGGAGGCTAAGCCATCGATCTTCATCATCAACCGCTGCATCACCAACATCTCCATCCATCCCATCTACAGCTTGTCTAGATCTTATTGTAATTTTCATACTCGTTGTGGATTTATACTAGTATTATTCATCTATGATAGATTCCATTGTTATTGCCATGATGTTGATTGCCTCGGTGTCTGAGTAGATCATTAGTTCGTTGGGAGATGGAGAAACCCTAGTATGAGATTGAAATAAGATAAAGTTTATTATGATATTCATCGATGTGACCATGTGTTAGATTGTCTTCATCTTGATGTTGGGAGAAGTCGACGTCTCAATATTTGACTCTTATGGGGACTTGATGGAGGGAACTACTTGTTGGTAGACGGAGGTGTGTTAGCACTTATAGTGGCTATAAAGTTGTTGGCACCCCTTGCGTATCAACTTGGGAACCGAGGAAACTCACAGAACACTATCCATGCCATGGGATACATCCTATGGGATTAAGTTCCTTAATGGCGCAGTAGTTCGATTGATGTCGATTGCTATGGTTATGAGGATTGATGTCGATTGATGCCTATTTGTCCAAATATGGAGTTCCTCCCACACATACATAGTTGAGACTGTTCATGATAATAATCATTATCTTAGCTCCTTATAATGCTAGAGGTGTATTCGCTACTCCTTGAGAACGCATTTTCCCTATTATAGTTCCAATCTCTTTTACATACGCGATACTTACTTTCTGTGTTTAGTTGTTTTACTTTGCTTATTGCTTCTCTTATACGAAAAACCCAAAAACACCTTTTTGCGCAATACTCGCACTTTATCTTGTTACTTAGAACATTATTTAGCATTTTTTTGTAGTATTTATTTCAAGATTTATTAGACTTCAGACTCCTGCTCCCTGTGGGATAGATATCTTTCGAAACTACCTACAAACGATCTGTGCACTTGCAGTCATCACCGTTCTTCCGGGGCATCCCCCGAAGGAGGGACATGACCGCCCTTGCACTCTTCGTTGTCCTTCCCTCCTTGTTCGCGCCTGGCTGGCGGACCGAGGCATGTCTAAAAGCGTTCGTCTCGTCCGTAGGTCAGATCATGGTTTGATGAATAGATTGTTGTCAGGCTTCGCCCTTCAATAGCGTGTCGGCTCAGTCCACGTCACGGGAAGTGCGACAAGACTGGATGACACGCTTTCCCATCCCGTAGAGCTGACGTGCGTGTGCCTGCGCACTCAAGTGGTTGCCGGACTGCCGAGCCATGCCTTGGCTGGTTTTGTTCCTCGTTCACCTATTGATTTATTGCCATTACATTCTTCGGTGCAAAATAATTTGGATGCTACACAACATGCTGAAATGATATTAAAATTACATGATACTACTAAATATAACATAGAACGCATGAATGCTAAGTATAAACATGATCGAGATAGAGAGAGAAGGCATGTTGCATTTGATTTTGGTGATCTTGCTTGGTTGCATTTGTGCAAAGATCATTTTCATGATTTGCGCAAGTCTAATTTAATGTCACATTCTACTGGTCCTTTTAATGTGTTAGAGAAAATAAATGATAATGCATATAAATTTGAGCTACCTGCATATTTTGGTATAGTTAGTCCAACATTTAACATTGCAGATTTGAAGCCTTACTTTGGTGAGGAAGATGAGATTCCGTCGAGGATGACTTCAATTCAAGAAGGGGAGCAGGATGAGGACATCCCACCTATTGATACAACAGTTGTACCTATAACTACACAAATACAAGTACCCATCACTCGAGCTCGTGCCAAGCAACTTCATAATCAGGTACATTCGTTTCTTGGAACTATTCCTCATATACATGAGAATATGATACTGCCTAAATCAGATGTGTTTGTTACTCTTAGGAATGATGGACCTAGCATGGACGAGAGGGACAAGCATTGGATCATGCTCATTCATGGAGATCACAACAATCATATGAGGATTGAAGAGGATGCTACAATTGGAGATTTCAGAACTTTGAAGCTACCATAATGAAGATTGAAGGCTTGGATGAAATATTCAAGAATATTACTTCGTAGAATCGTCCATAGCTTAATTTGGTTCTGCGTCACCTTTATTTTGGGTCAGGCCCATGTTATTTTTGTAGGATTCTTAATAGCCACTTTTGAGAGTCCGTATTTGAGGGGAAACGGCCTTTTAGGGGTCGATTCGGCCACCATACTTATGGCTGGCCGAAACCCCACCTTTTCGTCCTTAAATACCCCCATAGTCGTCACTTTAGAGTCATATTTTGTTTAGACTAAAAGTTAGCCATCATTGCAACTTCGCCAAGGCGTGAGTGTCGTAGAGACCTCTTGTACTTCGCACCTATTCGGGATCCCATGATTTTAGTAAATCTTTGATCTTTATCCGCAATATCTTGATTGCAATATTAGTTCTTACTTCTTCTCGATTTCAAGTAGGAATTAAGACCCTAGCTGGTCAGGCTGATTGTGCTTCTGCTAGATCAGTAACCTCTAGGAGATTGTCCTAGAGATTGCATTGGTGCTCATGCTCGCACGTATAGTCGGATCTTCAAGCCCGAACTCCACCCAAATTGACTATCACCATCTCATCGAAAGATCGGACACCTTTGCCCTATCAGGAACAGATTCACCTTTGGAGTCCATGGTGACTTGACATAAGTTGGAGACCTTGATGTGGTCGGGCCGCATCATCTCCCTCCTTCAAAAAGAGTCGTCCTCGACTCTACATGCTCATCACAAAGTAGAATATGTCGAGAGACCTTCTTGATCCTTGGGTTCACCATATAGTTGTCCTCGGGAAGATTGAATTGACAACACCTCAATGTTCCTTCACCTTCCATGAAGCCTACAAAGCTCACCACAAAGGCGAAGAAACACTTAAAGCGTAGCCAATTGATGAAGATTATAGCATGAGTCCTCAAGTTGATGGAAGTCACCTTATGATGTAGAGATAGCTCGCTGAAGGGCAGATAGGTAACTCTCTTTGATTCTTCTTGTCAACTCTTTGTCCATAGAGGTTGACGTGTACATTCTTGCACCTTCACACAACAAAGACCAAGAAAAATATGTTTGTGTGTGATAGAGGATCATGTCATTTGTGGCATGTCCATTCTTTTTCACAACACTATTAGCACAACTCAAGTATCACAAACGAAATGCGTATGCAAGGTCAAAATGCATGGAAATTGTTTGAACATCATCCAAATTTGGGAACTCAAAAACTCCATATAACATCTTAGTGTGTGATAGTTGTGAGATTCGACACATTTTTGATGGTTTTTATTGATGGTTTTCTCCCGGATTTGATCGTTTTCTAGATTTACCTAACGCTAATACTTTGGTAGCAAAGAAAACTTGGGTTTTAATGTGTGTTTCAGGTTTTGAACATCAATAGAAGGTTTTAACAAGAGAAACACAACATTCAGGCGAAAACAAGCAAGTCTCTCTTTGGAAGCAATCAAGGGAATCATACATAGGCTTTAACGAGCAACTATATGGCGGGACCATTTTTATAGTAGTATAGTTCACGCCGTATAGCTACCGTCGCCTCTGTCTTGTCAAAAGGGACAACTTCCGTGAAGAGGCCACACGCGAAATCATAACACAACAGCCGCCATCCAATCCAGAAAGGAGATAGAAGAGATCCGGAGAATAAGGGGAAGACGTTCTTCATCTCGCTCCACGATCTTCGACCTCCTAGCCATCACACCCCCATAGCCATTACCTGTACTTGAGAGAGAGAGAGAGATCTTCACTTTGCAAGATTAGGGTTTGAGATTGTTTCTTCCTATCTTCAATTGTGTTGGATTACTTTTCCATTCTTATTGTGGATATCCACGATAATATTGAGAAGAACTCCCTTTATTTAATTCGATGATGCTTTCTTCTCTCATGTGTGACTAAGTTCCTTGGGCATGGGATATGTAAGGGATTGGTGAGATGTGATGTGCCTCCATATATTTTCCATTAGTTTGTGATTGATTTGAATTACTATATTATGTGTGCTTGACTATCTGTGGGATGCCTAATGATTGTTGTCCAATTAAGGGCCCATACAACGTGATGCTTTGTTCTACATAGATAGGATCTTGTTCGCTAGCAGACCGGCGACCCTCGAGTGACACGGGGATATCAATGGGAAACTAGTTGACTCGAGGATAACGAGGAACCACTATGCTTATTGCATTAGTCCGATCCAAGGAGCTTAATTGCTAAGCAACCTGAAGGGTCTTAATCGTCTAGTGTCTAACCATGGTTTTGGTAACAGGCTAGTAGGATTATTAAAGTTGGGATGGAATCTACCAAGAGGATTTCCGGCTAATTATGGGTTGCTTGCCTACACATATACTTATAAAATTAAAATTGTTACATTTATCACTCGTCCACCTGGCACAGTTACTATCACCATGAACTCTATCTCCCCACGCCTTCTTCGTCATCTGCAGAAAACAACAAACAACCGAATTATTCTTTACTTTTATGCTTTTTATTTCCGAAGTTTACATTTTAGTTTTATTTAAATACATAAAGTTTAATCCAAATTTCATTCTTATTGCCACACTTGCAGTCAATTCACTCAAGGACCTGTGACAACTTTGAGTGTGACATAGACTTCACCCATAAACACTTACCTTTGGGCTCCCTGTGGGATCGATATCTATACTTCGAAACTAGCTACAAATGATTTGTGCACTTGCAGACATCAAGCTATTTTGTGGCACCGTTGCCGGGGAACTAAGTGCTAAGTGTTTGTCTCTTGAAATTTCAGGTGTTACTACTACAAAATGGTCTCCCTCGGAGACAAAGTGTCTACACGCTCTGGTAGGACCTATTTACCATATTATTTTGACCACGTGCCTATTCGGAGGCGCGAAGAAATTATTGAAAAACTTTTAAGATCAGACAAGGTTGAAGTTGAAAACATGAGTGATATTATGGAAATCATGTCTATTTACAGGACAACTCTGAAGACACATGAGAAAACTCTCAGAGAATACAGTGCTCCAAACTCTGCTTTCCTTAAACAACCAATAGAATTTCCTAACCCTGGAGTTAGAGAATATCTATTTGATGGTCAAATTATTAAAATTTTGCAGGAAAAACTTTCAGTGGAAGGTAAGATGAAGACCCAGGAAGACATATTAGAGAGTTTTATGATTTGATGAAAACACTTGGAACAAAAGGTTTGCGGAGAGTCTTCTCTCATCAATTTTTTTTGTTGGTCTCTTAAAGGTAACGCTCTAGACTAGTTATATCCTCTCCCTCGCCATTACATTAAATGTTGGGAAAACTGCATTGTCAAGTTTAGAAACAGGTTTAATACTTTTAAAAAGGTAACTGAAACTAGAAAGAGCATAGGCAACTTTAGTCATAATGTGGGAGAAAACTACCCACAAGCCTGGGACAGATTCTTTGGAATGATCAATAAAGTTCCTAATCATGGCTATTCTGAATCAACTATTTGCCATTTATTTTACCACGGTCTTAATACTCAAAGCAGAGAGTTGCTTGATTTATCAGCGGGAGGATCGATAAATACTTTAACTGTTAAAGCATGTTTGGAATTGATGTCTACTAGGGATAAGAATGATTCTTTCTACAATCCTGATTTTGACACTAAGATAGAATAATGGATGCTTCATATAAATCCTAATCTTATGCCTGAAGTACGCAAAACAATGAAAGAAAAAGGTATACCTTCTAAACTTGTTAAGGAAAACAAAGTAGACTTGTAACAAGTCTTTACTCAAGAAGATGAGACTAGAAGAGTTTTTCGAGAATTAAAACAACGACAAGCAAAATCTCACAATAATCAACATAAGCATTTTCAAAAACATAAAAAGATTTTGGAAGAACTCACGGAAAATTATGATGAGATTAGCCCAAAAAATAAAATTATTTCACAAGTTTCTTAGGATGATTGAAACTCAATGCAAACAAATAGCTTATGGTTATCAAATTTTTCTTTGAGATGATATAGATATTCCTGTTTCTACTAATGTTGTTACAAGAAAAGGTGCAGTTGTTACAGGACCATTAGGACCACCCAAATATGAAGATGAGAAAGAGCGAAAAGAAAAAGCCTTGCTCAAAGCAAGCCAAGAAGATGATACACTGGTGGATCCTCATGATGAAACTGCCCAAGAAACACAAGATCAAACCAAGGAGGACCAAAATGATGCACATGATGACCATTATGACTCTGATGCAGAGACGGTTGATCCAAGAGAACAAAAGGAGACAAGCAATGAAGATGAAGTTGTTGTAGTAGAGAAGAAGAAAAGTGATAAGAAACAACAAAAGAAAGCAACGAAAGAGCCTGATCCCCCACAAAAGGTAAAAGACAAAAACAAGAAAGGTGAGAAAAGCTTCCTTATCCAGATCAAAAAGGAAAGCACCGGACCAGGTAATCTATTATTCTTTCAAAAAAGCACTTGGTGATCTTCGTCTAGAAATTCCATTTGCGGATGCAATAAAAGTTCCCACCTATTCTCAATTCCTCCGTGATATTCTTAGTAGAAAGAAAGAAATAACTAAAACCATTGCCATGGTGACTAGTTATCCTTCAAATGGGAAGCTATTGTCTAAATCGGAAGATGTCAGAATACCAACTATTTCATGCTCAATTGGCAAAACTGATATTCGCAATGCCTTGTGTGACTTAGGTGCAGGAGTTAGTGCAATGCCATATTCCCTCTATAAAAGGTTAGGATTAGGGGAGTATTCCCCTTCTACTATCACTTTACAGATGGATGACAAGTCCACTAAACAACCCATTGGTATGATTGAGGATGTTCTACTTAGAATAGATGAGCATGTTATTCCCACTGATTTTATTATTATTGAAATGCCAGAGGATGAAAAATTATCTATAATACTTGGAAGACCTTTCCTTAGTACTGCAGGAGCATCAGTTGATTGTGCTGAAGGAAAAATAATCGTGAATGTTTATGATGCTGAAATCACCCGGTATTTTCCAAATAAGCTAGAAGAAGGAGAAAGATATATTCCACCAGCAAAACAAGTTCATGTGGTAAGTGCCTTTGATAAGGGGCAACCCAAGGTAAGAATTCGAAAACAGAGAAGGGGTTGAGTTATTCAACCATCATTAATAAAATTCTTAATGGGAGTCAACCCATCACATTAATAAAATAAACTATAGAATAAAGTGTTCGTCACGTTCCTGCAACTTTTTCATAGACATTTTGCGGAAGCGCGCCCATGAAGATGCAGCTATTAAAAAGTAGTAGAAATTTTGACTGAACAAGTGTAGAATAAGTATAAAAATAAAAGTTTGAGTTTTATCTACAAAAACTAACTTAATCATTTTAGTCAAGATCAAAAAGTGAACCTCTAGTTGAGGAGAAGAAGATAGGTAGAGCTAGATATTCTAATCTATACATGCTGTTTTTGGTCGATAATTTCAACTATCATTTTTCTCTCAAAAACAAGGTGTTGTGCTAATTTTCGGGATAAGAAAGTATTCTTGACGAAACATAATTTTTTTGATGAGTACTGATGGTTTAACAACCAACTATACGGCAGGAATAAAAATTCTGGCCGTATAGTTTGGCCGTATAGATATCTTTGCCATCAACAAATTTTCTTGCGTGGGCACAGAGAATTTAACGACCAACTATATGATGGGAATAAAAATTCTGGCCGTATAGCTCCGGTCGTATAGATATCGATGCCTTCATACAATTTCTTCTCAAAAGTACTGATGTTTTAATGACCAACTATACGGCCAAAATAAAAATTCCGATTGTATAGTTGCGGTCGTATAGATATCGATGCCTGTTTTAGAAAATTTATCTCGAGGATACAAACGGTTTGATGACCAACTATACGGTGGGATGATTATGATCCGGTCGTATAGTTGTGTTCTGCATAAAGAAACCCTAGTTGGTGGCGCCGCCACAACTATACAGCGGGAACAACATATCCCGCCCGTATAGTTGCGGCCGTATAGTTCAGCGCAACCTCATAATCGTGCCTTGGTGGCTAGGTTTTCCCCCTCCTCACTTTTTTCTCTCATATTCTCTCTCCAAACCTCTCCAAACTGACCTAGAACTCTTGATTCTTTGCGGATTCCGTTCGTTTGAGTGGGGGAATCAACATATCAGTATGTTTCTCTCCCTATCCATGCTTTATTTTTCGGATTTCCATGGTTGAAACTCTCACATTGATCTAGTGGATGGACTCAGGCTTATTTTTCTTTTCCTCTTAATTTCTCACATTAGGATTAAATTTTTCCACGTATAATCGTTCGTATATCATGTAGAAACTATATGCCTAAGGTTCTATGGTGAAATTTTTCTATGCATCAAGATGAACAAAATTGGTAGCATTTTTCGCAAGGGCAAGAGCCAACATGGTGATAGTTCGGGGCATCGGGCCAAGCTCAAGCCCAAGCTTGCCGTAGTTTCATCAAGGAGGATGCTGCCCACACGTTGGGCCGATGAAAGCTTTCTCACCGCGGCGGGGTTGAGGGCAGACTTCGTCCTCATGTGTGCAAACTCAAGACTTGCAGTACTGGCCTACGCAAGCGACAACACGTACTCTGAGCTCACCTATAAGTTCCTTTCTTCCTTCTACAATGATCATAGGGAGAAAGGTAATGCGTGAACAGTAAGCTTCACCATGAACCGGCAACCATATGAAATAACTTTTGAACAATTTTGCAATGCTTTCGGCTTCCCTCTCGATGGGGAGTCAAATGTTACTAACCTTTAGAGCGTCACAAGTGGAGAAACTTGGGAGGTTGTTTCTATTAATGGTGGCACAGACTTCTATCAGAAGAAGATGTCCACCATTCAGAACCCAACAATTCACTACTACACCTTGTTCCTCACCAACACACTGCTAGGAAGAGGAGATATCGGTTCCATGGCCAATGCGGACATGGCAATGATCACCAAGGCACTCTTCCCCAATGCACCACAATGTCCCAATCCAGGGGCTCTACTCATCTAGCACTTCCGTCACCAAAGCAACAAGATGAAAGGTGAAATTCGCATTGATGAATTGGTAACCCACCTTGCTCATCAATAAACATTGTCTTGCATGTGATGCAACTTGTTGATGGATCCAAACTTATGGATGTCAAATACTTGACTACTTGTGGCTTCCTCTATGTTTACCGAGCTAACAGGAGGCTCCGAGCATATCAGTTTGGTTATCATGGTGATGCGCAGGTTGAGCCGGTTCTGCTGCCCTGTCCCCAAACCTTCTCGATTGTGGAGAAGGACACCTAGATCCTCACCAAGGATCAGGTGGTGCAGGTCATGGCTGAACTCCGGCCTAATCAAGAGGAATATGAAGAAGGATAGGAGAAGGATGAGGAGGAGCAGGAGCAGCAATACAACCCTGCTTGGGAGGTACAACAGCAGCAGCAGGGGGACCCTGGGACCCATGGCCCAATCAGCTGCAGCAGGGGTTCAACTACGTCCCCTATCAAGAATTTCAATATCTCAACTAGCGTGTTGGGGAGATTGACCACACTCTAAAAGGAGTGAATGAAGATGTGAGTGCCTTAACTCAAAACTTCAGTCACTTCATGACCAACTTCCCAACTACTATCAGCAGTATCCGCACCAGCAGCCGAATGACGGCAACAACTGAGCCTGGCAATAGCCTAAGCTTGGGGGAGGTTAGAAAACCTCCAAACCTTGCATTCATATTTTTATTTCTTATTTTGATTTATTTTACTTCTTCAAAATTGCATGTTTACTTTCAGTTTGCATTTTTAAACCAAAAATACAAAAAAAATTAGTTGTAACCTTTATTGCAAATTTGTTTCTTTGTTTCTCTCGGAGATTGCTCAATTTCATGTGACTTGGTAATAGGGAAATATAGAGGGGGTTCGACTCAAGTATGAGAACAAAGCAAGCAAGAGGAGGTATCACATTCCTTTCATCACCTTTTCTGCAACCTTGAATAGATCCTACAATTATTTCTTCGCTTGCACTGGAGTCACTCCCCACTTAGCTTGCTATCCTATAAATTATATTCCTTTGCTAGTGTCTCCTTTTTAGCTTTGTAACAATGAGCAATGAACTTGGTTAAAAATACTTCCTACATTTTTACAACAAGAAAAAGCATCTAAAAGATATCTTGAGTCCATGTTTAGCCCAAAGGATTTGATTTTAGAACTACTCCATCCCATTTGCGCTTAATGTAAATAGACTCGGTAATACCCTTGAATGAAATTGTCTGATAAAATGGATGCTTCGAAGTAGTAGAGATTATGCCACTGCTTTTTCTAATAATTACCATAAGATATTGCTTTATGCGTGTCATTACAACACTATCGTACTCCATGGGGAACTATTAACTCCACTGGCCAACGAACGATCTAAATGTGGGAAACCACTTGATTTCGGCTATGGAGTTATGTAAACGTTTGTAGCAGCAATGCTATGACGGGTAAAAATTTATTATCCTCATGGTTTCACATTCCAAGTGAAGTTGTAGTACTCCACTAAACCACTATTGCTCAACAATTATTTATTGGCATGGTCACGAGTGCACAACACAGTCCCAATTAACATGTTAAAAACAGTGGCATGATTTCTCTATGGAGGACCTAAAGTTTTTGAAAGGCAAGGAAAGGAAAAAGGTGCTTTGATAGTCTTGAAATTTTGACATGGGAATAGATGAGTTGTTGTTAAATTGAATGTTTTGGTGCCAACTTGAGTACTCTTAATTGATTAAAGAAACAAAAGCAAAAAGTTTTCATCTCTCAACAAAGAGAGACACCAAACGAATTTGTCTCACCTTCCTAGCTAAACTTTTGACACTTGCTTGGGCATATGATTTATTTGCTAGCAATATATACATGGTTAGGAAGTGGACTCAGTGCAATATTGTGAATACTTGTATGATCATGTTTAAGATTGGAGGAATTGTGAAGAAAAGAATTTGACACCAATTCAAGCTTGTAAGTTCTTTTAATTCAGTCTCGAATCTCCGCTATTCTTCCATATTTCCTTGTCACTCGAGGGAGAGCAACATCTAAGCTTAGGGGAGTTGATAGCTGTGAGATTCGACACATTTTTTATGGTTTTTATTGATGGTTTTCTCCTGGATTTGATCGTTTTCTAGCTTTACCTAACGCGAATACTTTGGTAGCGACGAAAACTTAGTTTTTAATATGTGTTTTAGGTTCTGAATGTCAACGGAAGGTTTTAACAAGAGAAACAATATTCAGGCGAAAACAAGCAAGTCTCTGTTTGGATGCAATCGAGGTAAGCACACAGAGGCTTTAATGACCAACTATACGGCGGGAGAATTTCTTTTGCCCGTATAGCTTCGGCCGTATAGTTGGCGCCGCCTCCGCCTCGTCAAATAGTTTCACATCATGCAATTGGTTCGAGGAGAAAACATATAGAACACCTAGAAATTGTAGAAACCTCACCTCCGGAAGGCATCTGGAGGGGGAAATCATCCTCAAGGGATCCATCTTCACCCCGCGCAGATCCGGGACGCTAAAGCATCAATCTTCATACCACCATCCATCCCATCCACATGTTGTCTAGATCTTGTTGTAATTCCTATACTCGTTGTGGATGTATACAAGTACTTTTCATCTATGATTGTTTCCATTATCATTCCCATGATGTTGATTGCCTCCATGTCTAAGTAGATCAGTTCTTGGGGAGATGGATAAACCCTAGTATGAGATTGAAATAAGATAAAGTGTATTATGATATTCATCGCAGTGACCATTAGTTAGATTCTCTACATCTTGATGTTGAGAGAAGTCGACCTCTCAATATTTGCCTCTCGAGGGGACTTGATGGAGGGAGCTACTTGTTGGTAGACGGAGGCATGCTAGCACTTACAATGACTATAAACTATTAGCAATCCTTACGTATCAACTTGGGAAATTGAGGAAACTCATGGAACACTATCCATGCCATGGGATACGTCCTACGGGATTACGTCCCTTAATAGCACAGTAATTCGAATGATGTCGATTGCTGACTCCTGTTGTTATGAGGATGATGTGAGCAGCGGTTGTTGCCTATTCGTCCACATACGGAGTTCCTCCCACACATGCATAGTTGAGAATGTTCATGATGATAATCTTTATCCTAGATCTTCAAAACACTAGTGGTGTATCCATTACTACCTGAGAACGCTTTTTCCCTATTGCAGTTCCCATATTTCTTTACATACGCGATACTTACTTTCTGTATTAAGTTACTTTGCTTTACTTTGTTATTGTTCTTATACCCAAAACTCAAAAACACCTTTTTTTACACATTACTCACATTTTATCTTATTACTTAGAACTTTATCTAGCATTTCTATCGCAATATTTATTTCAAGAATTATTAGACTTCAGACTCCTTCTCCCTATGGGATCGATATCTTTATTTCGAAACTAGCTACAAACGATTTGTGCACTTGCAGTCATCAAGCTATTTTTTGGCGTCGTTGCCAGGAGCTAAGCGCTGTAGGTCCTTTAGTTTTTGCTTATTTATGTTTGTCTTGCTAAATTTTGTTTTGAGTTACAGGTTTCCACCAACATGATGGAGTTTTAGCATATTACTAGTGCTAACCCACTTAACCACTTTGGGAAGCCCTATGATATTTATAAAATATACAACTCCAATGAGAAGACAAGGGGGTTTGAAATAAATCCTCTACCACTTAGTATTCTACATAAGAAGCAATTTAATATAGATGAAGAAGATCCTGATCCATATGAGCATATTGCATGTTTTAAAGATATATGTGGCACTTTTCTATTGACGGGATATACTGCCGATGATGTAAGGGTTAAACTTTTTAGTCAAACTTTGATAAGTATAGCTCTCTCATGGTATAGATCTCTACCCCCTAAAGCCACTACTACTTGGGATAATTTAGCTTGTGAATTTCTATCAAAATATTATCCATTATCAAAATCTTTTGGAATCAGGCGTCTTATAATGACTTGGAAGAATCGTTCTAATGAGGGACTAGTAAGAGCTTATATTATATTTAAAGATTTACTATGACTATGTCCTCATCATGATTTGCCTGAATGGTATCTTTTATGGTGGTTTAATTGAACCTAATAAAATTGAACTAGACTCTTTCGTGGAAGGAGCCTTTATGAATCTTCCTATACCTACAGCTTGGGCTTTACTTAATAGAATTCCTGATCACAGAGTTTCATGGAATTTTGGTCTAGGAAGTGAAGGAGGCGTAGAAATAGAGCATGATTGTATTCACGATTATAATAAAAAGGCCATGTCAAAGAATTGTCTAAAGAACTTTATCTGGATTCAGATCATGTGTTGCAAGTTGTTAAAGCTTTTACAGAGCATATTAAAGGTCCAAAGGAGGGTCCAGTCAAGTATGATCCACCACCTGAACCAGAAAAGAAAAGAGAAGATAAAGAAACACTTGCCTCCGTAGAGCCAATATATGAAGTACCTTTCCCTAACACTGCACAAACGCATATTTTTGAATATGAACAGGTCAAAGCAGTACAGGAAAAGAGGAAAGAGGAAAGCAAGCGAAAAGTCAAGGAACATGTGAAGGAAAACAAAGATGAAGAGGTAACAAAGGAAGAAACTATGGCTATGTACTCCCACTATAACATAGTTGAACTTGATGTAGAGACTTCCATATTGGTTGAAGGTAAAAGATGTGGGTAAGCCTATTCTTCCCTGCATATTTAAAGAAACCTCTCACTACGGTTTATGTGATTTGGCACAGAAGTTAATGTTATATCTTACAATTTCTACCTAGAAATAAAAGAAGAAATAGAACCATCTACAATTGAGAATACTAATATAACAATTTTGTTAGCCAATAAAAATCTTAGAATTCCAATGGGAGTAGTTGGCAATGCAACTGTCACAATTGGCAACAAAAACTTTCCTATCGATTTTGTAGTTGTTGATACGCCAGCTGACACTTTTTGCCCTATTATATTTGGAAGAACATTTTTGGGTGATATAGGGCCTATGTTAATTTCAAGGAGATTGTCACTCTTAAGCTTGGGGGAACAGAAAACAAATTCTAGTTTTCCAAATTTAAAGACAACCCTCCACAAGCACAAGAAGAAGAGGGGGAGAGAACCATTGAGGAAATGGCAGCTCTTTTCTTTGGTAATGAAGAAGAAGAAATAAATGAAGATCCAAATTATGAAGAAGTGGTTATGGAGGACAAGTCCTTAGAAGAACTAGAAGATGAATTTGATTCACTTCCTATTTTTGGACCTCCAACTGATGAGGCTTTTGAAGAGCCAAAAAAGAGAGGGGGCGATAAACTACCACCCCTAGAGTTGAAGACTCTACCAGATAATCTAAAATACAGGTTTTTAGATGATACCAATATATTTCCTGTTATTATTAGTGCTAAACTTTCAGGAGAAGAAGAAGAAGAACTCATGAGGATACTTAAGGAGCATCTTCAAGCCTTTGGGTACTCAATGGATGACTTGAAGTCCATTAGTCCCATGATAGCCATCCATCGAATATTCATGGAAGAAGGTGCTAAACCAGTTGCGGAATTTAATAGAAGATTGAAGCCTGAAATGAAAGAAGTGGTAAGAAAAGAAATTGCACGCCTACTAGACGCAGGTATAATTTATCCTGTTAAAGCGAGTGATTGGGTAAGTCGTGTTCATTGTGTTCCTAAGAAGGCGGTTTTACTGTTGTTCCTAATGAAAACAATGAACTAATACCTACTAGAACTGTTGTTCGGCACATGATGTGCATAGATTTTAGGAAATTAAATAGAGAAACTAGGAAAGATCATTATCCACTACGGTTCATAGATCACACTTTAGAAAGGTTAGCAAACCATACTCATTTTTGTTACTTGGACGGATATTCTGGTTTCTCTCAAATAGGTGTTCATCCGGATGACCAACTTAAAACAACTATCATAACTCCTTATAGTTTACATGCATACCGATGTATGCCTTTTGGTCTATGTAATGCCCCAGCTACTTATCAACGATGTATGACTGCTATTTTTGCTCATTTCATTGAACTTATAATGGAATTATTTATGGATGACTTTTTTGTCTATGGAACTTCATTTACTAGTTGCTTGGATAATCTCAAGAAATTTTTACAGCATTGTGAAGAAACTAATCTTGTTCTAGACTCGAAGAAGTGCCACTTTTTGGTGAAAGAAGGTATAGTCCTCGTACACAAAGTATCAGCTAAGGGAATTGAAGTGGATAGAGCTAAGGTTGTAGCAATTGAGAGAATGCCACCACCTAGGGATATTAATGGTATAAGAAGTTTTCTTGGTCATGTGAGATTTTACAGAAGGTTCATTAGAAATTTCTCAGGGATATCTAAACCTTTGACTAACCTCTTGCAAAAGGGAATGAGATTTAATTTTGATGATAAGTGTCTTGAAGCCTTTGATAAACTTAAAAATGCTTTAACTCGTGCACCAATCATTAAACCACCTATCTAGGATACAACCTTTGACTTAATATGTGAAGCTAGCGATGATGTTGTCGGATTAACTCTTGGACAACATATTGGTCGTAGATTTAATATTATACATCATGCTAGTAGAACTCTCAATGGTGCTCAAAAGAATTACCCTAAGGAAGAAGATGAACTGTTTGCTGTATTTTTCTCTTGTGATAAATTTCGTTCTTATGTAGTTGATGGAAAGGTGAGATTTCATACGGATCGTGATGGCTTCAAAGAAATCCTTGAGAGGAAAGATCATAAGCCAAGACTGATCCGTTGGATTCTTTCACTTCAATAATTTGAGTTGCAGATTATGCAGAGGCAAGAAATAAAGATGTTAGATGCAGTGTCCATTCTTTCCCAAGAGGACACTAATCTTATTGAGAGGAACTTTAGCCCTGGTGACTTTCATTTACGGGAATTATTTGATGAACTGAAGTCAATTCCTCCAAGAGAGAAGGAGTCCTTGTTGTGGGAGGAACTTTTCATCCCCGATTAAGCAAGTGGTAAGTGTAAGGTAAGTGTTCCTACCCAAATAAGTGATTTATTTTCACCATTTTTACTCTTGAAATTTCTATTTTCGAATTCCTAGTGTTTTCTGAAGTTTTAGAGGGGTTTTACCAACTATACTGGCAGAGATATACAACCGGAGCGGGAGCTCCCACCGTATAGTTGGTCGTTAAACTCTCTGTATCATCTTCGTAAAATTATTTTCAATATCTGAGCCTATACGGTCGAAACTATACGACCGGAGCAAAAATTCCGGCCGTATAGTTGGTTGTTGAACTCTCAGATAGTTTTGCTTTTTCGTGTCTGTATCTATACGGTCGCAACTATACGACCGGAGCAAAAATTGCAGTCGTATAGTTGGTCGTTAAACTCCCAGGCACTTCTGATTTTGGTGTATGTATCTATACCATTGCAACTATACGACCAGAGCAAAAATTTCGGTCATATAGTTGGTCGTTAAACTCCCAGGCACTTTTGATTTTCGGTGTTTGAAACTATACGGTCGCAACTATACGACCGGAACAAAAATGGCGGCCGTATAGTTGGTCGTTAAACTCTCAAACACTTTGCCGTTCGATCTTCCTATTATAAAAAATTGTTATTGTCGGTTCCGAGTCGAGATTTAATCGACCTAGACTTGAGATATTTGGAAATATCTGCCCGGAACCAACTATACGGCCGCCCATATAGTTGGTTGTTACGTGGCAGGTTACTTCCAAATCCGTGATTTATTTTTCTGTACCATTTGGATTCTTTTCTTGGACGACAATTTGGTGTTTGCCGCGAGTTTTACCGACCTCTGGGCCCTCTTATATACTGCCATTGTCTATCTCTCTAATCGCAATCTACAGAAACCAATCTAGCAATGTGATATCCTGCCCCAGGCTGTGGTAAACCCATGGGGCTTATTGCTCCTTCCAGGGACCGCTCTAGCAGCCCGTCCATGGAGGACGATGACGAGGAGGTGGAGAGGTTTAACCCAAAGTACAAGGAGTACGTCGAGCCAAGCTACTTCAACAATGATTCCGATGGCGATGATGACGTAGTTGACGTTTACATCCACCGCGACATCTACGATCCATCGGAGATCAATTGGGTGGCGATGAAGAAAGCTCAACAACAGAGAGAAGATGGCAAGCCACATGCAAAAGGGCGTGTGGAGACGGTCAAGTTCGTCACTACAGATCCAAGGCCGCACAAGGGTAAGGAATTATCTAATATTTGTGCAGGGGCTAGCAAGGAAGGGGAGGTTCCACTCTCGAGGCCAACCATTGGTACTCGTATGAAGGTTAAACCTCAAGAGGAGTGGAGGTACAGTTTCCACTTCCCCGACCCATCAACTATAGATTAGGAAGAAGAAGCTATCCCTAGGACCAACGATCGCGTGCGAGCGCTAGAGATATATCAGAAGCAGGAGCTACTTCATCATGTCGAAGTCCGTCACCGTCTCAATGAGATGGAGAAGAAGGAAGACCTCCTTCCATTGGTGACCAAGCTCGCTGATAGAGTGGATACTCTACAATCTGATCTACGCAGATGCTATAGCCGCATAACTGCTCTGGAGGAGACCAACCAGAAGCTATGCACCACGGTGATCTACAACAATCACGGTATCAAATAATCGCAAGGGATTATTTGATCCCGCCTGGCTTGATTCCAAGCTTGGGGAGTTCTTTAAGACCTTCTAATCTGTCTTATAAGTTTTTATTATTCTTGCATTAGTTCAAACTAGAAATAAAGTTTGCATCATTAGAATTCCCTTCAGGAATAGTCGATCCCTTTTATGAAATTCCGAGTTTATTATTATATATGGAGCAATATTGAGTTTGTGTTTGCTTTATTGATATATGAATGGCTTGAGTATGATTTTACTTGAACTTGATGATAGCAATAGGAGTCTTCCACGCCATTGGTATTAATGGAACACATAAATATAATTTGGTCAATATGCTATAAGTTTACGGTTTGATTCACAAAGAAAAATTATCTATACAAATTAAGTTGAAAAAGAAAACCTTGAACAAAGGAAAATGAAGTGCTATCTAAATAGAGTGAGAACAAGTCATGGTAGAATCTCAAGTTATAAGAATGCTTCATATATAGTTGTAATTTTATAATTGAGATCGTTGAACTTTGAATTCCTACATGAACTGGAATATATGGCTAGGTCCTTTGCACATCACTTAAAACAAAAGTGTGAGCATATATGCAAAATAAAAGAAAAAGAAAAGAAGAAAAAGAGAGAATGTGCAAAGAGAAAATAGGCATATGTCACTGTATTGTAGTATTACAAAGAGACGCTTTTGAGATTTTGAATCCCAAGTAAATAAGTTGATCCTAAAAACACTTGGGACTACCTCGTTAACTCACTCGTTTGAACTAGATTCTTTACATTATGTTGAGATTCATCTTTTATGAACTATAGATAACTAAGGTGTGGAAGCCTTCCAATAGTATTCAGATGGTTCGAGTAAGGTACTATTCATGAACTTATTCCCCTATATCGTACATGATAAACACATGCTGAAATTGCCTCATTTATTTTATCGACTCAATTCAGGAATATGAGGATCACATCTATTAAGCTAAAATCTTGCTCAGGACGAGCAAGAGTCTAAGCTTGGGGATACAATTATTGAAGCAGTTGTACTGTGGAGAAAAGGAGTCAAAAACAACGTAAATCGCTTCTTTGGGAAATATTAATAATACCAGAAGAAAACTAGAAGCGAACAAAGGAGGCAAAGAGCGTAATGAACAACTATACAGCGGGAGAATTTCTTCTGCTCAGATAGCTCCGGTCGTATAGTTGGCGCCGCCTCTGCCTCGTCAAATAGTTTCACCCCGTGCAATTAGTTCGAGGAGACGACATACAGAACACCCAGAAATTGCAGAAACCTCACCTCCGGAAGGCATCTAGAGGGGGAACTCATCCGCAAGGGATCCATTTTCACCCTGCGCAGATCCGGGAGGCTAAAGCATCGATCTTTATCATCCACCACTGCATCACCACCAACTCCATCCATGCCATCTACATATTGTCTAGATCTTGTTGTAATTTCTATACTCGTTGTGAATTTATACAAGTACTATTCATCTATGATTGTTTCCATTATCATTGACATGATGTTGATTGCCTCCATGTCTGAGTAGATCATTAGTTCTTGGGGAGATGGAGAAACCCTAGTATGAGATTTAAATAAGATAAATTCTATTATGATATTCATCGCAGTGACCATTAGTTAGATTCTCTACATCTTGATGTTGAGAGAAGTCGACCTCTCAATATTTCCCTCTCGAGGGGACTTGATGGAGGGAACTACTTATGGTAGCCGGAGGCATGCTAGCACTTACAGTGACTATAAACCTGTTAATAATCCTTACGTATCAACTTGGGAAATCGAGGAACCTCACGGAACACTATCCATGCCATGGGATATGTCCTACGGGATTACGTCCCTCAATAGCACAGTAATTCCATTAATGTCGATGGCTGACTGCTATGGTTATGAGGATGATTGGAACAGTGGTTGTTTCCTATTCGTCCACATACGGAGTTCCTCCCACACATGCATAGTTGAGAATGTTCATGATGATAATATTTATCTTAGATCTTTACAACACTAGTGGTGTATCTGCTACTCCCTGAGAACGGATTTTCCCTATTGCAGTTCCAATCTTTCTTTACATACATGATACTTACTTTCTATATTAAGTTACTTTGCTTTACTTTATTATTGTTCTTATACCCAAAACTCAAAAACACCTTTTTACACTTTACTCGCATTTTATCTTGTTACTTAGAACTTTATCTAGCATTTCTATCGCAATATTTATTTCAAGAATTTATAGACTTCAGACTCCTGCTCCCTATGGGATCGATATCTTTATTGTGAAACTACTGCAAACGATATGTGCACTTGCAGTCATCAGTGGCCACACTTGAGAGCAATCAAAACCAAGTAAATTGAAGTTCATGCGGAACATCAAAACCAACTAACCACTAAAAACACACACACACACAAAGCTTATGGTGGATGGGTATGGAAGGTGGCGTGTCAAGAAACAAGCCGAAATCAAAATGTTGTAATGGCAAGTAAAGAACCATGATGATCACCAAACAAAACAAGTCAATCCACAAGATAGACTTATGTACAAGGACACACACATGGTGGAATAAATGAGACTTGTGCAACAGAGAAAGTGAGCTAAGAACCAAATGATTACCTAGCGAATACTATAAGATCGTGTCACCCAAGTTCAAGGAGAGACGCTAGTTCGATTGCAATAAAGTTGGTGGGCTACAAGATATGCACAATAAGTACCACATATATGATATCTTGCGCTTCCTTTTCTATGAGGCACTTGTTTTTTTGTTTATTTTTCTTCTTTTTCTTTTTCTATTTTTTCTCTTTTTCTTTTCTTTTTCACTTGCTTCTTCCTTGTGCAACCAACTATACAAGATAACAATATGAGATAGCGCGCTCACAACTTTTGCTCGGAATTCTACAAGTATCAAATATGAATAGCCCAAGCAATCATAAGAGGAACTCGTCTCAATATGTGTTTGTCGATCGCAAAGATAGTGTGGCTCACAAAGGAACGCAAGTGGAGATAAGTCGTGGAAGTTTTATACCTTTCGTTGCTGATCTTCACCCTTTATTGGTGGATTCTGCCTTGCTCACGAAATTTGGATGGAGTAGATAGCATGAACCACTTCGAAGATGATGTAGAACTCGTTCTCCTCTTCGAAACTGATGAGGACATCCCATCTATTGATACAACCGATGTACCTATAGCTACATCAATACAAGGACCCATCACTCGAGCTTGTGCCAAGCAACTTAACTATCAGGTACTTTTGTTTCTTGGAACTATTCCTCATATACATGAGAATATGATGCTGCCTAAATTAGATATGTTTGTTACTGTTAGTAATGTTGCACCTAGTATGGACGAGAGGGACAAGCATTGGAGCATGATCATGCATGGAGATGGCAACAAGCATATGTGAATTGAAGAGGACGCCACAAGTGGAGATTTCAGAACTTTGAAGCCACCATAATGAAGATTGAAGGTTTAGATGAAATATTCAGGAGTATTACTTTGTAGATTCATCCATAGTTTAATTTGGTGTTGCGTCACCTTTATTTTGGGTTAGGCCCATGTTATTTTTGCAGGATTTTTAATAGACACTTTTTAGAGTCCGTATTTGAGGGGAAAAGGCCTTTTAGGGTTGGATTCGGCCACCATACCTATGGATGTCCGAAATCCCACCTTTTACTCCTTAAATATCCCCCATAGCCGTCACTTTAGACTCAGATTTTGTTTAGACTAAAAGTTAGCCATCATTGCAACTTCGCGAAGGCTTGAGTGTCGTAGAGACCTCATATACATCGCACCTATTCAGGATCCCACCGATTTCAATAAATCTTTCATCTTTAGCCGCAATATCTTGATTCTAATATTAGTTCTTACTTGTTCTTGATTTCAGGTAGGAATTAAGACCCTCGTTGGTCAGGCTGATCATGCTTCTGCAAGATTGGTAACCTCCAAGAGATTGGCCTAGCAATTGCATTGGCGCTCGTGCTCGCATGTGCAGTCGGAACGTCAACCCTGAACTCACCATCTCATCGAAAGGTCGTACACCTTTGCCCTATCAGAAACGAGCTAAAGAACACCAAAATCCGAGTTCGTATGCAAAAGTTATGCTCAAAACGGTGCGAAGCTGAAGCTGTTAGCTACCAAACCGGTGGATCGGAATTGGAGCCATAATTTCTGGCGGTTGGGCCGGTTTCGCTAGAATTCTCGCTGAAAATTCTAATTTTTGTTCCGGTTCACCGGACCTGGCTCCGGAACAAGTTCGGGATGCAAAAAAATCGATTTTCTATGGAAAAACTTGATGGAAAACTTCAGATTTGAGGGTTAAATCAAGGAATTAGGCCATGGGAACGCAGGGGAAGGTAGATAACCAAGTTTAGCAAGTAATCCATGGATCAAAACATACCAAAACACACTCAAATCATAGATCGATCCAAGACACGAGTTGTGGCTATTTTTGGTGGAATTTTCGAATTTATGGGGAAAAGACCAAATCGATAAGAATTCCATGGCAACCAAAAGTTGTGGAGACCATATATTGAGGGCTAACCTCATGGGTGGTCCGATCTTCCCATGGTCAAATCAATGGGAAAGCGTGAGGAAAGGGAGAAGGCAACCGAAGCGGATGCACACCTCGCGAAGAACAAGATGAACACACACAAAACTCACATGATACAAGGCCAATTGCTCCCACTGGTGGCCACCAGTCCAATAGAATCCTCGCAAGGAAAGATCGGTCAACATGCTCCCTTGATCCCAAGCGGAGAGGGAAGAACACCTTGGAGAGGGTATTGACAACGACGCTCACGCACTCGCAAATGTAGGCCTTGTACAACGAGGGAGGCGCGATGCAAACTCTAATGAGGTGGTGACGATAGTCGGTCCCCTTGGTAAAGGAGATGAGGCAAAACTAGAGATTCCACAAAGGGGGTGTCTTTAGTCTATCATATATGCCTAGGGATACATGAGGGGGTGGGGATCTATTTATAGGCCAAACACTAGAATGGGAGGTGTCTTAGGCAAAGGGGTAAGTAAAGGGAATAGGTCTGGCGGCGCCGGATCTGGCACCAGAAGTTCTGGTCGTCGGCGATATTTTCGGTCAGTGTCGGTTTGGTACTCTATATGTGTTTCCGGTGGGTGCTGGTCTGGTCCGGCGATCGCCGGTTTAGTCGGCGTGGAGTCCAGTCTGCCGGTTCTCGCGCCAGTAATTCCGTCGGTGGGATCGCCGTCGCTAGTTCGCCTTCCAAAATGACCTTCTTCTTCCGTCTCCTCTTCCAAGCCTCCGTATTGTCGTGTGTGAGTCCTCGGGCTTCCTGCCTTGCCTCCACACTTGTTAGTGTGAACCTATAATGGTCATAGGATGGAGTATGAAGTAGTACACCATTTAAAAGGGTAGAAAGTGGACTCACATAGAAGAACAGATTCACCTTTCAAGTCCATGACAACTTTGCATAAGTTGGAGACCTTGATGTGGCAACAACCGTAGGTCAGGCCGCATCAAACAACCTTGATCCGCATGAACACATAGACTCAAGTGGATGTGGGGGTGCAACTTCTGTCAAACTGTTGCACTATTCCATGTGGGAGTTGAATTCCAAGCGATTTTTGGGCCTTTTGACACATTGTTTGATACATGGAGTCTCTAGAGTCATTACATGCATTGTTTTCCAAATCACCTTTATCCACATGAGCACACACACTCCGGTGTATGTGGTGATGCAACTTCTGTCACAGTGGTGCACCATTCCATGGGGCAGTTGCATTCCTATGTGTTTATGGGCCTTTCGATACTTGGTTTGACACATGGAGTCTCTGGATTAATTGCATGTGTTATTTTTCAAACAACCTTGATCCACATGAGCACACACACTCTAGTAGATGTGGTGATGCAACTGCTGTCACACCGGTGCACCATTCCATGTGGAAGTTGCATTCCTATGTATTTTTTGGCCTTTTGGTACATGCTTTGACACATATAGTCCCTAGAGTCATTGCATGTGTTCTTTTCCAAACCACCTTGATCCACATCAGCACGCACACTCCAATAGATGTGGTGATGAGACTTCTATCACACTAGTGCACCATTCCATCTGGCACTTGCATTCCAAGGTGTTTTTGGGCCTTTTGACACATGGTTTGACAAATGGAGTCTCTAGAGTCATTGCATGTGTTGTTTTCAAAACCAACTTGATCCACATGAGCATACACACTCTAGTGCACGTGGTGATGCAACTTCTATCATAGTGGTGTAGCATTCCATGTGGAAGTTCCATTCCAAGGATTTTTTTGGGCCTTTTGACACATGGTTTAACACATGGAGTCTCTGTGGGTCATTGCATGTGTTCTTTTCCAAACCACCTTGATTCGCATGAGCACACACACTTAAGTAGATCTAGTGATGCAAATTCTATCACACAGGTGCTCCATTCCATGTGGCAGTTAAATTCCTATGTGTTTTCGGGCCGTTTGACAAATGGTTTGATACGTGGAGGCTCTAGAGTCATTGCATGCGTTCTTTTCCGAACCACCTTGATCCACATCACCACACACACTCTAGTAGATGTGGTGATGCAACTGCTGTCACACTGGTGCACCATTCCATGTGGCAGTTGCATTCCTATGTGTTTTTTGGCCTTTTGGTACATGCTTTGACACATGGAGTCCCTGGAGTCATTGCATGTGTTCTTTTCCAAACCACCTTGATCCACATGAGCACACACACTCCAATAGATGTGGTGATGAGACTTCTATCACACTAGTGCACCATTCCATCTGGCACTTGCATTCCAAGGTGTTTTTGGGCCTTTTGACACATGCTTTGACAAATGGAGTCTCTAGAGTCATTGCATGTGTTGTTTTCAAAACCAACTTGATCCACATGAGCATACACACTCTAGTGCACGTGGTGATGCAACTTCTATCATAGTGGTGTAGCATTCCATGTGGAAGTTCCATTCCAAGGATTTTTTTGGGCCTTTTGACACATGGTTTAACACATGGAGTCTCTGTGGGTCATTGCATGTGTTCTTTTCCAAACCACCTTGATTCGCATGAGCACACACACTTAAGTAGATCTAGTGATGCAAATTCTATCACACAGGTGCTCCATTCCATGTGGCAGTTAAATTCCTATGTGTTTTCGGGCCGTTTGACAAATGGTTTGATACGTGGAGGCTCTAGAGTCATTGCATGCGTTCTTTTCCGAACCACCTTGATCCACATCACCACACACACTCTAGTAGATGTGGTGATGCAACTGCTGTCACACTGGTGCACCATTCCATGTGGCAGTTGCATTCCTATGTGTTTTTTGGCCTTTTGGTACATGCTTTGACACATGGAGTCCCTGGAGTCATTGCATGTGTTCTTTTCCAAACCACCTTGATCCACATGAGCACACACACTCCAATAGATGTGGTGATGAGACTTCTATCACACTAGTGCACCATTCCATCTGGCACTTGCATTCCAAGGTGTTTTTGGGCCTTTTGACACATGCTTTGACAAATGGAGTCTCTAGAGTCATTGCATGTGTTGTTTTCAAAACCAACTTGATCCACATGAGCATACACACTCTAGTGCACGTGGTGATGCAACTTCTATCATAGTGGTGTAGCATTCCATGTGGAAGTTCCATTCCAAGGATTTTTTTGGGCCTTTTGACACATGGTTTAACACATGGAGTCTCTGTGGGTCATTGCATGTGTTCTTTTCCAAACCACCTTGATTCGCATGAGCACACACACTTAAGTAGATCTAGTGATGCAAATTCTATCACACAGGTGCTCCATTCCATGTGGCAGTTAAATTCCTATGTGTTTTCGGGCCGTTTGACAAATGGTTTGATACGTGGAGGCTCTAGAGTCATTGCATGCGTTCTCTTCCGAACCACCTTGATCCACATCACCACACACACTCTAGTAGATGTGGTGATGCAACTGCTGTCACACTGGTGCACCATTCCATGTTGCAGTTGCATTCCTATGTGTTTTTTGGCCTTTTGGTACATGCTTTGACACATGGAGTCCCTGGAGTCATTGCATGTGTTCTTTTCCAAACCACCTTGATCCACATGAGCACACACACTCCAATAGATGTGGTGATGAGACTTCTATCACACTAGTGCACCATTCCATCTGGCACTTGCATTCCAAGGTGTTTTTGGGCCTTTTGACACATGCTTTGACAAATGGAGTCTCTAGAGTCATTGCATGTGTTGTTTTCAAAACCAACTTGATCCACATAAGCATACACACTCCAGTGCACATGGTGATACAACTTCTATCATAGTGGTGCAGCATTCCATGTGGAAGTTGCATTCCAAGGATTTTTTGGGCCTTTTGACACATGGTTTGACACATGGAGTCTCTGTGGGTGATTGCATGTGTTCTTTTCCAAACCACCTTATTCACATGAGCACACACACGTAAGTAGATCTGGTGATGCAAATTCTATCACATGGGTGCTCCATTCCATGTGGCTGTTAAATTCCTATGTGTTTTTGGGCTGTTTAACAAATGGTTTGATACGTGGAGTCTCTAGAGTCATTACATGCTTATTTTCCGAACCACCTTGATCCACATCACCACACACACTCTAGTAGCTGTGGTGATGCAACTTTTCAAACTGGTACACCATTCCATGTGACAGTTGCATTCTAAGGTGTTTTGGGGCCTTTTGACACATGGTTTAACACATGGAGTCTCTAGAGTCATTGCATGTGTTCTTTTCCAAACCACCTTGATCCACATGAGCACACACACTCTAGTAGATGTGGTGATGCAAATTCTGCCACGCTGGTGCACCATTCCATTTGGAAGTTGCATTCCTATGTGTTTTGGGCCTCTTGACACATTGTTTGACACATGGAGTCTATGGAGTCATTGCATGTGTTCTTTTGCAAACCACCTTGATCCACATGAGCACACACACTCTAGTGGATGTGGTGATGCAACTTATGTCACACTGGTGCACCATTCCATGTGACAGTTTCATTCCAAGGGATTTTTGGGCCTTTTGGCACATTCTTTGATACATGGAGTCGCTAGAGTCGTTACATGCATTCCTTTCCAAACCACCTTTATCCACATGAGCACACACACTCCAGTGGATGTGGTGATGCAGATTTTTCACACCGGTGCACCATTCCATGTGGAAGTTGAATTCCTATGTGTTTTGGGCCACTTGACACATGGTTTGACACATGGAGTCCCTGGAGTCATTACATGTGTTCTTTTCACAACCAGCTTGATCCACATGAGCACACACACTATAGTATATGTGGCGATGCAACATCTGCCACACTAGTGCACCATTCCATGTGTCAGTTGCATTCCAAGGTCTTTTTGGGCCTCTTAATACATGGCTTGACACATGGAGTCTCTAGAGTCATTGCATGTGTTCTTTTACAAACCAACTTGATCCACATGAGCAAACACACTCCAGTGGATGTGGTGATGCAACTTGATGCTGCCCGTCCTACGGACGTCCCTACATCTACACCAACCAGTCCCCAAGAGGACCAATGACTCGAGCCCGAGATAAACTACTACAAGCTAAGGTTAACTCACCCCTCTCCTCATGTGACTTTGATACATCCTTGGATGGATTACTATGCAACTACACTTGCATTATCAGCTATGAAGCCCCCACGGATGAAGTACAAGGAGCACGATGAGAAGAAGAAGGTGCTGGAGCTGAAGCCCTGGAGTCTCCGGCCTCCAACCCAGAGTCTCTGGCCTGGACTCTGGAGCAGTCTCCAGACCCCTACTAGGAGCGTTCAATACACCCCCACGGAGTCTTCACCTCAGAGAAACGCCACCCCCGGAGTTTCGGTGCACCCCACAGTCTCCAACCCAGCTACCCCGGAGTCTCCAGCTTCGACCCTAGAGTCTCTACCCCAGGACTCCAGCCACAACTCCGGACCCCACCCAGGAACTCTGTGTATGCTGCCTCGGAGTTAGCTCCAGAGACTGATCTCCACCCCGGAGTCTCCGTCCACCTCGAAGTCTCCGGCCCCATGACACCGGATTTTCTAGTGTAAGTTATACAGGCATGGTAAAAGACATTTGGACCTTTGGCCCATGTAACCCCAAGTCCGTCTAGACTTTACCCTTTAGTGCCTAAACTACGCCTGAACTAGTGGTTGGCCTATATAGTCCCCCATTTCTATTGTAAACACTAGGCATGATATTTGTAATTAAAGGACATCCCTCGTGGATCTATCTAGTTCTTGCCTCATGCTCCTTGATAGAGGAGCACCAACTATCACAAACCTCGTTGGAGTTTGTGTCGTGTCTCCCGTGTTGTACAAGGCCTTGGCATTGGAGTCCCTTTGCCAAGACGTCAAGATCTCATCGAGACTCCCTACTCGTCGTGCCGGTTCGAGACAAAGACCTCCGCTCAACGCCGATCCTAGGGATTGCACGGGATCGATCACCGCACGCATGAGCTATTGGTGTGTGTGTTCATCATGTTCTTGGTGCATGAGTTCATCATGTTCATCTCCCCTCTCCTTTGCCC
Organism: Avena eriantha; assembly: GCA_910589775.1. Lineage (NCBI taxonomy): Eukaryota > Viridiplantae > Streptophyta > Magnoliopsida > Poales > Poaceae > Avena > Avena eriantha. Next base: position 130,119,417 of record OU342740.1, read on the forward strand.
GCACTCCACCCTCTATTTGAAAGGGATTCGTGAAAGATCGGGACATCCTCGAGGTTCGCCGTCAACATATTGGTATCAAGAGCTTCGTTGCTCATGAATTCCCCCACAAAATTTTCTTCATACCACCAAAAATTCGAAAATCCCCAAAAAAAGAGCCCCAAATTTGCCTTTGGATCGATCTCTTTATTAGGAGTGTTATTTGTGGTTTTGATCCGACCAAACCTTGTCTTTGGAGTTGGTCCAGTTTTATCCTGCGCTTTTTCCACCCCAATTTGGCTAATTTTTCGCGGATTTGTGGCCCCAAGGCGTGGATTTCCGCTCAAGAACACGAGAAAGTGGAGTAGAGACCTCGACACCGGAGTCTCTTTCCTCAACCCTCGGAGTCTCCGGCCTCATACCCCGGAGTCTCCGCCTAACGCCTATTTTGTCTAGATTTTGCCTCTTTGATCGTTTTGGCTAATATTTTCCTCTTGTTTGTTTGTGTCCCGTGGGCGTGTCATCAACTAACAACAAGCTTCTGCATCAACAACTTCCGCACTCATCAACACCACGACAATGTACATCATCCCGCACCACCGACACCAAGTTCATCATCACCAAGCAGGTATAACTTGCATCACCTTGTTAACCCTATCTTCCTTTGTGTGTACATATACCACGAGAGTCGCTCATCTTGTGTTTGCTTGAGCATTGTGCATTTGTTCTTGGATAGTGAGAGCGCAAAAGCAATAGCAAGAGTGACTTGGTAGCATCAAGGGAGAGAAAAAAATACAAAGAAAAAGAAAAATAGTCTCCCATAGCATAAGAGAGTCTCAAAGCTTGTAAGCAAGAGAGAAAGAAGAGTTCCCAAGGCAAGTGCACAAATCCATTGCTCATTTTTCCTTTTTGAAAACGAGCCATGGTCTCTCCTTACATTGGAACACCACTGAGCATTGTCTTCATTAGGACAATTTGTTTGCTCATTTTCATAGTCGTGTCAATCCCAACAATCTCCACGTGTGTGTATATTGGCGTAGGTTCCCGTCACCCTTTTTGACTTGTTAGCCTTTGCCTTTGACTTGATTTTTGTTTGGATTTTACCCGCCTTTGACTATCTCTTTTATTTTGGTTGTTTCTTTGGCATTCCACAATCCTAACCTACCACCAAAAAGATTTTGAGAGTTAGTTCTTTCCTTAGCGTGAGCTTTCTTTGCGATTTCACTTTGCAAGCTAATAGCTCTCACTTGTGGTTTCTAGTTTGGTGCAATCCCCAAGGTGAGGTAAAAGGCTAACACCACCATATTCCACTTCCATATGCAATCCTCTGTGTTTTACATGATGGATAGGCACCATGAGTGAAGCCAACCACCTCCCTAAGAAGAAGAACAAGGCACGTACATGACGCACGCAAGCTACTACATCATCTAGCATGAGTTCCGTGATCATTGCCAAGCTCTCGAGATGCGACAAGATGAACAAATTCCTGAGATGCAAGCCGAGTTCAAGAACATCGAAAAACACATTGATGGCCTTGAAAGACAAATGCATGCAATGCAACACAAGTTTGGCCATCAAAATGAAGCTCTCCAATGCTCCGTCGCTGAAACAAAGGACAAGCTTCGACTCTTCATCGACAAAATGACAAGACCGCGTTCACGCGGATCAAGCTCTTCAAGCTCGTCACATCACCATTCTCCTCTTCGTCAAGGTAATCATCTATGTGCTCCAAGACACAATGGGGCCCCCGTGGTTGAAGATGGAAGCTCTTCGCTTTATGTAACTTCCCCATGGCACGCCGCAACAACAAGCTATGATGGTGATTTGTCCTCAAGTCCCCAAGCAAGGCGCAAAGGACACCGTTGTCAAGCAAGGGCACTAGTGATCGAACAGGAGAAACCACAAGTGGATCCTCAAGCACGACCTCAAGTCCACCACTATCGTCCACGACATATACTTGACATAACCAGTGATGACTACAACTTGGAGAATCAAGCTCGTCATCGACGTGAATCTCTTCAAGACCGTCATCTTCGTCATCGCCATCGTGAAAGTCAACAACAACACCATGGTCACCATGATGAGCCTCCTCCATAACATCAAGACATGGATCCTCAAATGGTTCATAGTGAGTGACGCCCACCACATCATGAGGCTCAAGACCATGATCTTCGCCGTGAGGGCCAAGTTCCTAACCCGCAACATCACCTGAGGAACAAGCCTCCTCTTCGTCCAAAACAACCTCAAGAGGCTCCACCTCCTCTTGATCGTCATGAGGCCCAAGTGCCTCCTCTTCATCAAAAACCGCGCCAAGAGAAAGAGCAAGTTCTGCCACCTCCAAATGCGGCTCCTCAACCGCAAGCACATCACACAACTCACCAAGCTCATCGCAATGATTGCATGGAAGACGGAGACCATCACCATCTTGGCAACCACTGCCACCGTGACCGCAATGAGGAAGAAACCTTTGGAAGGATCAAGTTCACGATGCCCAAGTTCACTGGTTCAAACGACCCCGAAGAGTTCCTCTCATGGGTACTCAAAGTCGACAAGATCTTTCACATGCACAACTATAGCAATGAGAAGATGGTCGCCATGCCTTTGCTTGAGTTTAATGATTACGCCAACCTTTGGTGGGAACAAGTTCAAGTTGCTTGTGACGCAAGATAATAACCACCAATCACAACTTGGCATGACATGAAGTCTCATATGAGATCCCACTTTGTTCCTCCGGTCTACACGTGTGACCTCTTCAACAATCTTCAATCACTTAGTCAAGGTACAAAGACCGTGGAAGAGTACTTTAATGAAATGGAACTCAAAATGATCCGCGCCAACATTGAAGAGCGCAAGGAGAAAACAATGGCATGTTTCCTCATTGGTTTGAACAATCCAATCAAGCACATCGTCGAGTTCCAAACATACAATGACATGGTTGAGCTCGTGCACATCGCAATAAAAGCCAATCGTCAAGCGCAAGAGGACATCAAGTACAGCAAGCCCAAGATGTAGACCTTTCACCATACTATGTAGATGTTCATGATGATATCCATGAAGAGTCGAGGATGACTCTTTCGCAAGGGGGGAGCTGATTCTGCCCATCCTACGGACACCTCTACATCTACACCACCAAGTCCCCCAAGTGGACCGATGACTCGTTCTCGAGATAAACTCCTACAATCTGAGTTGAACTCGCTCCTTGTCTCGTGTGACTTTGATACATCTTTGGATGACTTGCTACTTCATGCAACTATGCTATGCATTATCACCTATGAAGCCCCCACGGACGAGGTACAAGGAGCAGGACGAGAAGGAGAAGCTGCTGGAGCTGAATGATAATGATCATGCCAATGATCCTTGCAGTTTTGCCTGATCTTTCTTTGCGGTTATGCATGGACTGCCGTCCAATCAATGCTATCACCATGCGTTATCAAAATCCCATACCACGTATAGATGACATGCTTGATGAGTTATGTGGAGCCACTATTTTCTCGAACATTGATCTTCATAGTGGTTACCATCAAATACGCATGGCGGAAGGTGATGAGTGGAAAACCGCCTTCAAGACCAAAATTAGTCTCTATGAATGTTTGGTCATGCCCTTTAGATTATCTAATGCCCCGTCCACCTTCATGCGCCTTATGAATCATATTTTGCGTTCTTTCATTGGAAAAAGTGTTGTTGTCTATTTCGATGATATACATCTACACCACCAAGTCCCCCAAGGGGACCAATGACTCGTGCCCAAGCTAAACTCCTAAAGCTAAGTTTAACTCGCTCCTCTCCGCATGTGACTTTGATACATCCTTGGATGGCTTGCTACTTCATGCTATGAAGCCCCAACGCATCATTAAGCCCCCACGGATGAAGTACAAGTGTTGAGGGCTAACCTCAAGGATGGCTCGATCTTTCACGAATTCCTTTCAAATCGATGGTGGAGTGTGGGGGAACGAGAGGGGAGATGCACACGACATAGGTCATGTGAGACCATTTTGATTTCTAACAACTTACCCTCTACCTGTAGTGTGTTTTCTCATGATGTGCTAGGTCGCCAAGCTTGGAGATGATGATGCCTCCTATCAAGAACATGTACATGGTGGATGAAGATGATGCCATCCCCATAGATGATGAAGAAGTCACCCACATGGAGGGAAATGCTACCACAACACCCACTTCATATGAGAGGTATGAACAAGGTAAATAAGGGTGTTAATGATGCCATGATCCCAATAGTGGACATGATGATTTGTGATGATTTACAGGCTATGGATGATACTTGTGACATGACATATGTTCCACTCTTATTCCCATGTGTTGATTTTGCTATGCATCAAGATGACCATGTGGAATCCCTTTATTGTCATGATATTTACATAGACATGATATGCTCTAAACTTTACGTTGATGATATCATTGCTTGCACTTTGTTGAACAATTGCTCTTTCCAATGTTTTGCTTGCAATGATGATAACAACGGTATCCCTTGGACCATTGTTTGTCTTGGATGTTTTACAATTTCTCCCATTGCTTGCAATAAAATGAATAATTTCTCTTTCACTTGTTTTGCTTGCAATAATAATTCTCATATGGTTTCTATTGAGATGGTCCCCATAGCTTTCTCAAACTTTGGATATTTTTGTAAATGCCATGATAAGCATGTTCCCCACTTGGATACTCATCATGCATATATTTTACAATTGATTGACATTAATGGTGATGTGCATAAGAAGAGATATGTTATGATGGATGATGTACTTCTCTACCATGCACACATGTTCTTCCTTTTGTGTTTGATGTGTGTAGGTACCCGCATGATAATGTCAACCTCGGTTGAGCACGAGTTGACAAAAAGAGCTCTAGAGTGCATCCCATAAGTGAGTTCAAGATCTAACCTAGATCTGATACCTTTTGCATGATTTTCATCTTTCATGTAGAAAAATTTCTCTTTCCTATGGTTTTCTTGCAAGCATGTTGATGGTATTCTTTCACCTTGTGACAATCATATATTATTGCTATTGGATATTGATGCTTTTGTTGGAGATATGCCCAAGAGGCAATAATAAAAGTGGTTATTATTATATCTTTGTGTTTATGATGAATGTTTACATCCCATGCTATAATTGTATTATTAGGAAACACTAATACATGTGTGTTTTGTAAACATAAAAGAGTCCCTAGTAAGCCTCTTGTTGAACTAGCTTGTTGATTAATTGATGATCATGGTTTACTGATCATGGACATTGGATGTGATTAATAACAAGGTTATATCATTAGGAGAATGATGTGATGGACACACACCCATAGTAAGCGTAGCATAAGATCAAGTCATTAAGTTCGTATTGCTATAAGCTTTTAAATGCATAGTAACCTAATCCTTTGACCATGAGGTTGTGTTAATCACCATCACCGGATGGGTACTTTGATAACATCAAACACCACTTCGTAACTGGGTGGTTATAAAGGTGTCATTGGGTATTCTAAAAGCATGTGTTGAAGCGCATGGACCAAGATTGGGATTTGTCCATCCATATGACGGATAGATATGCTCCGGGCCCTCTCGGTGGAATGTCATCTAGTTATCTTGCAAGCATGTGACTAGGTCACAAGGGATGACATAACATGGAACGAGTAAAGAGTACTTATCAGTAACGAGGTAGAACTAGGTATGGAGATACCGACGATCAAACCTCGGACAAGTAGAGTATCGCGTGACAAAGGGAATTGGTTTCGTATGTTAATGGTTCTATCGATCACAAAGTCATCGTTGAGTATGTGGGAACCGTTATGGATCTCCAGATCCCGCTGATGGTTATTGATCGGAGAGGTGTCTCCATCATGTCTGCATATTCATGAACCGTAGGGTGACACACTTAAGGTTCGAAGTTGTTTTAAGTAGATATGGAATGTGCGTTGGAGACGGAATGTTGTTCGGAGTCTCGGATTGGATCCGGGACATCACGAGGAGATCTAGAATTGTTCGGAGAATAAGATTCATATATTGGGGATCATTTTCTAAGTTAGGAAATGTTCCGGAGTATTTGTATGAGGATTCTAGAAGGTTTCGGAATGTTCCGGAAGGTTCTAGAAGATTTCTTGGAGTTTGCTTGAAAACCAAGAAAGGGTCAAGGAATCCTTGTGGGGCAAGACAAGGAGTAGTGGGGGAGGAGGACTCCTCCCCCCTCCCAATCCGCCGGCCAAGGGAGAGGGGAGTCCTACAAGGACTCCACCTCCCCATGGCGCCTCCTCTACTCTTGCCCTAGCTGCCTCTCTCCTCCTCCTTTCTTCTGCTCAGGCTTAGGCGAAGCCCTGCAGAAATCTCTACTCCACCACCACCACCACGCCGTTATGCTGCTGGGATTCCGTGGAGAAGATCTACTATCTCCGCTGCTCGCTGGAACGGGGAGAGGAAGGTTTGCTTCGACTCCGCACGTGTGACCGACTGCGGAAGCGCTGCCGGAACGCGGCGCCGGAAGGATCGTCCACTCGATCTTGAGATCGGCAAGTGATCGACTACATCAACCACGAGATCCAATCTCGTAATGCTTTCGGATCTACAAGGGTTAGTACAGATCTATCTCGTTGCACATGTCTAATAGATTAGATCTTGGCTTTTATCTAGATTAGATCTGGGTTTTGTTCGTCCTTACGGTAGAATTTTTTTGTTTTCCATGCTACGAACCCATCAGCTTTGTGTGTTGCAACAAAAATGTTGAACAATTTCTCTTTCAGATGTTTTGTGTGCAACCATAATGCCATTATGAGCATGTATTATCATGAGAGCTTCCAAGTCACTCCTACTGTTGTTGCAACAAATATAAGGACCACTTGCTCCTTCATATGGTTTGTTTGCTAACATGTTGATTTTTCTTCCTCTCATGATACACATACGCCCACGATCTTTGATTTTGATGATTTGTGTGTGGTATCCAAGATATTGACCAATTTCTCTTTCCAATGGTTGGTACACATAATGATGTTGTTTTCGATATCTTTCCTCATGTATTTTTGTCGAATTATCCTATCCTTGCGTCAAAGATGTTGACCAATATTTCAGTCCATTGCTCTGAGTGCCACACTAAGACGTTATATGGAGTTTTTGAGTTCCCACATTTGGATTTGTTCCAGCAACTTCCATGCACTTTGACCTTGCATATGCATTCCATTTGCTATACTTGATATGTGATAATAGTGTTGTGAACAAGAATGTACATGCCCCAAATGACATGCTCCTCTATCACACACAAACATATTTTGCTTGGTTTTTGTTGTCTAAAGATATAAGAATAGACATGTCAACCTCTATGGACAAAGAGTTGATAAGACGAATCGAAGAGAGTTACCTATGGCTGCCCTTCAACGAGCCATCTCTACATCCTAAGGTGACTTCCTTCTACTTGAGGACTCGTGCTATAATATTCATGAATTGGCTACTCTTTGAGTGTTGCTTCACTTTTGTTGTGACCTTTGTAAGCTTCATGGAAAGTGAAGGAGCATTTAAGTGTTGTCAATTCAATGTTCCCGAGGATGACTATATGGTGAACCACAGGATCAAGAATGTCTCTCGACATATTATACTTTGTGATGAGCATGTAGAGTCAAGGACGACTCTTTTGAAGGGGGGGGCTGATGTAGCCCGACCTACGGTCGTGACCACATCAAGGTCTCCAACTTATGCCAAGTCGTCATCGACTCCAAAGGTGAATCCATTCCTCTGTGCGAACCCACTTCCTACCCTCTTGAATGGTACACTACTTCATACTCCGTCCCATTATCATGATAGGTTCACATGGACAAGTATGGAGGCAAGGGAGGAAGCCAAAGAACAAAGCCTGACAAGACAGAGGCTTGGAAGAGAAGACGAAAGAAGCTGCAGCAGAAGCAGCGGAGTCTCTGTCCCTCAAGCCTAGAATCACCGGCCTCCAACACCAGAGTCTCCATCCCGGACTCCGGCCAAGACTCCGGACTCGCCACAAGAGCATTAAGTACACCAATTCGGAGATAAGCCCAGAGAGCCACGTGCACCGTGGGGTCTCCGGCCACACCGGATTCTTCGGCCCTTCGACACCGAAGTCTTCGACCCTTCGCACCGGAGTCTCCACCCAAGGACTCCGGCCTGGACTCCGGCTGCCTACTTGGAAGTCTCTGCAAGCCACCCTAGAGTCCATCTTGGAGAGCGAGGCACACCCCGGAGTCTTGGGCCCCTGCACCCCGGAGTCTCCGACCTAAGTGGAATGGGCCTGCGTGCCTTGACCTGGGCCTCCAGCCAATGTACCCCTGTTATTCTTAGAAACCCTAGTTTTATGCACAAACTACCCCTTGTTATGTGGCTGGCCTATATATAGTGCCCCCACCCCCTCATGTAACCGGAGGCATAGATGATAGACTAAAGGCACCCCCTTTCGTGGAATCTCTAGTTTTGCCTCATCCCCTTGCCAAAGGGGACCGACTATCGTCACCACCTCGTTGGAGTTTGCAACGAGCCTCCCTCATTGTACAAAGCCTATGTTTGTGAGTGCGTGAGCGTAGTTGTCAAGAACCTATCCAAGATGTTCTTCCCTCTCTACTTGGGATCGAGGGAGCACGTTGATAGATCTTTCCTCGCGAGGATTCTATAGGACCGGTGGCCACCTGCAGGAGTAATCGGCCTTGTATCGTGTGAGTTTTGCATGTGTTCATCGTGTTCTTCGCGAGGTGTGCGTCCGCTTGCGCTACCTCCCTCCTTTCCCCTTGCTTTCCCATTGATTTGACCACGAGATCCGTGAAGATCAGGCCACCCACGAGGTCACCCCTTATCAAAACCCATGCCAACATCAATGGGAAATCTACCAAGGTGATCATCAATGGAGGGACTTGTCACATACTTGCATGCACCGAGTTGTGTCAGAAGATCAACCTCACCTTCCATCCTCACAAGCACCCCTACCATATCCAATGGCTAAGTGATCAAGGCTCCGTGAAGATCAAGCACACCGTCTTGGTAACATTCTCTATTGGCCCATACAAAGACACGGTGGAGTGTGATGTTGTTCCAATGACGGTTTTCCACATGTTACCTGGTCGACCATGGAAATTCGACAAAGGTGCTCTACATGATGGTCGCACAAATGTATACACCTTCAAGTGGCTTAACAAGACATGTGTTTTGCCACCGATGACTCCTAGCCAAATAATTGCGGACAATGTAAAGGCTTTAGCGAGGGTGCAAACCAAAACACAAACTTGTGAGAAGAGTTGTGAGCGAGAGAACCACCATATAGATAGTGAGAGCCACAAGCCTAACTTGAGTGGAAAAACTAAGAGTGTTCTCCTTGCCACCAAAAGTGAGAAGAGAGTAGTGAGGAATAGCCCATCTTTCTTGCACTATGTCCTTGTTTGCAAGGTACTAGCGCAAGGAACTATTGACTTGACAAATATTCCTCCCTCTTTGATGGCTATTTTGCAGGAATTCAATGACGTGTTTCCCGAAATACTACCTCATGGACTTCCTCCTCTTCACGGAATCAAGCATCGCATTGACCTCATACCTTGGGCACCTCTTCCAGACCATGCCGCCTACCGCACGAACTCGGAGGAGACGAAGGAGACTGAACGTCAATTCAACCAACTCATCTCCAAAGGTTTGATCCAAGTAAGCACTAGTCCAAGTGCGGTACCTATGATTCTTGTTCCGAAAACGGATGATACGTTACGGTTATGCATGGACTACCATCCAATCAATGCTATCACCGTGTGTAATCAACATCCCATACCATGTCACGATGACATGCTTGATGAGGTGTGTGGAGCCACTATTTTCTCAAAAATTGATCTTCGTAGTGGTTACCACCAAATACGTATGGCGAAAGGTGATGAGTGGAAAACCGCCTTCAAGACAAAACTTGGTCTCTATGAATGGTTGGTCATGCCTTTTGTCTTATCTAATGCCCCATCCACCTTCATGTACCTTATGAATCATATTTTGCGTTCTCTCATTGGAAAAAGTGTATTTGTCTATTTCGATGATATACTTGTTTATAGCAAGTCACTTGAGGAACATGTTACATAGGTCAAGGAGGTCTTAGAAATCCTTTGACATGAAAAGTTTTATGCTAATCTTCCCTAGTATACTTTTGCTAAATACTAGTTGATTTTTCTTGGATTTGTCGTTTCTTCGAAGGGCATTGAAGTTGATGTTTCCAAGGTAAAGGACATACAAGATTGGCCCATCCCTACAAATATGAGTGAACTCCAAAGTTTACATGGGTTGGCCGATTTCTGTCATCGCTTTGTGAAAGACTTTTCTACCATTGCTTGTCCTCTCAATGAATTGACCAAAAACAATGTCACCTTCGTGAGGGGCATTTGATGAACTTAAAAAGAGGATCACCAAAGAACCTCTTCTTGCGTTACTGTATTTCACTAAAACTTTTGAGATAGAGTGTGACGCTAGTGGTATTGGCATTGGAGGAGTCCTGATGCAAAATGGGCGTCCTATTGCCTACTATAGCGAGAAACTTGTGGTGATCGCCTTAATTATCTGATTTATGACAAAGAGATTTTTGCCTTAGTACGTGTCCTTCAAGTTTGGCAACACTATCTTTGGCCTAAGGAATTTATCATACATTTCGACCATGAGTCATTGAAATATCTCAAAAGCCAAGCCAACTTGAGTAAGAGACACGCTAGGTGGGTTGAGTTCATGGAGTCTTTTCCTTACATTGTCAAGTACAAGAAGGGCAAAGATAATGTAGTTGCAGACACTTTGACTCGCAAGCACACAAGCCTTCTTACTCGACTCGAAATAAACGTGTTGGGTCTCAATGAAATCAAAACTTTGTATGCTTCCAACCTGTTCTTTTGACCAATTTTTGCAAAGTGATCCATTGACAAAGGAATTGATGATTTCTATTTGCATAAGGGCTTTCTCTTTAAACAAAATAAGCTTTGCATTCCGAAGTCATCTCTTCAACCTTTTTTTCTCCAAGAATCACATGGTGGAGGTCTCATGGGTCACTTTGGTCGTGACAATACATTGGACATGCTTTGCTGATAAGGGGTGGCCCGACCTTCTTAGCAAGCGGATGACGATGATGATGATGATGGTTGGTAGATAACTAGCCTATAGCTATGAACTCTCCCGCTCGAACCCTGATGCCAAGGCAACAACTCTCAAACCCCGTGGGATATTCACAACACCACGCTCTTGCGCACATAGATTTTGACAACGAAAGGTAGTTTGCAATCTACTAATTCCTAATGGAACAACAAATCACACTCAATTGCAGCAGCTAATTCGATCACAGGATAATTTTAGAGGTTCTATTAAGAAACAAGTACAAAATAGTTTTAATGTGGTCTAACCCTAACTGTGATGGCTGTTAGAGTATATATGGGGGCTGGGGCATCCTCCCCCTAAATAGGCTAAAAACAGCCACAACTTGGCCCAAACTGACTCAGTTCGATTCAAACTAATACATACCGACCCATAGATGGGTTCGGCATACTTGGCGCGCTATCCATATGTCGTGGTGCACCTCAGACGTGTCCTGGCGTGCCACATATCTCTCTTGATTATGCCTGCTCTCCTTATTGCCTCCTAGTGTGTCTTCCATCTCTCGGTCTCCTTTCTCCCTCTCCCCCGCTGACCTGCTCTCCGCCTCTAGCCAGCTCAGAACACGCACAACTTACAAAAATTGATCGGTTTTTTACTCTGTTTTCTCCTTTCTACTCTCATTTTTTATTCTATCTTTTTATTTCAATGCCAGAAGCGGTGGATATTTTAAATGGACATGCGGTGGCCCTTTTCCAAGAAAGCATACAACACAAAACAAAAATATGCTACCAAACAACCACAACGATCTGCACCTCCTTTTTTAACTCTTTTTTATAGCACGGGGCATAATCGATAACTACTAACTACTGATTCTTTCCTTTTCTTTTCTTTACCGATCAAACTTTCCAAAGGTAGTGACTAGCACGATCGGATCAATCCATGGTTTCCGTGAGATTTGAAACAAATGTGCTGGATTTTTCGGATCTAATTCAATATGGTTGAATAATGAGATGGCTAGCGGCGGATAGCAGGCAGACAAAGATGAAAATGCTAAGACTAATTGGTGGGCAAATGATGAACACAAAAACGAAGATAAAATTATATATGGATAGCGACAAGATGGTGCAGATGCGAAAGAAGGTGCAATGACGGCGTTGAAAGATTATGGCCGTGGAAACAAGATGCAGCGACGACGTGACAAAAACATGACTAGAACTCGAAATTTTAAAAGATTAGACTCTAAAACTAGCAACTCGACGAACGATACAACGAAAATTCAACAAAACAAAACTAAGTGATCAAAGCAAAAAGGCTAAGATAGGTTTTGGGACAAGGATTTTTTTGTAGGCTTTTTCTGGACTCTAGGTAAAAACAGATCTAGACTAGGATAAATAGATCTCACCAAACAACATGAAATCTGATACCACTTGATAGGGCTAAGGTGTTCGATCGATGAGATGGTGATACTCCATTTGTGTGAAGTTCGGGCTTGATGATCTGACTGCATGTGCGAGCACGAGCGTAAATGCACTTGCTAGGCCAATCTCCTAGAGGTTACCGATCTTGCAGAAACACGATCAACCTGACCAGCGAGGGTCTTAATTCCTACCTAAAATTAAGAATAAGTAAGAACTAATATTGGAATCAAGAAATTGCGGACAAAGATGAAAGCTTTATTGAAATCGTGGGATCCTGAATAGGTGCGAAGTACAGGAGGTCTCTGCGATACTCAAGCCTTAGCGAAGTTGCAATGAAGGCTAACTTTAAGTCTAAACAAAAATCCAAGTTCTAATGACGGCTAGGAGGGGGTTTATATGGAGGAAGAGAGGGGATTTTCGTCCAATGCTAATGGGCCATCCGAAAACACCTCTAGATGGGCCTTCCTCCACTTAAACAGCCTCCAGAAACTCCCCTATATTATCTAGCTTGAAAATACATGGGCCTGGCCCATCAAATAAGGTGACGTGACACCAAATAAATCTTTGTAAGAATAATATGAGTAGGTATCTTGTGAAATTCGTCCAAGCATCCATTGCAGTGTTATGGTGGCTGCAAAGTCCTGAAATCTCCTGTCACAGCGTCATCGTCAATCGTAGAAGTAGCGGGTGTATAAGTAGTAGGGATGTCCTTATCATCCTCCCACGCAATCTTAGCTTCCTCTCCAAAGTATGTCTCTCTACGTAATGTATAACTCCGTAATCCTGCATATAATAACAAGATGTGTTGTATCTCTATCTTCAATAATAAAATAATATATAAAAATATTAGTACTAGAATTTACCTGAAGAACATGGCCAAAAGTAATAGTTTTGGTTATATCAGGGCTATTCATGTCCACATCATCTTGATAGGGCTAAGGTGTCCAATCTTTCGATGTGATGGTGATAGTCGATTTGGGTGGAGTTCGGGCTTGACGATCCAACTACATGTGCGAGCACGAGCACCAATCCAATCGCTAGACCAATCTCCTGGAGGTTACCGATCTTGCCGAAGCATGATCAGCCTGACCAACGAGGGTCTTAATTCCTACCTACAATTGAGAACACGTAAGAACTAATATTGCAATCAAGATATTGCGAATAAAGATGAAAGATTTATTGAATATGGTGGGATCCTGAATAGGTGCAAAGTCCAGGAGGTCTCGGCGACACTCAAGTCTTGGCGAAGCTACAATAATGGCTAACTTTTAGTCTAAACAAAATCCAAGTCTAAAGTGATGGCTATGGTGAATGGGGCAAAGGTGTCTGATCTTTCGACTAGATGGTGATAAGTCGATTTGGGTGGAGTTCGGCTTGACGATCCGACTACATGTGCGAGCACGAGCGCCAAATGCAATCGCTAGAACAATCTCCTAGAGGTTACCGATCTTGCAGAAGCACGATCAGCCTGACGAGCGAGGGTCTTAATTCATACCTGAAACCAAAAACAAGTAAGAACTAATATTGCAGTCAAGATATTGCGGATAAACATGAAAGCTTTATTCAATATGGTGGGATCCAGAATAGGTGCGAAGTCTAGGAGGTCTCGACGACACTCAAGTCTTGGCGAAGTTGCAATGATGGCTAACTTTTAGTCTAAACAAAATCTGAGTTCAAAGTGACGGCTATCAGGGCATTTAAGGAGGAAAGGTAGGTTTTTGTCCAGCCATAGATATGGTGGACGAATCCAACCCTATAAGGCCCTTTACCCTCAAATACGAACTCTAAAAAGCGGCTATTGAAAATGTGGCGAAAATTACATGGGCCTGGCCCAAAATAAAGGTGACGCAGTACCAAATTAAGCTATGGAGGAATCTACAAAGTAATATTCTTGAATATTTCGTCCAAACCTTCAATCTTCATTATGATGTCTTCAAAGTTCTAAAATCTCCACTTTTAGCGTCCTCTTCAATCCTCATATGCTTGCTGCCATCTCCATGCATTATCATACTCAAATGCTTGTCCCTCTCATCCATGTTAGGTCCATCATTCCTAAGAGTAAAAAACACATCTAACATAATATACTCATGTATATGAGGAATAGTTCCAAGAAATAAAAGTACCTGATAGTTCAGCTTCTTAGCATGAGCTCGAGTGATGGGTCCTTGTATTTGTGTAGCTATAGGTACATCAGTTGTATTAATAGTTGGGATGTCCTCATCATGCTGCCCTTCTTGAATTGAAGTCGTCCTCGACACAATCTCATCTTCCTCATCAAAGTGAGGCTTCAAATCTACAATGTTAAACGCAGGACTAACCATACCAAAATATGCAGGTAGCTCAAGTTTATATGCATTATCATTTATTTTCTCTAACACCTTAAAAGGACCAGTAGCACGTGGCATTAACTTAGACTTGCGCAAATCAGGAAAACAAACTTTGCGCAAATGCAACCAAACAAGATCACCAACATCAAACACAACATGCTTTCTCCCTCTATCCCCGACAAGTTTATGCTTATTCTATGTTGTCGTTAGTAGTCTCACATAATTTTAATATCATTTGAGCAAGTTGTGTAGCATCCAAATTATTTTGCACCAAAGAAGGTAATGGCAATAAATCAATAGTTGCACGGGGAACAAAACCATAAACAATCTCAAATGGGCACATCTTTGTGGTAGAATGCGATGAACGATTATAATAAAATTAAATATGTGGTAAACACTCTTCCCACAATTTTAAGTTCTTTAAAACCGCCCACAACATAGTAGACAAAGTTCTATTGACTACTTACTTTGTCCATCAGTTTGTGGATGACTTGTAGTACTAAATAGCAATTTTGTCCCCAACTTAGCCCATAAACATCTCCAAAAATGGGTAAGAAATTTAGTATCATGATCAGAAACAATAGTATTTGGCACACCATGTAAACGAAAAATTTCACGAAAGAAAAAATCTGCAATATGCGAAGCATCATCAGTCTTGTGACAATGAATATAGTGTGCCATCTTAGAAAACTGATCTATGACAACAAAAATGCTATCCCTCCCCCTATGTGTACAAGGCAATCCCAAAACAAAGTACATAGAAATATCCTCCCAAGGGACACTAGGAACATGAAGAGGCATATATAAACTGTGTGGATTAAGGCGAGACTTAGCTTTTTGACAAGTAGTGCAACATGCCACGAATCTCTCAATGTATCGACGCATGCGTGGCCAAAACAAGTGTGTAGCAAGAACATCCTTCGTCTTCTTCACACCAAAATGACCCATCAGTCCTCCTCCATGCGCCTCCTGTAACAACAAAATACAAACGGACTATCTGGGATGCATAGTTTGTTAGCGCGGAACACAAATCCATCATTGAAGACGAATTTGTTCCATGTTCTACCATCTCTACAATTCTGTAAAACATCTTTAAATTCAGCATCATGCACATATTGTTCCTTAATACTTTCCAATCCAAATATTTTGAAGTCAAGTTGTGATAACAAACTATAATGGCGTGACAAAGCATCAACAATAATATTATCTTTACCCTTTTTGAGTTTGGTAACATCAGGAAAAGACTCAATAGATTCAACCCACATTGCATGGCGACAATTCATCTTAGCTTGCCTACGAATATGCTTCAATGATTCATGATCAGAATGTATTACAGATTCTTTAGGCCATAAATAATGTTGCCAAGTTTCTAACATCTGAACCAGCGCATATAATTCTTTATGATAAGTAGAATAGTGCAGACTAGCCCTACTCAATTTCTCACTAAAATATGCAACATGTTTTCTCTCTTTTAATAACACACCTCCAAACCAATTTCATACGAATCTAGTGGTAACCACTATGCAAATCAACTTTAGAAAACATGGCAGAGCCACTCAATTCTGGAATAGGATGACGGTAACGAATAGTAATATTATTTATAGCTCTACAATCAGTACACGTGCGCGAAGAACCATCTCTCTTAGGTACCAAAATAATAGGAAGAACACAAGGGCGAAGGGACTCACGAATGTGATCGCTGTCAAGTAGTTCCTAAATTTGGTGTTGTATATCCTTTGTCTCCTCGGGATTGGTTATATATGGCGCATTGTTGGGCAACGTGGAACCTAGAATTAAATCAATTTGGTGCTCCATTCCTCTAATAGGAGGTAGTCCTGGTGGCATCTCAGCTGGAAAAACGTCCTCATATTCCTGCAAAAGGTTAGCAACAGCAGGTGGCAAAGAAGGAGGCATATCCTCAAATGAAAACAAAACCTCTTTGCAGATAATTGCATAACATTGAATATTGTTCACATCTAGTTCAACAATATCAATTTTATTTGCAAGCATACATGGATCCTTGAAACGAATTTCAGTAGCATTTTAGAATCGGATTTAGTGGTCCTTGGTCATACAAAATCTTCAGAAACAATCTAATTCTCACTTTTGTATATCTCCTTAGTTTTAGCTCTACTAGCTCTAGCAAGATCATCTTTCAAAATTTGTCCAGGAGTCATAGGTTTGAGTCCAGTTTTCTTCCCATCATGCATAAGAGAATAGTAATTAGTTTACCATTATAAATAGATTCTCTATCAAATTGCCAAGGTCTACCAAGTAACAAAGAACAAGCTTGCATGGGGACAACATCACAATCACCAAAATCAGAATATGCACTAATAGTAAAATGCACGCGTACCGTTCTTGTTACCTTGATCTTACGAGAACTCTGAAACCATAGGATGTAATATGAATGTGTTTGTTCTCTTGTTGGGAGAGCAAGCTTCTCTACCATGTCAACACTAGCCAGATTATTACAACTCTCTCCATCAATATTGATCTGTATAGATCTTTCCTTGACAACGCCTCGTGTTTGGAATAGGTTGTGGTGTTGATCATACTCAGCTTTGCTCAATTGCACACTCAACACTCGTTGTGCAACTAAGATCTTGTACTGATCAACAGTTTCAACTCCCATTACCTCCGTCTCTTCTTCAGAATTAGAATTATCCCCATCATGTGCAGCACTAAGAGCTAATGTATCTTCATCAAAATCACTTGCTGAATGTATTCACCATCATCACGCACCATCATAACATGTTGTGTTGTGCACATCCGCTCAATATGATCATATCCCTAGCATTTGCGGCATTGTATATCCTCCGCCTTGCTTGTGGAGGCCACAGAAGAAGAACTACGAGCAGGCCCATTAGATGAAGGCAGTGGACCAGATGAAGGAGTTCTTGATGACGGCGTGGTGGCTTTGGATTTGGTAGGTGCTGGTGGCTTACCATGAAAAGTAGGCGCTGATTGTCGTGATGTCCATGACGATGTACGACCTGCAGAATTTTTAGGTCTTCTCCATGGTGGTTGATGATCCTTCACTTCACGTTTAGCTTTGCAAGCAAGATGAAACAAACGAGAAAAGGTATGATATTCCTTATAGTCTAAGATATTTTGAATCTCCTTATTTAAACCAAGAAAGAAACAAGCCATCATTTGTTCCGTATTTTCAACAATACCAGCACGAACCATCCCAGTTTTTAATTCCTGATAATATTCTTCTACAGAATTTTTGCATTATTCTAAACGAGTCATTTTCTTTAGAAAATCTCATTGATAAGTTGGTGGTACAAAACAAGCACGCATAGCAGTTTTTAACATAGTCCAAGTATTAGGAATATTAGCATGATTTACGTGATAATATTTAGACCACCAAAGTGAAGCAAAATCTATAAACTCGCAAGTAGCAGCACTAACACGCATATTTTCGGGATATCTTAAACATGCAAAACATTGATCTACTTCCAATTCTCACGTAAGATATGCATCAGGATTATATCTACCCTCAGAAGGTGGAATATTTAGCTTATTCTTAGAAACATGATCATCATTATATACCGGTGGTCAAAGCGTTGCGCTAATAATGTCGAGGACGGTCAGCTGGTTGTTCAACATACTCGTAGAACTCATCCTCATCTTCATACTCATTCTCACCATCCTATTCATATCCCATAAAAGCGTTAGCCAGCCATGGTAGCAGCAGCAGCTGTTGGTGCAGCAGTTTTGGTAGTTGGTGCGGCAGCTTCGGGGGTTGGAGCCTGAGGTGGTGCAGCTATCGTAGGAGCAGACAAACCCGCAGTATGGTGTCCCGCGAGGGGCACTCATCGAGCAAGTCCCACATGGTTAGGTAGATGGCGCTGAGGACATGGTGCAGTCGCAGGTGCAGGTGCAGGTAAGCTGGTGAGGATCTCTTGAAACTTTGAGTCGAGCTTGTCATTGAAGGATTTTTCTAGTCCTTCTATCTTTTCAATGGTTTCATTGAGCATGGGTCAACATTCTCCAATCTTGAATCAACATTGCACAAGTTCTGCCAATAGCTTGGTGAAGTGAGCATGCATCTCTTCATTCATCATGTTCACCGGTTCAAGAGGTATATCTGGCATGGTTAGTATTTAAAGCACATGTTTATATGCCTACGAGTCCGGAAATATGGTGGAAACATGCGTAATCCATCAAGCAATATACAAAGCTATTACAAGTTCTTACCAAAAAGTAGGAAAAGGTGTTGTGCAACCGCAAAGATCAGTGGTTCCAGAGATTGAACCAAGCAATTACCAGGGGTGGACACAACGCAGGTGGAGAAATCTTTGGACCTCTGGGAAGGCTTAGCAAAGGGGTTAGTAATTATCAAAACAGCAATACAAAGTTGAAAAGATGCTCAACAACAGTACCGTGCTGGTCCTAGGCTGGACCGTACTAGAGACATGAGCCTAGAGCACTAACGATGTCACGATGCGACACAACAAGCAATGTTATGTTTATATAGCACCCTGAAAAATGAATTGAGATGTCCAAAATCAATATGATGACGAGTGTCTAGAACTAATCTACGAGGTCTAAAAACAAGATAACCCTGAAATTTTTTGTCGAAATTTTTCTACCATGCTCCAAAAAGCGCGCAGGCGCAAAAAAATGTCGCTATAACGGTCGATGGAGAAAAGTGATCCCCAAGGCCGAAAACCAGTATAGCCAAAAAAAAATTCTGAGGCATTTGCAGACTTGCGATCCCCAAGCTTAATAGGGAAAAGGTGTCTGATCTTTTGATGAGATGGATATAGTCGATTTGGGTGGAGTTCGGGCTTGACGAGCACGAGCGCCAATGCAATCGCTACGACAATCTCTTAGAGGTTACCGATCATGCAAAAGCATGATAACCCTGACCAACGAGGGTCTTAATTACTACCTGAAATCGAGAACAAGTAAGAACTAATATTACAATCAAGATAATGCAGATAAAGATGAAATATTTATTGAAATCGTGGGATCCTGAATAGGTGCAAAGTACAGGAGGTCTCTGCGACACTCAAGCCTTGGCAAAGTTGCAATGATGGCTAACTTTTAGTCTAAACAAAATCCAAGTTCTAATGACGGCTAAGAGGGGTTTTATATGGAGGAAGAGAGGGGATTTTCGTCCAACCCAAATGGGCCATCTGAAAACACCTCTAGATGGGCCTTCCTCCACTCAAACAGCCTCTAGAAACTCTGTATATTATCTAGCTCGAAAATACATGGGACTGGCCAATCAAATAAGGTGACGCAACACCAAATAAATCCTTGGAAGAATAATACGAGTAGGTATCTTGTGAAATTCGTCCAAGCATCCATTGTAGCATTATGGTGGCTTCAAAGTCCTGAAATCTCCACTCGCAGCATCACGGTCAATCCTCACACGCTTGTGACCTTCTCCATGCACAACCATGCTCCAACGCTTGTCCCTTCCGTCATTGCTTCGTCCATCATTCCTAAGTAACATAAACACTTCTTATTTAGGAAGCATCATATTCTCATTTATATTAGGAAGAGTTCCTAGAAATGAAAGTACCTAATAATTGGGTAGTCTTACTCTATCCAATTTATTGATACAACCGCTATACTCTATCCAAAGGCAGCTCTGATACCACTTGATAGGGCTAAGATGTCCGATCCTTCGATGAGATGGTGATAGTCGATTTGGGTGGAGTTCCGGCTTGATGATATGACTACACGTGCGAGCACAAACGCCAATGTAATTACTAGGCTAATCTCCGGGAGGTTACCGATCTTGTAGAAGCACGATCAACCTGACCAATGAGGGTCTTAATTCCTACCTGAAATTGAGAACAAGTAAGAACTAATATTGCAATCAAGATATTGTGAATAAAGATGAAAGCTTTATTGAATATGGTGGGATCCTGAATAGGTGCGAAGTCCAGGAGGTATCGGTGACACTAAGTTCTAATGATGGCTAACTTTTAGTCTAAACAAAATCTAAGTTCTAATGATGGCTAGGAGGGGTTTATATGGAGGAAGATAGGGGATTTTTGTCCAACCCTAATGGGCCATCGGATAACACCTCTAGATGGGCCTTCCTCCACTCAAACAGCCTCCAGAAACTCCTTATATTATCTAGCTCAAAAATACATGGGTCTGGCCATCAAATAAGGTGACGCGGCACCAAATAAAGCTTTAGATGAATAATACGAGTAGGTATCATGTGAAATTCTTCCAAGCATCCCTTGAAGCATTATGGTGTCTTCAAAGTCCTGAAATATCTAGTCGCAGTGTCATCGTCAATCGTAGGAGTAGCGGGTGTATCAGTAGTAGGGATGTCCTCATCACGATCTTCTCAGCAAGAGGATGCCGATGATGATGATGGTTGGTAGATAACAAGCCCGTAGGTATGTAGTCTCCTGCTCAAACCCTAATGCCAATGCAACATCTCTCGAACCCTGTGGGATATTCACAACACCATGCTCTTACGCACGTATCCATCGACCACGAACGGTAGTTTGCAATCTACTAATTCCCTTTGGAACAACAGATCACACTCAATTGCAGCAGCTAATTCGATCACAGGATAATTTCAGAGGTTCTCTTAAGAAACAACTCCAAAATAGTTTTAACATGGTCTAACCCTGATTGTGATGGCTGTTGGAGTATATATGACGGCTGGGGCGTCCTGCCCAGTAAACAAGCCAAAACACAGCTATAACTTGGCCCAAACTTACTCGGTTCAACTCAAACTGATACATACCGACCCACAGATGGGTTCGGCCTACTTGGCACGCATGCCATATGTCGCGGTGCACCTCAAACATGTCTTGGAGAGCCACATATCTCTCTTGATTATGCATTATCTCCTTATTGCCTCCTAGTGCGTCTTCCATCTCTCGGTCGCCTTCCTCCCTCTCCTCCCGCTAGCGCTAGTCCGATAGATGCCATGTTGAGGGTTAACCTCGAGGATGGCCCGATCTTTCACAAATCCCTTTAAAATCGAGGGTGGAGTGCGGGGGAGGGAGAGGGGAGATGAAAACGAAAAACTCACGCACGAAGAACACGATGAACACACACGCACGAAGACATGATACACACCAATAGCTCACGCCGGGGGTGACCGGTCCATCGCAATCTCTAGGATCATCGCTGGGTGGAGGTCTCTCTCAAACCGGCATGGCAAGTAGGGAGTCTCAGTGAGATCTTGACGTCTTGGCAAAGGGACTCCGATGCCAAGGCCTTGGACAACACGGGAGGCACGATCAAAACTCTGACGAGGTTTGTGATATTTGGTGCTCCTCTATCAAAAGAGCATGAGCAAGAACTAGATAGATTGACAAGGGGTGTCCACTAATTCCAAATATCATGCCTAGGGTTTACAATAGAAGTGGGGGACTATATATAGGCCAACCACTAGTTCAGTGGTAGTTTAGGAAATAAAGGGTATGGACAGACTAAGGGGTACATGGGCCGAAGGCCCAAAGGCTTTTACATGCCTGGCAACGCTCGGTCTAGAGACTCCGGTCTAGGCCAGAGATTACGGTATATCTCTGGTCCGTCTCCGCAGGGGGTATCAGACTGTCCTCGAGCCTCACTCTAGAGGTGGGTCCGGCGAACAGCCAGAGACTCTAGTGCACTAGTCCGGAGATTCTGGTCTTCCAGACTAGAGCCTCCGGTGTGAGAGCTCTAGCAGCTTCTTCTCCTTGGCATGCTCCTTGTACTCCACCCATAGGGACTTGGTGATGCATTGGAGCTTCATAGCTGACAATGCCTAGTGCATTTGCATGAAGTAGAAAGCCATCCATGTTTTTATCGAAGTCACATGAGGAGAGGAGCGAATTAACCT
Organism: Avena eriantha; assembly: GCA_910589775.1. Classification (NCBI taxonomy): domain Eukaryota; kingdom Viridiplantae; phylum Streptophyta; class Magnoliopsida; order Poales; family Poaceae; genus Avena; species Avena eriantha. The sequence continues at coordinate 130,141,989 of OU342740.1, forward strand.
TATCTTGGAGGATTTTGTCTCGGGCACGAGTCATGGGTCCACTTGGGGGACTTGGTGGTGTAGATGTAGGAGTGTTCGTAGGACGGGCTGCATCCTGCCAAATCTACTCAAACAATAACACCATGATTTAGGTAGTATAAAACTTTTATAAATCAAAGTATTATGTCCAACTAGGAATGAATTCACCTTGTGATATTTTTCAACGAGGCTTAATATTTCCTTCCATCTGAGACAACTAGAATCATCATATTCATAGAATATATCCTCATCATTTCCACTCATTACTATTGGCCCAAGATGAAGCGAGACGTGGAGAGCTACGTTCAACGATGCACGACATGCATTCAAGCTAAGTCCAAGTCTAACCCCTTTGGTCTATACATGCCATTGCCAATACATCATGCACCTTGAACCGACATTAGCATGGATTTTTTTAGGATTGCCTAGGTATAAGAATGGTCATGATTCTATATTCGTTGTCATGGATCGCTTTTCCAAAATGGCACACTTCATACTGTGGCATAAGACCGACGATGCTTCACATGTTGCCAATTTATTTTTTAGGGAAATTGTCCGTCTTCATGGTGTGCCAAGAACAATTATCTCCGACCGCGGCGTCAAACATGAGTTACTTGTGGAAGACCCTCATGGCCAAGATCGGCGTCAAGCTCCTCTTCTCATCCGCATTGCATCTGCAAACCGATGGACAATCCAAGGTCGTCAACCAAAGCCTCGGTACTCTCCTTCGTGTGTTGATCAAGAAGAACTTGAAGGATTGGGAGGAATGCATTCCCCACGCTAAGTTTGCCTACAATCGCGCCAAGCACTCTACAACAAAGATGAGCCCATTCATGATTGTCTATGGTTTCGAGCCACTCACCGCACTCGACATCCTACCACTAGCTCTCCATGAGTGCACCAACATGGACGTTGATAAGCATGCCCAATCTATGAAGAAGCTTAACAAAGAAACAAGATCTACTATCAAACAACAAGTCCTTCGCCAAGCTTCAATGTTAAACAAAGACAAGAAGGAGATTAACTTTGAAGAAGGTGACCTTGTGTGGATACACTTGAGCAAGGACCGCTTCCCCAAGGAACATGATTCCAAGCTCAAACCAAGAGGAGATGGTCCATTCAAGGTCATCAAGAGAATCAAAAAAAATGTCTACATAATCGACATCCTGACCTCCAAGTACCTTGTGAGCAATACATTCAATGTCAAAGACCTTTCACCTTTCCATGGAGATGTTAAAGATGATAACCATGAAGAGTTGAGGAAAACTCTTTCCCAAGGGATGGAGCTGATGCAGCCCGTCCTACAGACGTCCCTACATCTACACCACCAAGTCCCGCAAGTGGACCAATGACTCGCGCCCAAGATAAATTCCTACAAGCTAATGTTAACTCGCTCCTCTCCTCGTGTGACTTTGATTCATCCTTGGATGGCTTGATACTTCATGCAACTACTCTATGCATAATCAGCTATGAAGATTCAACGCATCGTCAAGCCCCCACAGATGAAGTACAAGGAGCTAGACGTGAAGAAGATGATGCTGAGACTGAAGACCCGAAGTCTTCGGCCTCAAACCCCAGAGTCTCCGGCCTGGACTCTGGACTAGTCTCCGGACCCCTGACAGGAGCGTTAAGTACACCCCGGCGGAGTCTTCACTGGAGTTTCCACGCACCCCAGAGTCTTCGGCCTTCGACCCCATAGTATCCGCCCAATGTCTTCAGGCAGGACTCTGGCCCCTACCTGGAGATCTCTGTCTGCCACCCCGGAGTCTCTGGCCCTCACACACCAGAGTCTCTGGTGTAAGAGAGAAAGGCATGTTAAAAGCCTTTTGGGCGTTTGGCCCGAGAATATCATTTTTTGCCCGAAAGTTGAGGTGCCAAGGCAACGCGGTACCATGGTTGCTTGTAATCAGCCGCGTTGCCCAAAGTTGGGGTGCCAAATACTCAAAGGGTCTTTTTAGCATGAATTCAGCTTTATGTTTCAATACAAAATATCAGGCTAACGCCTGTCAAGTTGGGCCCCCTGTCAGTTTTTGTCGTTATGTCGCTGTCGTCGTGGCTGCCATGTAGGTTTGCAGCGTTGGCGCATGCATCATTTACGCGTCTTCTTCTTCTTCCTCGGAGCAGCAATCTTGGTCGTGGCCATGTCATGGAACTGGGACGTGGACGAACCTACTCGGCCCCGCTCTCCTCCCTATCCTGAATCGGAGCTCGCCCTCACCATGGCCGCACCCATGGCACGACGTGGGGACAAGAATTCATTCTCGGGTGAGATCTATCACCTTGCTGACCATGCTCGGTCTTGTGGTCCTCCTCTAGAATCCAAGCTCACCGTCGCCTTGGTTGCACACGCACCAGCCACAACGCCTTCCTCTCCGAACCCCAAAGCCACTTCCACTCAGTTCGGAACAATGCCAACAAGGTGAAAATGCATCCAGTTTTCTTCTTGTGGTTGTAGAAGAACATGTATGTATGATACATTGCAAATATATCTATAATTTTTGATATTCCATGCTTGGTTTTATCCACTTTCTTGTGTTTTGTCCACACTTTGGAGTACTTTTCATATGATTTCTTGGACTAACCTATTAACAAGAGCCATAGTGCTAGCTGCCTGTTTTCTGTTGTTTTTGGTTCCAGGAAAGTCAGAAACTGAATATTCTCGGAATTGGACGGGACAAAAGCCAAAGTGCCTATTTTTCTGAAAGTCATCAGATGCCAGAATACGAGACGGAGAAGGGTTGGGGGCCGTCCACACCACCTGGCCGCGCGGCCAGGCCTGGCCCTCGCCAGGGGGTGGTCTAGCCAACCCCATGACCCCTCGGCCTCTCCTTCCGCCTATATATTGCCCTCGGGATGAAAACCCTAAGTGCCCAATCAAAAATCCATGAAAGAGTCTGTAGCTGCCGTCATCTCCATCCCTAGATCGGGAGGGATCTGAAGCTCTTCCCGGCACCCTGCCGGAGAGGGAAATACACCTTGGAGGCCTTCTTCATCACCATGCAAGCCTCTGGTGTGATCTTGGTGTGAGTAGTTCATCCTTGGACTACGGATCCACGTAGTAGCTAGATGGCTAGTTCTCCTCCTTTGTGCATTCATTTTTAGATCTTGTGAGCTTCGTTCATGATCAAGATCATTTATTTGTAATTCTACATGTTGTGTTTGCGGGGATCCGATGGATATTGAGATGCTATTTCAGATTGATTATTGATTCTATCATGTCTTTGTTATTTGTGATCTTGCATGCTTTCCGTTGTTAGTAGCTATCTTGGCCAAGTAGATGCTACCAACTCCAAGAGTTAGTATTTATCCCCTACAGCCATTGCATATGTGTTCTTTTCACAAACCACATATGGATCCACTAGAGTCATTGCATGTGTTTTCTTATCCTAAACCAGCACTAGAGTCATTGCATGTCTGTTCATTTCATAAACCACATATGGATCCACCAGAGTCTTTGCATGTGTGTTATTTTCATGAACCACATGGATCCACCAGTGTCATTGCATCTATGTTCTTTTCATGAACCACAGCTAGAGTCATTGCATGTCTGTTCGTTTCACAAACCACATGGATCCACTAGAGTAATTGCATGTGTGTTCTTTTCAAAAACTACATATGGATTCACTAGTGTAATTGCATGTCTGTTGTTTTCATGAACCACAGCAAGAGTCATTGCATGTGTGTTCTTTTCATAAACCAGATGGATCCACTAGAGTCATTGCATGTATGTTCTTTTCACAAACCACATATGGATCCACTAGAGTCATTGCATGTGTGTTATTTTCATGACCCACATGGATCCACCAGTGTCATTGCATGTGTGTTCTTTTCGTGAACCACAGCTAGAGTCATTGCATGTTAGTTCTTTTCATAAACCACATGGATCCACTAGAGTCATTGCATGTGTGTTATTTTTGCAAACGACATATGGATCCACTGTTCTTATCCTAAACCAACACTAGAGTCATTGCATGTGTGTTCTTTTCATAAACCACACATCGAGCCACCAGAGTCAATGCATGTGTGTTATTATCATGAACCACATGGATCCACCAGTGTCATTGCATGTGTGTTATTTTCAAAAGCCACATATGGATCCACCAGTGTCATTGCATGTGTGTTCTTTTCATTAACCACATATGGATCCACTAGAGTTATTACATGTGTGTTCTTTTAATTACCACAGATAGAGTCATTGCATGTGTGTTCTTTTCATTTACCACACATGGATCCACTATACTCATTGCATGTTTGTTCTTTTCATAAACCACATATGGATCCACTAGAGTCATTGCATGTGTGTTCTTGTCCTAAACCAGCACTAGATTCATTGCATGTGTGTTCTTTTTAGAAACCAGAAATGGATCCGCTGGAGTCATTGCATGTGTCTTCTTTTCACAAACCACATATGGATCCACTAGAGTAATTGCATGTGTGTTCTTATCCTAAACAAGCACTAGAGTCATTGCATATCTGTTCTTTTCATAAACCACATATGGATCCACAAAGAGTCATTGCATGTGTGTTATTTTCATGAACCACATGGATCCACCAGTTTTATTTCATGTGTGTTATTTTCATGAACCACAGCTAGAGTCATTGTATGTGTGATCTTTTCATAACCACATATGGATCCACCAGAGTCATTACACGTGTGTTATTATCATGAACCACATGGATCCACCAGTGTCATTGCATGTGTGTTCTTTTCAAAACCATATATGGATCCACTAGTGTCATTGCATGTGTGTTATTTTCATTAACCACATATGGATCCACTAGCGTCATTGCATATGTGTTGTTTTAATTAACCACAACTAGAGTAATGGCATGTGTGTTCTTTCATGAACCACAAATGGATACACTAGAGTCATTGCATGTGTGTTCTTTCATGAACTATAAATGGATCCACTAGTCATTGCATGTGTATTATTTTCATGAACCACATGGATCCACTAGAGTCATGGCATGTGTGTTCTTATCCTAAACCAGCACTAGAGTCATTGAATGTGTGTTCTTTTCACAAACCACATATGGATCCACCAGAGTCATTGCATGTCTGTCCTTTTCATAAACCACATGGATCCACCGGCATTGCATGTGTGTTCTTTTCATGAACCACAGCTAGAGTCATTGCATGTTTGTTCGTTTCACAAACCACATGGATTCACTAGAGTCATTGCATGTGTGTTCTTTTCAAAAACTTCATATGGATCCACTAGTGTCATTGCATGTTTGTTATTTCCATGAACCACAGCAAGAGTCATTGCATGTTTGTTCTTTTCATAAACCAAATGGATCCACAAGAGTCATTGGATGTATGTTCTTTTCACAAACCTGATACGTCCATAACGTATTTATAATTTTTGATGGTTTTATGCTAATAATATGCTTTTGACGCTCCTTTTTGTATAAAGTTTATGATTTATTCGGACTAACCTACTAATAGTTGCAAAAGTGCACAATGTTCTTGTTTTACACTTTGATGTGTAGGAATTACCAAGAATACAAGTGGAAACTTTGTTGGAGTCAAATTGGGATTTTTCCAGAAATTTGTCTCATGACTCTTTTTAAAGATGGTCACGTTTCGGGTCGAACACGGCGTCAAACGGAAAACTCTTAAACTAGAAAGTTGTTGGAAATTTCACGGCTAACGTTCTTGATATAAAATTTAGCTGATTCCGAGTACGGCAGGCCTTTTAGGCTCGATTTACTGCATCCAAGATGGGGTCACGGGAATCCGAGAAGTTATATAAAGGGAGGAAACCTAATTCGCCCAGGGCATCTCCACCCACGAATTTGCAGCAACCAAAGCCATGTTTTTGCCTCACTAATGGATCTCATCTCCATGGGGGAGGACTCCCAACAAACCATGAAGGAAGGGGGCTAAGGGGCGGTGCTCCCCCATGATACCGACGACGGGGAAGGAGTCCCTCGCGCCGCCGTCCTCTTCACCATCTTCACCGCCATATCCATCACCTAATCCTCCTAGTATGCAGTGGTTCATCCTCCCACACACCTCTGTACCGTCCTATGTAAACATGGTGTTTGATGCTATAAGTTATAATCCTATGATCTATGTCATGTTTGCGTAGTTTTTTTGTTCTTAGATTGAATGGTTGAACGTCTTTGGTTCATTAGAGTTGTATATTTATATGGTACAGTACTTTGGTGTCCATTATATTTGTGCGTAGATGGATTAAACATCATAGGGTTTGTATTATGTGTAAAAGGAAGGGGGAGTTCTGCCGGAGTGACAAAAACCTGAGGACGCGAACCGGAACGTTGCACGTATGAGAGTAAGAGGACAATTAAACTTAAGGCTATGGATGGAGAAACCTTAATGCATTGATTAGTACTTACGGATGTTTGCTAACAATCCAATCATATTGTACATGTAATTTCAAGCAGTGAAGCGCATGTATATTTAGCCTCTCGCACATAGAAAACTGCATCGAAGACAATGAACCGGATCTATTCGCTATTTAAACTTGGACAAAGCCACCACAATTACCACCACTATTCCACAGTCATGGTTCTGTTAGTTTAGTGTATTTTATTTCTGCAGCAACTAGCTTTACTTTCTTGTTATTTATTATCAAGAAAAGCTATCTCTATTACTCGTATTGTTGCTCTAGTTTTATTTCCTAGATAATGCAAATGTTTAGTGTGCGTAGAGTTGTATCAGTGGTTGATAGAACTTGAGAGAATATGTATCCTACCTTTAGCTCCTCGTTGGGTTCGACGCTCTTACTTATCGAAAAGGCTACACACGACCGCCTATACTTGTTGGTTATCAAGACCTTTTCTGGCGCCGTTGCCGGGGAGCAATAGCGTGTGGGTGAATAATCTTGTGTGCACTTGTTTGCTTTATCTCTAAGTAGGTTTTAATTTGAGTTTTAAGTTGTTCTCTATCTTAGTAAGGATAGGGAATGCGAATTACAAAAAAATTAGTTGTACTTGTTACCTAAAAACATTTTCAAAAAGGAAAGTGATTGGAAAGATGAGTAATGGTTAAGTGGGGTTCGACCTTGAACACTTGTGTTCATGCCTATGAAACCAAAACAAATCTTTCCATGGAAGCTTTTCAGTTAAAAACTTGTACGAATGCATGAAGCCTTGAAAAAGAAACATACTTCTAGTATTGATCTTAATGCTTGTTCATTCGAAAATAGTTGAATCTTGTTCATATGCCTAACTTAAAGGCGTTAAATAAAAGTACTGATTGGGAGATAACCCAAAAGTTTTAGATGAGTCTTGGAAGTTATTACCTCTATAATAACCGCTCTTTATATTTTCATTTGCTTTTTGTGCCAAGAGTAACCTCTAATGAGAGAGCAGTAATGTGAGGCCCCCGGATTTATCCTCTGAGAATCCCTATTATGCATACAACCACGATCCCATGATCAGTTAGTCGTGGAACATAACCGACAAGTATCATTACAACATCCAAGAATATACTGAATTACAAGACTTACAAATTGCCGTTATGGCTACATCAATAATCATCAGCAGAACTTCCTTAAGCGCAGAGCCCGAGTCATGCCTTAACCTACAGGAAATTGACTGGGAGAACGTCCTAGCTCACATAGTCGCCATCATTGTCTTCTTCTTGAGATCTGGCCAAGTTAATAGCCAGGGACAATGCCAGTGAGTACTTTGAATGTACTCGCAAACCACCTTAAGAGAATAGTAATAACAAGGGGGTACGCAATATGGCTGTGGTAGTAGGAGGGCTCCAAGAGAGGTTATTTTCTCAAATAGTTTCTCTTGTAGATATAGAATCTACATATCTTTCTTGAAAACATTTGTAAAACATTTTGGAAACCCTTTTAGAAAAGTTTGGAAAACATTAGGATTGGGTCACCCATTTGTTCCCGTTTTCAGGTCGTCCCACGACCAAACTCCTTCCATTCCGTTCTGACCATCCCATGCTCAAAACCGGAATCCTTTCCGACCATCCCATGGTCAAAACATTTCGAAAGCCATTTATTTTCATAAATCCTTTTTGAAAACAAAACCAGGACCGCTCTACAGAAGTTTGTCCAACCCGTCCTTAACTGCGGACACGGCTATTCGAATAGATTTACACTCTGTAGAGGTTGTACACTTTACCCACACCATCCGGGTACACTACCCTGATCTTCACCGATCGTGGGCCGAGTAACCGATCAAGACTTTTCGAATGCCCACTCCACTATAAGTGCCTACCCTATGAGTGTTAATCCCCTCAAAACCGGGACGTCGGGCGAGGACCAACCGGAGCACTTTTTCCACTTCTCGAGTGTGCGCTTTCAATGAGGGGCTCATAGTAACGCGCGGAGGCCTGCCGACCCTTTGTTCCTTCTCCAAGTCCCACCTTTATTGGAGAAGGCCCACCCTCCAGGGATCCCTGATCCCCTGTAGTTGTTGCGAGGCAGCTTATACCAGAATAGACAAACATCAAATCCAGCCCTGTCCCATTCTAGAGTAATGTGGTTGCACAGGGTTAAGTTGTCCCATTCCAGAGCCCTGCTGGATTTGATGTTTGTTTACTCTGGTATAAGCTGCCTCGTAACTACTATAGGGGATCCTGATCCCTGGAGGGTGGGCCTCCTCATGTAAGGGTCCATGTGGGACATCGACCTGGAGAAGGAACGAAGGGTTTACGGACCTCCACGCTTTACTATGAGCCCCTCATTGAAAGGGCACACTTGGGAAGTGGAAAAATGCGCTTCGGTTGGTCCTCGGTACCCGACGTCCCGGTGTTGAGGGGAACAGTTCAACTGTCATAGGGTAGGCACTTATATTGGAGTAGGCATCAAGAGAGTCTTGATCGGTTACTCGACCCACGATCGGTGTAGATCAGGGTAGTGTACCCGGATGGTGTGGGTAAAGTGCGCAACCTCTACAGAGTGTAAATCTATTCGAATTGCCATGTCCACTGTCATGGACGGTTGGGAAGGTTGTTGTAGAGCGGTGCTGGTTTTGTTTTCAAAAAGGATTTCGGAAAAGAAATGGCTTTGGAAATGTTTTGTCCATGGGATGGTCGTAAAGGAGAAAGGTTTTGACCATGGGATGGTCGTAAGGAGGAGAAAGGAGTTTGGTCGTGGGACAACCTGAAGACAGGAACAAATGGGCACCCCCAATCATAGTGTTTACAAAACTTTTAAAAAGGTTTCCAAAATGGTTTACAAAAGTTTTCAACAAAGATATGTAGATGCTATATCTACAAGAGAAACTATTTGAGAAAAAAACCTCTCTTGAAGCCCTCCTTCTACCATGGCCATACTGCATATCCTATTGTTATTATTGTTAACTTAAGGTGGTTTGCGAGTACATTCAAAGTACTCACTAGCATTGTCCCTGGCTATTAACTTGGTCAGATATCAAGAAGAAGATGATGTTGGCGGTTATGCGAGCTAGGACGTTCTCACAGTCAGTTGCCTCTAGGTTGAGGCATGATTGGCCTCTACGCGTGATGATGTTCCGCTGCTAAAGATGGTATAGCCATAACTGCATTTATGTAAGTCTTGTAATTCGGTATATTTTGGATGTTGTAATGATACTTGTCGGTTATGTTCCACGGCTCACTGATCATGGGAACGTGGATATGTACATAATACGGATTTCTCGAATGATTAATCCGGGGGCCCCACAGACTTGGTATCAGAGCCATCCTGATTGTAGGAGACCCTTAGTTAGCATGGTCGTTAGACAGGAACCTTATTCTGAAAACCCCGGCTTTCGAAAAATAGTTTGTCAGTGAGTTTCAAAAAGTTCTACTTCTTCTCTTACTCTAAGTAAATTCTTTCGAAAATGGTTTCCTCTAACTCTCGTCCAAACTTCAAACCTACGGATTTTAAATAGCTAGAATCTAGAAACCGGTGAAGACAATAAGAACAAGATGAAGACAAGCAACTACCAGCAAACACAAGGAGACTACAAGATCGCCCTACCAGCGAAATCCTCATAATCCAAGAAATCATGTACTACACTACCGAGAAGCCCCCGATGACACGACGAAGGCTTCATTCGCAAGATAGTGACCCAGACGTCAATCCTGTGATCTCTAGGATCAGTAAGTCCTAAGACTAAGATTCCCCTATATCGTGAGTAATTAACTCCTTGGTCCCTAGCGTGGACCGTGTGTGCTTGCCTAAGTGCATCATGTGTTGCTTCATGGGCGTTGGCTGCCGAGGACATTGCGGTTCCCTTGCTCTGTTCGCCTTGTTTGTATCTTCCGGCTTGCTCTGACCTCCATAAAAATGTGACTCGAGGAGTGATAACCCCACCTAGTAACTCAGGAAACCCCTATGTTAGATGTCGGTAGTGAGATCCAGACTAACCTCGAGAGTATATGAGAGGAAAAGCATCGCGTGAACCAGGAGTTTGACATCGTTAAGTCAGAATCAACTTGAAGATTTCACCTCAGCAGGACAGCATACCTCGTCAAACTCACCTCGCAAGACTCGTCAATAGCACCACACTCCCTTGTGCCTCAGTCTACTACAGCAAGAATACCGTTGAAGCCGGACGTCGATCACTGAAGGATCCCCAATATCCATAAGAAACCACCCGATATGTCAACCAAGACAAGAAGTGGAGACCAAATCACACTAACCTTTAGTGTATTAGAGTTTCTGACCGCCTCAAGAGACGAACTAATCTAGTCGACCCTACCCAAACTAACGGGTTAATCCTCCCTAGAAGGTCAGAACCACCCCTGAAGACAGATGATTAGGAAGCATGAAGACAACGAGTCTACTCTGTCCTCGAGAAGAAACAACGCCAAGTGTTCAAGAGACAAGAACCTCTCTAAAACAAGATGCCTCTACCCTGACGAAGCACTATCAAGAAGAGTCGTAAACCGCTAAATTATCTTGAGCTAACCACCCTAAAGGCTTCGTTAGGAAACCAGACCTGCCAAGGTTTATAAAATAAGGCGTCAATCGAAGACCCCAACTCAAGACTCCAGGAAGATACAACCTTCCACTAACAGCAAGTCAGCCTTCCAAGACAGATGATCCGCACCCTTCTTGATGAACCTTAGTGAAGCTCTAAGGAGGAAAGACTGCGTCTTTCCACTCAATATTCAAAAGACTGTCTACCAAAAGATATTTCAGAAAATATCCCTGGATCCGAAGTCTTCCGCCAAACAACAACCCATGGGTATCCGAAGAGTAACTAACTGAAGATTTTACGAAATCCCTCTACCGCTCCAGCTGAAAACTCATCCGAAGGACTACATGATCGCTAACCGCTCAGTTTCAATCGCTTAGAGGATGAAATTTTCTGATGGCTTCAACAGGATAAGTGCGACAAATTGTTGTATATAAGCCCCGTAGGACCTACCTTCACGGATGTCATAAGAAGATTTCCAACTCTAGGAGAAAGAGTGACGACAATCCTCAAAACATCAATCCACGACTCCAAGAAGGAAGGACTATGTCAACTCTCCGAGCTACCCTAGTGTAATCCTAAGGGGGAAAGACTGCGTCTTTTCCACTAAAACAGAGTAACTCTTCCCCAGAAAGCAAACTCAAGAGTTCGACCCTAAAACCGTGAAATAGGATACGCTATGACCCTAACGAAGAGCTGTGAATCCTTAGAGAGAGGTACATCCAGCTGTAGATTCTATCATCCACCGAGTACTCCGTGAAGTTCAGAATCAAGGTAGTCTTCCTAGCCTGAGCCCCCGAGATATCGAGCCCCGAAGGAAGATAAGACCATCTCTCGCAATCAGGACCTGAACTCTGCTCAACTCTTCGTGCATCCCGGAAAACTGAAGTTCAACTTCATCGGCAGAGTAGTCACTCTCAAAGACAGAGTCCGTAAGATAGTACGCGTAACACACCTAGTATCAACCTGACTCAAATCCCCTAACCTTACTTCTACTAAATCTCGGGACGAGATTCTTTTAAGGGGGAAAGGTCTGTAACATCCCAATTTCAGCAACCCTGATTAGTTGTCCAGAATGCAAAAATTAGGGGAACAAAAACCTTTTCTTGTTCATTGGTGTAGTATTTTCTTGTTGTTTGTTTGTGCTTGTGCATGTGAGTGTATACCTTATGATACTCCTTACCTCAACATCAGTTGCCAAAAGCTGTTTAACAAAACAATCCTGGCTCATTTTACATATTCTCAAATGTTCTGCCATTTCAAAACATGAGCCAAGATGCTTGTGTAACCAAAACTAGTTTAGTAGCTTCCATTGACAAAACTATGGAGAGCTATAACCTCCTTATGTTTTCAAGACAGAACCTTCAACTACTCTTACCCTTAGGATCCCCAAAACCTTTTTGTAAGCTTTTCAATTCTACTCTTGGTAGAGATACCAAGGACTCTCATCTTATTCAAAATCCAACCTCTTCAAAATTACCCATCCTTACCTCAAGCTAAGCTTGATGGTAATCCTAGTAGTAGTTGATTAGTGTAGAAGATGAGTTGCCTTGATTTGTTGTCTGATGAATTGCCTAGATCTGCTCCTTGATATGTTTGCTTAGAAGTAGTATGAGCTACTCTGGCAGCTAACTCTCTAGGATCAAGGTTTCCACATCAGCACACCCTAAGAAAGATTACAAAGCTGGATCTGATATCTAGCTACTAGGTGATCAGCTAAAACCCTTAACCAGATCAATTTTGCAGTGATCCATTCTAGAAGCTTCCAAGTCAGTGAAGACCAATATCAAGCATGGATCCCTTCCACTCAATCTACTCTTCAACCTCATCCACTTGATGATACTTTGGTATCTTGCTATCCATCAAAAGGCTTCCCTCTCTTACTCTAGTCAAAAAGCCCTAAATCTGCCAAATTTGGCGAAGTCTGGAAAACTATTTCCAACATCACCTTTTTGACTGTCTCCCTTCCTCAACCCTTGTGCATTTTTGAAAATGCATATGAACCATATTGTTAACCATCCTAAGGAATACCAAGGCCCACTCTTTCCCTTGGTTAGATCATCCTCCAACCCACTCGTTCTTGATGGTTCTGTGGGCAAGAAAATAACTATTCCTGCAAATGTAGTTATCATGCCTACTTTGATAGAAGCTCACACCACCATCCCACCTTCTATGGACCAACTCTCTGCATGGTTGTGTTCTACTCATATATGCCTAGAAATATATACTTCACTTGCTCCAAGTGGATCCTTGGGATTCTTAAACCCACATGGTTTGTAAGGCATCATGACTCATCTGGGATGGCAGCCTTATTTTCAACAAATTTTGCCATCACTTCCAGACCACCTCCAATGTAACCAATCCAAAATCCTTCTGCCATGATCATCTATATGACTTGGTATAACTATCAATCTATCCCTTGCATCAAGGTGAGCTCTGAGCTCCAAGGTACAACCATGTTTTGGTGGTATAAAAAATAACACCACACTAGATCCACAACTCCTTGATTTTCCATCTAATTCAAGTTGGATCTCCATTTACCAAGGTTGAAAATGCTTGATACACCTTGTCTACATGATCTAACTTGATCATCAAGATTTATCAATAATTCTCCATAATTATTTTGGCTCCAAATCTAATTAATCTCTTTAATAGTCAAAATCTTCAAAACTCCTTTCCCGAAGGAAAGTTTGGTTTTTGCCAAAACACTCCCCCAACTCTAGGAACTTTTGAGGCCCATATATCATACTCTATCATACCACTTCAAAAATAAATATTTTTGAAGAGTTTTATTATTTCTTTTTGCCTATTTTCTTAAATGGCAGAAATGGAATAATAAATGTTTTAAATACTTTTAAGCCCCAATAAATCTTGGGAAAATTCCCCTAAGTGTTTATTCACATTTGGGATCATCTCAACTCAAAAACCCACCTTGCCAAATGTAAAAATATCAAATGAACTCCCAGAATTCACTTCTGCAGTTCCTGAATAAGTGGATTCAAGTGGACTTCTAAATCTTGGAAAAATATGAAACATTTCCTAGAAGGGCATCTTGACCTCATCAAACTACCAGCATCATTTACCCATCTTACCAAGATTAACTTTGAGGGAGTTTCTCCAAATCATTACTATGGCATTATTTTGAGATTACCCAATACTAGGACTAAAACCAAATCCAATCACCACCAATATTGCAAGGCAATGCACCATAGCACCCAGCACTCATCTCTGGACGTTATCACTTTAGCAGCTTGTCCTCTAGTGCTTGTACACTAGAGCTTAACCTCATGTGGGTGTCTTGGCTTGCAAACCTCTTTACTCCCCTTGCAGCTGCTACACACTGCCCCTCGGCTATATGCACGACTAGAGCACCCCACCTCGCTCCTCTCCACCACCCCTGATGCCCAATCCCTGGCCATCTCTTCTCCCAATCCCTGGCTTGAAAGAATCATGCGTTGTTTTAGCATATTAAAGCATAGTATTGTGGTATTCTCCTTTCATGGTTTATTTGCGTTGCCTTGGCGCATGCTCACACCATGTTATGACTATCCCAAGTCACCATAGCCCTTATGATCCTTTAGTTTTCGACTTGTAATATCACTTTATGCTTTAATTAATGATGTTTGTCGCTTTGCATGATTATGGCAATTATTGCTCTTTTAGTTGGTCGCTCCCAGTCTTTTGCTAGCCTCTATAACCATGTATGAGTTCCACTCATGCATCCAACTCCAAATAAAACCAAGCTATCCCAAAGAGTCCACCATACCTACCTATTAGCATTTGCTATTCCAAGTATATTCATGCTTTTATCTACCTTCCGAATTAAACTTGTTATGTGAAAATTAGTGATTAAAGCTCTCACGAACTTGATGGCACACTTTATTTTCTTGCACTTAATAAACATGAACCATTGTGTCCATCTTTGTTGCGTATATGCTTGCGCTTTATAAGTTGAAGTTAGCAAAACCATGTATCATGGGGAACGCTTTCTACATTGCACTTATATTCCGTTGATATCATGATTCTTTTGCTTATGGATACCGACGGTGTGAAATAAAAGGGGAACTTATAAGATCATGGAGTTTGTATGTTTGTTAGAGAAACGCCTAGGCCGCTAGCCTAAGCCGTGGGCTCCCCAGATTATCCATCCGAGAAATCCCTGTTATGTATATATCCACGTTCCCATGATCAGTGAGCCGTGGAACATAACCGACAAGTATCATTACAACATCTAAAACATAACGAATTACAAGACTTACATGAATGCCTTTATGGCTACAGCATCTTTAGGAGCGGAGCAACATCACACGCAGAGCCCAATCGTGCCTCAACCTATAGGCGATTGACTGGGAAGATGGCCTAACTCGCTGGACGTCACCTTAATCTTCCGATGTCGAACCTCTGAAAGTCTGGCCAAGTAAATAGCCAGGGACAAAGCCATGAGTACTTTTGAATGTACTCCCAAACCACCAAGATAAATTAAATAAGGAAATGCAAGTCTGGCTATGGCAAGATAGCTCTATCTGGGGTCGTTTCGAAAAGCCTAGACTACCTCTTGTCGTTAGGGCATCTCCATATCTTTGTTGAAAAAGAGTTTCGTAACATGCCTCTGTTTTATAAATTAAGATATCTCCATATCTTTGTTGAAAAAGATTATTGAAAACAGTTTTCGAGTAAAAACCCTTTTTAAACCTCTTTAATCACCTCTAGTTAGAACATAGCTTCGAACTCAGGTTCCCCCGGAACCTTCATACTTTCATCCATTCTTTCCAAACAAACACCGTTTGGGTACTCCTAGCCAACACCTTTCCAACCGTCCTTGACCGTAGACACGGCTATTCGAATAGATTATACTCTGCAGAGTTTGCACACTTTCCCCACAATAATCAATACATCCGCCGTGATAAAACCACGGCTCACTACCACTGTAGATGGGGGTCCGGATAATCAAACCTAACCTTTCGCTTGTCGACCCTAGCAAAGGCTCCATTTCCTTTTGTGTTTGTTCTCTCCGGCAATGAGTATGTGGCTCCCAGCCATAGTCCTTCCTTCCGTACACGCATATACCCAAGCGGCAACTTGGCGTATACCTTAACTTGGAGAGTCCACTTCCTTCCGTACCACCTAAGTCATACCGTCCACAGGAGACCCAATTGTTGCACCGGCACTCCTGCCAAGACAGGCTCACTCTTGCCGAAGCAAGCTACAGGCTCCAGATCTGTGAATCTGTTAGCGCCTGCCCGAAATTCAAGGGATTCCTCCCTATAAGCATGGTAGAAGCTGCCTCGGCTAATGCAGACAAACTACGAGCTAAGCCCCAGCACCTGGGGTAATGTGGTTGCACGGATAAAGATTGTTCCGGTAAAGGCGTAGAACATCCCTTCTCTTTCTCATTTCTCATCATCACCAGTTTTGTAGTTAAAACATCTGCTTGGAATGATGGCTCTTCCCAAGGGTTTTACAAATCAGTTTTGAAACATTTGTAGTGGGTAAATCCCAAAGCAGTTCATTTTCTCAAAGCCGGGGTTTTCAACGAGGTAAGATGCTGGCCATCGTACTCTCGGTCTAAAGGGATAAGTTGGTAGGTATATCAGGGTGGTGCCATGAGGGACACAAGTCATAACTTGGAGGAGCCAAGTCATTAGCGCGGTATTTATAAAACAAGACATGCAGATAAATAATGCAATTTATAAAAGAGGTACAAAACAGGTAAAAAAGAGAGTAGGACAAGTATCGGAATACGGGAATGGTGGCTTTCTTGTGATCACCAATAAGACCCTAGACTTCTTTTAGACAACCAAGAATACCCAATAAATAATAATAAGAAGTCCCTTCCTTCTTGTCATCAACACTCACACTATCGCCGTCATCGAGTATACATGAAAGCAGAAGATACCACAATCAATACAAGGCATACATGCAACAAACCATATAGCAAACAAACATACTGAATCCTACTAAACTTAGTAGGTTTGGAGGAGTGGGATACTAGGAGTGGAATTACTAGATTGCCATTGCGGTGTTTTTCCCTTTGGAAGATAGTTGTCAAGGCAAAATACCATGAACTTGGAGTGGGGTTCCAATGTGCCACAATGATATCATTAGATAGGTCTTGACAAAACAAGACCAACACAAGTGGTTTCACTAGATTATCAATTATCAAGATTTAGTTATGCTTTTTATAGTGGAATAAACTCTAGTTTGGGGAAATAATTCACCAGAATTTATCTGGAGGCCCAAAAAAATTATTTCCTTGAGTGGTTAGGTAGTGCTTGATGTCCTTGTTCACTGAGAGTTCGAATCATGTCCAAAAAAATTACCAGAATGCCCTTAATAAATCATCAAAGGCAGTCCTGCAAGGTTTTTCTCTTTTTCACCAGATTAATTCTATAGAAGCATTTGGAATACCTTTCTGTAGGAATTGGATTCACTCTTTTTGGAGTTGTCAAACTCCTAGAGTTATTTATTTAGTGAAAATACCACTTACATAAGTATTTAATTCACTGCAATTAAACCAAAGCTCAATAAAATTTGAGCTGCTGGGATTTGGTAGACGCTGAAAAGACACAACCCTGGGAATTTGAAGTAGGTCCATACCTCATTAGGTTTGACCTTGAGAATTTACCCAATGTAGATACTGGTGGTTTTTATTATTTTTGCTAACGGCACACTAGTGTTCACCTTGGCATATGATCTATGCTAGGTGACAGGTATATCAAATACCTTCTAGTAGAGCTTTGGTTCTCCCCAATTGGAGATGTAAAACTCTCTGAGGAAAATACTTAGTGCAAAGTACACCTGGCTGTAGAATAATTTTTAGCAAATAATGGAAACTATTTTTTACTGGGTGTTGCCTCTGCATGTTTGAGAAAACATCAGGGTACTACCAGAAATTTAGGTCTTGGCCTTTGGATTTTATTTACTTTTTGAAAAGGATTTAATCCTACTGGTCTTTTTCTGGATCTAGAATAAAAAGAAAAGGCAACAGGGCAGTTGGGCTGGATCTGTGGGGAAATGGGCCGTAGGGAGTGGATTCGGCCCACAGCGGACGGCGCGGCGATCGGGAGCTCGGGGCTTAAACCTGGCAAGCGGGGCCCGGCGTCTGTGACCGCGGGGGAGCGAGGGGGTAAGGAGAGACGGTGGTCGTTCGATTAAGTGGAGACGGACGGCGAGGCGTCGTCGTCCTCGACAAAATAGAGCCCGCGACGGTGGAACCCTAGGGGACGGCGGAGCTCGGCCAGGAGGCTCACCTGTGGCTCGAGGGAGGTCGGGGAGGTGGTAGGGCGACGCGGTCGACGACGGCGACCTCGGGGATGGGCGAAAAGAGGGGGTTCCTCGACTGGATCTGGCCCGCACGATGAAGACCGAGGGGTACCTCGTCGGAGCTCGACGGTGACGGCGGAGGGGACGATCCTGGGCAAGAAAAATCCCACGGTTAGATAGAGGAGGAGGAGCTGGTCACGACAAGGTGACATGCAGAGGGAGAAGGAGGGGGATGAGGGAGCCTTGCTCGAGACTCCTCCCTGTTCTTCTTTCGGACAACACAGAGCAGGGGAGGAAGAGGGGGTATTGGGAGAGGTAAGTGGAGGTGGAGAGGAAGAAAATGAGGCAGGAAGGGATGCTAGGGGTGGCCTCTGGCCTTTATACCAAGGGGGAGGGCTAGATGGTAGAAATGTCCACTTTGGACATGGGGGAGGGATAGGGCTGGCCAGGGATCGGCCTAGAGGACGATGGGGAGGGGTAGGAAGGGGATTGGTTCGGGCAGAGAGGGATGTGACAGCTGGGTAATTAAAGGGGTAAATCCTTGTAATATTTGCTTGTCTCTCTCTCTCTACTAGTACAAGGGTAAAATGGGCAGGGGCAGTGGTGGAGCTACAGTGCTGTCGACGTAGGGTGTGTCCTGGTGCTGAGGAGATGCATTGAGTAAGTTTTGATGGGAGTTGGAAGTGGTTTGAGTAGTGGAGTTACTTACTTGGCAATTTTGATCCAATTGGTGGTTATGAAGAAATTCCAAAAACTTGCATTGGACAAGATGAGGAAAAGGTACTGGGAGATAGATGAGGTTAAGGGGGGACTCCTAGGATTTACTTGGGATTTTTCAGAGGAGTTTTAGTCCACTTAATTCCATTTATTCAAAAAGGGAAGAAGTAGTTTCTAGAGGCTCAATTGATATTTTTACATTGGACAAGGTTGGTTTTTGGTGTGAGAGGGTCCCAAATGCGAGTACACACTTAGGAGAATTTTTCCAAGATTTATTGTGGCTTAAAAGTATTTAGGACAATTATTATTCCATTTCTACCATTTAAGAAAATAGGCAAAAGGAATTAATAAAGCTTCTCAAAAATATTTATTTTTGCGATGGGAATATAGGGTATGATATATGGAACTCACATGAGCCAAAATTTGGGGAAGTGTTTTGACGAAAACCAAACTTTCCATTGGTAAAGGGGTTTTGAGATTTTGTTAATTAAAGGAATTAAATAGATTTGAAGCCATAATAATTATGAATAATATTTGATAAATCTTGATGATCAAGGTAGGTGATGTATACAAGGTGTGTCAATCATTTTCAACCTTGGGATTGGAGAATCCAAGTTGATTTTGGGGGAATACCCTAGATTTGGGATCTAGGGTGGTGTTATTTTTATACCACCAAAACCTTGTTAGATCTTGGAGTTCAGAGCTCACCTTGATGCAAGGGTTGGATGATTAGTTAGACCAAGTCATATAGATGATCATGGCAGAGGAAGTTTGGATTGGTTACATCAGAGATGGTCTGGAAGTGGTGGCCAACTTTGTTGAAATTAAGGTTGCCATACCAGATGAGTCATGATGCCTTATAAACCATGTGGGTTTAAGAAGCACAGAGTTCCACTTGGAACAAGTGAGGTATATTCTAATATACCTATATAATTAGAACACAACCATGCAAAGATTTGGTCCATAGAAGTTTGGATGATGGTGTGAGCTTCTGTCAAAGTAGGCATGATGACTAGATTTGCAGGAAATGTTATTTTCTTGCCTCCAAAACCATCAAGAACAAGTGGGTTGGAGGAGGATCTAACAAAGGAAAAAAGTGGTCCTTGGTAGTCCTTAGGATGGTTAACAAGATGGTTCAGGTCCATTTGCAAAAATGCACAGGGTTTGAGAAAGGGAGGCATTCAAAAAGGTGATGTTGAAACAGTTTCCAGACTTTAGTCAGATTTTAGCAGTTTTGGGGATTTTGACTAGAGTATGAGAGGGTATGTTTTTGGAGGGGTTGAAAGGTCCCAAAGCATCATAAAGTGGATGAGGTTGAAGTGTAGATTGAGTAGAAGGGATCCATGTTTGATATGGATCATCATGGACATGGAAGCTTCTAGAATGGATCACTTCAAAGAGGATCTGGTTAAGGGTTTTAGATGATCACCTAGTATCTATTGATTTGATATTTCTTTGCAATCTTGCTTAGGGTGTGATGATTTGGAAACAACTTGATCCTTGAGATGAGCTCCTAGAGTAGCTCATACAACTTCCTAAGCAAACAAGTCAAACAGTAGATCAAGGCAATTCATTAGACAGCAGATCAAGGTAACTCATCCTACAAACAAATCAACTACTACTAGGGTTACCATCAAGATTGGCTTGAGGTAATAAGGGGTGATTTTGAAAGGTTGGAGTTTGAATAAGGTAAGATTCCTTGGTATCTCTACCAAGGGTAGAAATCAAAAGCTTTCTAAAAGGTTTTGGGGATCCTAAAGGTAAGAGTAGTTGAAGGTTCTGTCTTGAAAACATAAGGATATTATATTATATATCTCTCCATAGTTTTTTCAATAGAAGCTACTAAAATAGTTTTGGTTACATAAGCATCTTGGCTCATGTTTTGAAATGCTAGAATGTTGGAGAATATGTAAAGTGAGCCAGGATAGTTTTGGTAAATATCTTTTTGTCAACTGATGGTGAGGTGAGGAGTAGCATATGGTATACACTCACATGCACAAGTACAAGCAAACAACAAGCAAACACTGCACCAATGAACAAGAAAAAGTTTTTGTTCTCCCTGATTTTTGCATTCCGGGCAACTAATCAGGGTTGCTGAAATTGGGATGTTACATAAGCCATGCCTAATCATGGTGGAAACTTGTAGCATAACCATAATGAGCACTCTATGAAGTATCCTCAATAAAAACCTATGCAAATAGCAAATAAACAGATAACTGAGATGCTCATTGTCTGCTAGCCTTGTCATTTTGATTATGGGATAACTCTTGTATCATGTGTAAGGGGTACCCCGTTGGCGGTTCTCTATAATACATATGCACTTACAATGACAAGAGCTTACTTGTGACTGAATTTGAGTAGCATGAGGTTCGGTACTCGTAAGTAAGGGCATGATATTTCAACTTATAACTTGTCAAGCATATCCTCTTAGTTGTGTCACTTTAACTTTAATCACCTAAAGATGCTTATGATAGGGGCAATGAGAGCTGAAAGCTAATAAGTACCATAATTTTTGGAAGCTCTTTATGAGACTTGAATCCCTGCTTCCTTCTAAGAAGGACTTTCTTTTACTTTTATGTTGAGTCTCCATCTTCTATCTTTATGCACCTATTAAGAGAGCATAATGGCCATTCTTAGTTCAATGTGCATTGTCCGAAGACTTGTTGATTGATGCATAACTTTGATATTGCTTGTTCTTAAACTATTTGTATCTAGTCACCCTTATGAACTTTGGAGGTGTACTATGCATTTATGTTTTGCTACTCTATGAGGGACACGCTGAATACCATTCTCATTATGCTTTCTTTATGTGAAATAAACAAACGTCTTACAAAGCATTGTTATTGATGAATCTTTTGTTTGTGCCTTTTCATGTTACAACATAGTTGCTATGTCTTATTGTTCGAACTCTATCTTTCATGATTCATGTTTAGAGTACCTTAATCCCAGTTATCAATACTTTTACAATAATGATGATCAAGATTGTGTTGTATGCATGTCACATCAAAAATTATATTGTTTTGATTGTTTACCTACTCAAGGAGGAGTAGGAACTTAGCTTGGGGATGTTGATACGTCCATAACGTATCTATAATTTTTGATGGTTTTATGCTAATAATATGCTTTTGACACTCCTTTTTGTATATAGTTTATGATTTATTTGGACTAACCTACTAATAGTTGCAAAAGTGCATAATGTTCTTGTTTTACACTTTGATGTGTAGGAATTACCAAGAATACAAGTGGAAACCTTGTTGGAGTCAAATTGGGATTTTTCCACAAATCTGTCTCGGGACTCTTTTTGAAGATGGTCACGTTTCGCGTCGAAGACGGTGTTAAACAGAAAACTCATCAACTACAAAGTTGTTCGAAATTTTGCGGCAAACGTTCTGGACATAAACTTTAGCTGGTTCCGAATCTGAACGGGCCTTTTAGACTCGATTTACTGCAGCCCAAGATGTGGTGACGGGAATCCGATACGTTATATAAAGGGAGGAAAACTAATTTGCCCAGGGCATCTCCAACCACAAATTTGCAGCCACCAAAATCAAGTTTTTGCCTCTCTAATGGATCCCATCTCCATTGGGGAGGGATCCCAAGAAGCCATGAAGGAAGGGGGCTAAGGGGCGGTGTTCCCCCATGATACCAGTGCCAGGGAAGGAGTCCCTCGCGCCGCCACCCTCTTCACCATCTTCACCGCCATCTCCATCACCTAATCCTCCTAGTATGTAGTGGTTCATCCTCCCACACACCTTTGTACCATCCTATGTAAACATGGTGTTTGATGATGTAAGTTATAATCCTATGATCTATGTCATGTTTGCGTAGTTTCTTTGTTCTTAGATTGAATGGTTGAACATCTTTGGTTCATTAGAGCTGTATGTTGATATGATACAGCCCTTTGGTGTCCATTATATTTGTGCGTGCATGGATTAAACATCATAGGATTTGTCGTATGTGTAAAAGGAAGGGGGAGTTCTGCTGGAGTGATAGAAACCTGAGGACGCGAACCGGAACGTTGCACGTATGGGAGTAAGAGGACCATTAAACTTAAGGCTATGGATGGGGAAACCTTAATGCATTTATTCGTACTTACGGATGTTTGCTAACAATCCAATCATATAGTACATGTAATTCCAAGTAGTGAAGCGCATGTATATTTAGCCTCTCCCACATAGAAAACTGCATCGAAAACAATGAACCGGATCTATTCGCTATCTAAACTTGGAAAAGCCATCACAATTACCACCACTATTCCACACGCATGGTTCTGTTAGTTTAGTGTATTTTATTGCTGCAGCAACTAGCTTTACTTTCTTGTTATTTATTATCATGCAAAGCTATCTCTATTACTCGTATTCTTGCTCTAGTTTTATTTCCTAGATAATGCAAATGTTTAGTGTGCGTAGAGTTGTATCAGTGGTTGATAGAACTTGAGAGAATATTTATCCTACCTATAGCTCCTCGTTGGGTTCGACACTCTTGCTTATCAATAAGGCTACACACGACCCCCTATGCTTGTGGGTTATCAAAATCACATATGGATCCACTAGAGTCATTCCATGTGTGTTCTTTTCATAAACCACAGATGGATCCACCAGAGTCATTGCATGTGTGTTATTTTCATGACCCACATGGATCCACCAGTGTCATTGCATGTGTTTTCTTTTCATGAACCACAACTAGAGTCATTGCATGTTAGTTCTTTTCATAAACCACATGGATCCACTAGAGTCATTGCATGTGTGTTCTTTTCACAAACGACATATGGATCCACTAGAGTCATTGCATGTGTGTTCTTCTCACAAATGACATATGGATCCACTAGAGTCATTGCATGTGTGTTCTTATCCTAAACCATCACTAGAGTCTTTGCATGCGTGTTCTTTTCATAAACCACATATCGATCCACCAGAGTCATTGCATGTGTGTTATTATCATGAACCACATGGATCCACCAGTGTCATTGCATGTGTATTATTTTCTCAAACCACATATGGATCCACCAGTGTCATTGCATGTTTGCTCTTTTCATTAACAACATACGGATCCACTAGAGTTATTGCATGTGTGTTCTTTTAATTAACCATAGCTAGAGTCATTACATGTGTGTTCTTTTCATGAACCACACATGGATCCACTATAGTCATTGCATGTTTTTCTTTTCACAAACCACATATGGATCCAATAGAGTCATTGCATGTGTCTTCTTATCCTAAACCAGTACTAGATTCATTGCATGTGTGTTGTTTTCAAGAACCACACATGGATCCACTAGACTCATTGCATGTGTGTTCTTTTCACAAACCACATATGAATCCACTAGAGTAATTGCATCTATGTGCTTATCCTAAACCAGCACTAGAGTCATTTTTGTGTTCTTTTCATAAAACACATATGCATCCACCAGAGGTATTGCATGTGTGTTATTTTCATGAACCACATCGATCCACCAGTGTCATTCCATGTGTGTTCTTTTCATGAACCATAGCTAGAGTCATTGCATGTGTGCTCTTTTCATAAACCACATATGAATCCACTAGAGTCATTGCACGTGTGTTATTATCATGAACCACATGGATCCACCAATGTCATTTTATGTGTGTTCTTTTCACGACCACATATCGATCCACCAGTGTCATTGCATGAGTGTTCTTTTCTTAACCACATATGGATCCACTAGAGTCATTGCATGTGTGTTCTTTTAATTAACCACATCTAGAGTCATGGCATGTGTGTTCTTTCATGAACCAAAAATGGATCCACTAGAGTCATTGCATGTGTGTTATTTTCATGAACCACATGGATCCGCTAGAGTCATTGCATGTGTGTTCTTATCCTAAACCAGCACTAGAGTCATTAAATATGTGTTCTTTTCACAAACCACAAATGGATCGACTAGAGTCATTGCATGTATGTCCTTTTCATAAACCACATGGATCCACCAGTGTCATTGCATGCATGGTCTTTTCATGAACCACAACTAGAGTCATTGCATGTGTGTTCTTTTCACAAACCACAAGGATCCACTAGAGTCATTGCATGTGTGTTCTTTTTAAAAACTACATATGGATTCACTAGTGTCATTGCATGTCTTTTTTTTTGAACCACGGTAATAGTCATTGCATGTCTGTTCTTTCCATACACCACAAGGATCCACTAGAGTCATTGCATGTGTGTTGTTTTCACAAACCACATATGGCTCCACTAGATTTATTGCATGTGTGTTCTTTTCATCAACCATATATGGATCCACCAGAGTCATTGCATGTTTGTTATTTTCATGACCCACATGGATCCACTAGTGTCATTGCATGTGTGTTGTTTTGATGAACCTCAGCTAGAGTCATTGCATGTCAGTTCTTTTGATAAACCACATGGATCCACAAGAGTCATTGCATGCGTGTTGTTTTCACAAACCACATATGGATCCACTAGAGTCATTGCATGTGTGATCTTATCCTAAACCAGCACTAGAGTCATTGCATGTGTGTTCTTTTCATAAACCACATATGGATCCACCAGATTCATTGCATGTGTGTTATTATCATGAACCACATGGATACACAAGTGTCATTGCATGTGTGTTATTTTCACAAACCACATATGGATCCCCCAGTTTCATTGCATGTGTGTTCTTTTCATGAACCACACATGGATCCACTATAGTCATTGCATGTTTTTTCTTTTCACAAACCTCATATGGGTCCACTAGAGTCATTGCATGTGTGTTCTTATCCTAAACCAGCACTAGAGTCATTGCATGTGTGTTTTTTTCAGGAACCACACATGGATCCACTAGAGTCATTGAATGTGTGTTCTTTTCACAAACCACATATGGATCCACTAGAGTAATTGCATGTGTGTTCTTATCCTAAACCAGCACTAGAGTCATTGCATGTGTGTTCTTTTCATAAACCACATATGGATCCACCAGCGTCATTGCATGTGTGTTATTTTCATGACCCACATGGATCCACCAGTGTCATTGCATGTGCGTTCTTTTCATGAACCACAGCTAGAGTCATTGCATGTCTATTCTTTTCATAAACCACATGGATCCACTAGAGTCATTCCATGTGTGTTCTTATCCTAAATTAGCACTTGAGTCCTTGCATGTGTGTTCTTTTCATGAACCACATGGATCCACCAGTGTCATTGCATGTGTGTTCTTTTCATGAACCACAGCTAGAGTCATTGCATGTCTGTTCTCTTCATAAACTACATGGATCCACTAGAGTCATTGCCTGTGTGTTATATTCACAAAGCACATATGGATCCACTAGAGTCATTGCATGTGTGTGCTTATTCTAAACTAGCACTAGAGTCATTGCATGTGCGTTCTTTTCATAAACCACATATGGATCCACCAGATTGATTGCATGTGTGTTATTTTCATGAACCACATGGATCCACTAGTCTCATTGCGTGTGTGTTCTTTTCATGATCCACAGCTAGAGTCATTGCATGTCTGTTCTTTTCATAAACCACATGGATCCACTAGAGTCATTGCATGTGTGTTGTTTTCACAATCCACATATAGATCCACTAGACTCATTGCATGTTTGTTCTTATCCTAAACCAGCACTAGAGTCACTGCATGTGTGTTCTTTTCATAAACCACATTTGGATCCACCAAAGTCATTGCATGTGTGTTATTATTATCATGAACCACGTGGATCCACTAGTGTCATTGCATGTGTGTTCTTTTCACAAACCACATATGGATCCACCAACGTCATTGCATGTGTGTTATTTTCATTAACCACATATGGATCCACTAGAGTCATTGCATGTGTATTGTTTCAATTAAGCACAGCTGGAGTCATTACATGTGTTTTCTTTTCATGAACCACACATGGATCCACTAGAGTCATTGAATGTGTGTTCGTTTCACAAACCACATATGGATCCACTA
Source organism: Avena eriantha (assembly GCA_910589775.1). NCBI lineage: Eukaryota > Viridiplantae > Streptophyta > Magnoliopsida > Poales > Poaceae > Avena > Avena eriantha. Next base: position 130,168,786 of record OU342740.1, read on the forward strand.
GTGTCATTGCATGTGTGTTCTTTTCATGAACCACAACTAGAGTCATTGAATGTTTTCACAAACCACATATGGATCCACCAGAGTCATTGCATGTATGTTCTTTTCGTAAACCACATGGATCCACCACTGTCATTGCATGTGTCTTCTTTTCACAACCCACATATAAATCCACCAGTATCATTGCATGTATGTCCTTTGCATAAACCACATGGATCCACTAGTATCATTGCATGCGTGTCTTTGATGAACCAGAGCTAGAGTCATTACATGTATGTTCGTTTCACAAACCACAAGGATCCACTAGAGTCGTTTCATGTGTGTTCTTTTTAAAACTAAATATGGATCCACTAGTGTCATTGCATGTCTATTCTTTGCATGAACCATAGTAAGAGTCATTACATGTCTGTTCTTTCCATAAACCACATGGATCCACTAGAGTCATTGCATGTGTGTTCTTTTCAAGAACCACATATGGATCCACTAGATTCATTGCATGTGTGTTCTTTTCATACCCATGTATGGATCCACCAGAGTCATTGCATATTTGTTATTTTCATCAACCACATGGTTCCACTAGTGTCATTGCATGTGCGTTCTTTTCATGAACCATAGCTAGAGTCATTGCATGTCAGTTCTTTTCATAAACCACATATCGATCCACTAGAGTCATTGCATGTGTGTTATTATCATGAACCACATGGATCTACCAGTGTCATTGCATGTGTGTTATTTTCTCAAACCACATATGGATCCACCAGTGTCGTTGCATGTGTGTTCTGTTCATTAACCACATATGGATCCACTAGAGTTATTGCCTGTGTGTTCATTTAATTAACCATAGCTAGAGTCATTACATGTGTGTTCTTTTCATGAACCACAAATGGATCCACTATAGTCATTGCACGTTTTTCTTTTCACAAACCCCATATGGATCCACTAGAGTCATTGCATGTGTGTTATTATCCTAAACCAGCACTAGATTCATTGCATGTGTGTTCTTATCCTAAACCAGCACTAGATTCATTGCATGTGTGTTCTTTTCAAGAACCACACATGGATCCACTAGAGTCATTGCATGTGTGTTCTTTTCACAAACCACAGATGGATCCACTAGAGTAATTGCATCTGTGTTCTTATCCTAAACCAGCACTAGAGTCATTTTTGTGTTCTTTTCATAAACCACATATGGATCCACCAGAGGTATTGCATGTGTGTTATTTTCATGAACCACATCGATCCACCAGTGTCATTGCATGTGTGTTCTTTTCATGAACCATAGCTAGAGTCATTACATGTGTGTTCTTTTCATAAACCACATATGAATCCAAAAGAGTCATTGCACCTTTGTTATTATCATGAACCACATGGATCCACCAGTGTCATTGCATGTGTGTTCTTTTCACGACCACATATGGATCCACCAGTGTCATTGCATGAGTGTTCTTTTCTTAACCACATATGGATCCACTAGAGTCATTGCATGCATGTTCTTTCATGAACCACAAATGGATCCACATCTAGAGTCATGGCATGTGTGTTCTTTCATGAACCACAAATGGATCCACTAGAGTCATTGCATGTGTGTTATTTTCATAAACCACATGGATCCACTAGTGTAATTGCATGCGTGTTTTTTTCACAAACCACATATGGATCCACTAGAGTCATTGCATGTGTGTTCTTTTCACAAACTACATATGGATCCACTAGAGTCATTCCATGTGTGTTCTTATCCTAAATCAACACTCGAGTCATTTTATGTGTGTTCTTTTGATGAACCACATGGATCCACCAGGGTCATTGCATGTGTGTTCTTTTCATGAACCACAGCTAGAGTCATTGCATGTATGTTCTCTTTATAAACCACATGGATCCACTAGAGTCATTGAATGTGTGTTATGTTCAAAAAGCACAGATGGATCCACTAGAGTCATTGCATGTGTGTTCTTATCCTAAACAAACACTAGAGTCATTGTATGTGTGTTCTTTTCATCAACCACATATTGATCCACAAGAGTCATTGCATGTGTGTTATTTTCATGAACCACCTGGATCCACTAGAGTAGTTGCATGTGTGTTCTTTTCACAAACCACATATGGATCCACTAGAGTCATTGCATGTGTGTTCTTAACCTAAATCAGCACTGGGAGTCATTGCATGTGTGTTGTTTTCACAAACCACATATGGATCCACCAGACTCATTGCATGTTTGTTCTTATCCTAAACCAGCACCAGAGTCATTGCACGTGTGTTATTATCATGAACCACATGGATCCACCAGTGTCATTGCATGTGTGTTCTTTTCACGAGCACATATGGATCCACCAGTGTCATTGCATGAGTGTTCTTTTCTTAACCACATATGGATCCACTAGAGTCATTGCATGCATGTTCTTTCATGAACCAAAAATGGATCCACATCTACAGTCATGGCATGTGTGTTCTTTCATGAACCACAAATGGATCCACTAGAGTCATTGCATGTGTGTTATTTTCATAATCCACATGGATCCACCAGTGTAATTGCATGCGTGTTTTTTTCACAAACCACATATGGATCCACTAGAGTCATTGCATGTGTGTTCTTTTCACAAACTACATCTGGATCCACTAGAGTCATTCCATGTGGGTTCTTATCCTAAATCAGCACTTGAGTCATTGCATGTGTTTTCTTTTCATGAACCACATGGATCCACCAGGGTCATTGTATGTGTGTTCTTTTCATGAACCACAGCTAGAGTCATTGCATGTCTGTTCTCTTTGTAAACCACATGGATCCACTAGAGTCATTGCATGTGTGTTATGTTCACAAAGCACATATGGATCCACTAGAGTCATTGCATGTGTGTTCTTATCCTAAACTAACACTAGAGTCATTGCATGTGTGTTCTTTTCATAAACCACATATGGATCCACTAGAGTTATTGCATGTGTCTTATTTTCATGAACCACATGGATCCACTAGAGTAGTTGCATGTGTGTTCTTTTCACAAACCACATATGGATCGACTAGAGTCATTGCATGTGTGTTCTTAACCTAAATCAGCACTAGAGTCATTGCATGTGTGTTGTTTTCACAAACCACATATGGATCCACTAGACTCATTGCATGTTTGTTCTTATCCTAAACCAGCACTAGAGTCATTGCATGTGTGTTCTTTTCATAAACCAAATATGGATCCAAAAAGTCATTGCATGTGTGTTATTATTATCATGAACCACGTGGATCCAATAGTGTCATTGCATGTGTGATCTTTTCACAAACCACATATGGATCCACCAACGTCATTCCATGTGTGATCTTTTCATTAACCACATATGGATCCACTAGAGTCATTGCATGTGTGTTCTTTCAATTAAGCACAGCTGGAGTCATTACATGTGTTTTCTTTACATGAACCACACATGGATCCACTAGAGTCATTGAATGTGTGTTCTTTTCACAAACCACATATGGATCCACCAGTGTAAATGCATGTGTGTTCTTTTCATGAACCATAACTAGAGTCATTGAATGTGTGTTCTTTTCACAAACCACATATGGATCCACCAGTGTAATTGCATGTGTGTTCTTTTCATGAACCACAACTAGAGTCATTGAATGTGTGTTCTTTTCACAAACCACATATGGATCCACTAGAGTCATTGCATGTATGTTCTTTTCATAAACCACATGGATCCACCACTGTCATTACATGTGTCTTCTTTTCACAACCCACATATAAATCCACCAGTATCATTGCATGTATGTCCTTTTCATAAACCACATGGATCCACTAGTGTCATTGCATGCGTGTTCTTTTGATGAACCACAGCTAGAGTCATTACATGTATGTTCGTTACACAAACCACAAGGATCCACTAGAGTCGTTGCATGTGTGTTCTTTTTGAAAACTACATATGGATCCACTAGTGTCATTGCACGTCCGTTCTTTGCATGAACCATAGTAAGAGTCATTACATGTCTGTTCTTTCCATAAACCACATGGATCCACTAGAGTCATTGCATGTGTGTTCTTTTCAAGAACCACATATGGATCCACTAGATTCATTGCATGTGTGTTCTTTTCATCAACCATATATGGATCCAGCATAGTCATTGCATGTTTGTTATTTTCATCAACCACATGGATCCACTAGTGTCATTGCATGTGCGTTCTTTTCATGAACCATAGCTAGAGTCATTGCATGTCAGTTCTTTTCATAAACCACATATCGATCCACTAGAGTCATTGCATGTGTGTTATTATCATGAACCACATGGATCTACCAGTGTCATTGCATGTGTGTTATTTTCTCAAACCACATATGGATCCACCAGTGTCATTGCATGTGTGTTCTGTTCATTAACCACATATGGATCCACTAGAGTTATTGCCTGTGTGTTCATTTAATTAACCATAGCTAGAGTCATTACATGTGTGTTCTTTTCATGAACCACAAATGGATCCACTATAGTCATTGCATGTTTTTCTTTTCACAAACCCCATATGGATCCACTAGAGTCATTGCATGTGTGTTATTATCCTAAACCAGCACTAGATTCATTGCATATGTGTTCTTATCCTAAACCAGCACTGGATTCATTGCATGTGTGTTCTTTTCAAGAACCACACATGGATCCACTAGAGTCATTGCATGTGTGTTCTTTTCACAAACCACAGATGGATCCACTAGAGTAATTGCATCTGTGTTCTTATCCTAAACCAGGACTAGAGTCATTTTTGTGTTCTTTTCATAAACCACATATGGATCCACCAGAGGTATTGCATGTGTGTTATTTTCATGAACCACATCGATCCACCAGTGTCATTGCATGTGTGTTCTTTTCATGAACCATATCTAGAGTCATTACATGTGTGTTCATTTCATAAACCACATATGAATCCACCCGAGTCATTGCACCTGTGTTATTATCATGAACCACATGGATCCACCAGTGTCATTGCATGTGTGTTCTTTTCACGACCACATATGGATCCACCAGTGTCATTGCATGAGTGTTCTTTTCTTAACCACATATGGATCCACTAGAGTCATTGCATGCATGTTCTTTCATGAACCACAAATGGATCCACATCTAGAGTCATGGCATGTGTGTTCTTTCATGAACCACAAATGGATCCACTAGAGTCATTGCATGTGTGTTATTTTCATAAACCACATGGATCCACTAGTGTAATTGCATGCGTGTTTTTTTCACAAACCACATATGGATCCACTAGAGTCATTGCATGTGTGTTCTCTTCACAAACTACATATGGATCCACTAGAGTCATTCCATGTGTGTTCTTATCCTAAATCAGCACTTGAGTCATTGCATGTGTGTTCTTTTCATGAACCACATGGATCCACCAGGGTCATTGCATGTGTGTTCTTTTCATGAACCACAGGTAGAGTCATTGCATGTTTGTTCTCTTTATAAACCACATGGATCCACTAGAGTCATTGCATGTGTGTTCTTATCCTAAACTAACACTAGAGTCATTGCATGTGTGTTCTTTTCATAAACCACATATGGATCCACTAGAGTCATTGCATGTGTGTTATTTTCATGAACCACATGGAACCACTAGAGTAGTTGCATGTGTGTTCTTTTCACAAACCACATATGGATCCACTAGAGTCATTGCATGTGTGTTCTTAACCTAAATCAGTACTAGAGTCATTGCATGTGTGTTGTTTTCACAAACCACATATGGATCCACTAGACTCATTGCATGTTTGTTCTTATCCTAAACCAGCACTAGAGTCATTGCATGTGTGTTCTTTTCATAAACCAAATATGGATCCAAAAAGTCATTGCATGCGTGTTATTATTATCATGAACCACGTGGATCCAATAGTGTCATTGCATGTGTGATCTTTTCACAAACCACATATGGATCCACCAGCGTCATGACATGTGTGTTCTTTTCATTAACCACATATGGATCCATTAGAGTCATTGCATGTGTGTTCTTTCAATTAAGCACAACTAGAGTCATTACATGTGTGTTCTTTTCATGAACCACACATGTATCCACTAGAGTCATTGCATGTGTGTTATATTCATGAACCACATGGATCCACCAGTGTCATTGCATGTGTGTTCTTTTCATGAACCACAACTAGAGTCATTGAATGCGTGTTCTTTTCACAAACCACATATGGATCCACCAGAGTCGTTGCATGTCTATTCTTTTCATAAACCACATGGATCCACCACTGTCATTGCATGTGTCTTCTTTTCACAAACCACATATAAATCCACCAGTGTCATTGCATGTGTGTTATTTTCATTAACCACATATGGATGCACTAGAGTCATTGCATGTGTGTTATTTTCATGAACCACAGCTAGAGTCCTTGGATGTCTATTCTTTTCATAAACCACATGGATCCACTAGAGTGATTGCATGTGTGTTCTTTTCACAAACAACATATGGATCCACTAGAGTCATTGCATGTGTTCTCTTATCCTAAACCAGCCCTAGAGTTATTGCATGTGTGTTAGTTTCATAAACCACATATGGATCCACCAGAGTTATTGTAATATCCCAATTTCACCAACCCTGATTAGTTGTCTAGAATGCAAAAATCAGGGGAACAAAAACTTTTTCTTGTTTAATGATGAAGTGTTTACCTGTTGTTTGAATATGGTTATGCTTATGAATGTGCATTGTTAGATATATTCCTTACCTCACCATCAGTTGACAAAAGCTATTTAACAAAACTATCCTGGCTCATTTTACATATTCTCAAAAGGTTCTGGCATTTCAACACCTGAGCCAAGATGCCATTGTAACCAAAACTATTCTAGTAGCTTCTATTGACAAAACTATGGAGAGATATATAATATAATCTCCTTATGTTTTCAAGACAGAACCTTCAACTACTCTTACCTTTAGGATCTCCAAAACCTTTTACTATGATTTTGATTTATCCTCTTGGTAGAGATACCAAGGACTCTCATCTTATTCAAAATCCAACCTCTTCAAAATGCCTCAACCTTACCTCAAGCTAGGATTGATGGTAACCCCAGTAGTGGATTTACTTAGTTTATAAGATGAGTTGCCTTGATCTGCTGTCTGATGAATTGCCTTGATCCGCTGCTTGATTTGTCTGCTTAGGAGACAGTATGAGCTACTCTAGGAGCTCATCACTAGGATCAATATACTTCAAAATCACCACACCCTAATCAAGAATACAAAGCAGGATCTAATCTCTAGATACTAGGTGATCATCTAAAACCCATAACTAGATCAATTCTGAAGATATCCATTCTAGAAGCTTCCAAGTCAATGAAGACCAATGTAAAGCAAGGATCCTTTCTACGGAACCTACACTTCAATATCATACACTTGATGATGCTTTGCTACCTTGCAACCCATCAAAAACATCCCATCTCATACTCTAGTCAAAATCCTCAAAACTGCCAAATTTGGCTAAGTCTGGAAACTATTTCAACATCACCTTTTTGGATGTCTCCCTTTCTCAACCCTTCTGCGTTTTGGGTAATTAACCTGAACCATCTTGTTAACCATCCTAAGGACTACCAAGGCCCACTCTTTCCCTGGTTATAACATCTTCTAACCCCCTTATTCTTGATGGTTTTGGCAGCCATGAAATTAACTATTCCTGCAAATCTAGTCAACATGCCTACTTTGATAGAAGCTCACACCACCATCCAACCTTATATGGACCAAATCTTTGAATTATTGTGTTCTACTCATATAGTTCTATCAACATCTACTTCACTTGTTCCAAATGGATCTTTGTGATTCTTAAACCCACATGGTTTATAAGGCATCATGACTCATCTGGTATGGTAGCCTTATTTTCAACAAAGTTTGCCATCACTTCCGGACCACCTCAAATGTAACCAATCCAAACTCCTTTTTCCATGATCATATATATGACTTGTCCTATCCATCCATCTATCCCTCGTATCAAGGTGAGATCTGAGACCCAAGATCCAACAAGGTTTTGGTGGTATAAAAATAACATCACCCTAGATCCTCAACTCCTTGTTTTTCCATCTAAATCAAGTTGCATTTCGGTTTCCCAAGTTGCAAATGCTTGCTACACCTAGTCTACATCATCTACCTTGATCATCAAGATTTATCAAATATGATCCATAATTATTATGGCTCCAAATCTAATTAATCTCTTAAATAGACAAATCTCCAAAACTCCCTTCCCAAGGGTAAGTTTGGTTTTTGCCAAAGCACTTCCCCAACTTTTTTCTCAATTGATATCCATATATCATACCCTACATTCCCATCTCAAAATTAAATATTTTTGAGATCCTTTATTATTTCTTTTTGCACCTTTTCTCAAATGGCAGAAATGGAATAATAATAGTTTTAAATACTTTTCCCTTCCAATAAATCTTGGGAAAATTCCCCTAAGTATGTATTCACATTTGGGCCCATCTAAACTCAAAAACCGACCTTGTACAATGTAATAATATCAAATTAACACCAAGAATTCACTTCTGCAGTTTCTGAATAAATGGATTTAAGTGGACTTCTAATCTTCTGAAAAATCCCAAATAAATCCTAGAGATGCATATTAACCCTACCCATCTACTAGTACCCTTAACTCATCTTTCAAAGATCAAATTTGGATAACTTGACCATGATCATTCTACATGGAAGATTTGGACTTTTATCCACCTTAAACCAAAACCCAACCAAACCCTCAGCAAATGTGGACATGTGACCACCACAGCAACTCTAACACCCCCTGGTCTTGTGCATAGTATCAAATACTGTAGAACACCCCCTTCCCTTGTCTTTTGCTCTTGGAATGAGTGAAGGAGAGATAGGCCATATCTTACAAAATCTTTAAAGCAGCAGCAGCCACTCACCCTCTCCCTCTCTGGTCGTGCTCAGGCCCACACTGCGTCCCAACACCACCCAGCTCGACCAACCAGTGACCAGCCCTCCCCACCAAACACATCCATGCACCATGCCCACCATGGACCTCTCCCTCCCCAAATAAATAGGCCAAAGGCCATCCCAGCATGCCTCTGCCCCTCATTTCTCCCCCTCCCACTCCACTTACCTCGCCAGAGAGCTCCAGATCCATCCCCTTAGCTCTCCCTCGCCATGGAGAAGGAGGACCTCTCCTCTCGGCCTCCACCTTCCCCTCAAGCTAAGCCCCCTCTACCCTACACCTCCCACACTGCATGTTAGCTTCCAGGACTCCCCATGCTCCCCTTCATCTAACCCTACCCTCTATTTTGCCCAGGACCGCCTCTACCGTTGCCTCGGTCAAGCTCCGGTGAGCTCCCTCTCGGGAGCCACTGCGCGAGCAAGGTCCCGGCGATGAGAGCGCTGATGCCGCCATCGGTGGAGTCGTCTCCGCGCGCCGCATCTCCTCCGCTGTCTCCCAGCTCCTTTCCTTCCCTCGGTGAGCAGCCCCGCCCATCTCCGGCAACCCTAGGGTTTCGTCGCCGCCGCGCTGCCTTCTCTCGAAACGATGACGGTCGGGGTTCACCGGTACCCCTTCGACCGACCGTGGTATCTGACCACTAGGTCCCGCATGTCGGGTTTGAAACCGCCACCGCTCACGCGTGTTGCTCCCCGGGTGGGCCGATTCCCAATAGCGCAGCCAAACTCCCTTGTAGATCAGGCCCACCGCACCTTCTTCTCTTTTTCTTTTTAGAAGATCTATTAGTTCCAGCATTTACCCTATAGGTTTAAATCGAAATAAAAATCGAAACTATACCTTTTGTCCAAATAAAAATTTCACCATGTTCATGTGTGTTTTGTGCAACATGCAGAACTGGTCTATTGCCAAAAATAATTTTTATTATTCATTGGAAATTAATCCACTAAAATATATCTTTTGCACTAAATAAATTCCCCAGGGAGTTGTACATATCCATTTGGGATAAATCCAAGTTCTCCTGGAAGGTAAATTCTATACCAATCAATTAACATAGGACATATGCCAAGGTGAACAGTATTTTGTCTATAGTAAAAATAGCAAAAACTACTAGTTTCTACATTTAGAAATTTCTCTAGATCAAACCTTAAATGGTATGGACCTCATTCCAACTCTCTGTCATGTGTTACATCATGTTATATCTAAATCCAGGAGATCAAAATTTACTGAGATTTTGAGGACTTCTAATAAATTAAACATTTCTATCCATAGTGTTATCACTAGATAAATCATCACAGTAATTCCAGAACTCCAAAATTAGTGATTCCAAATCCTACTAGAAGGTATTTTTAATACCTATCCATTTCCCTTGACCTCATACAATTTGGACTTGTACTTTAAATCTGGTGAAAAAGACAAATACCTTGCAGAACTGCCTTCGATGATTTCTTAAGGGCATTATGTTAATTCCTTTAAATCGATTCGAACTCTTGCTAAACCAGTACCTCAGACCCTACCTAACCATCCAAGGAAATAATTTTTGGAGCCTTAGAACTTTTTTGGTGATTTATTCCCTAAAATTAGAAGTTATTTCACTAGGAAAATCACAACTATTTAAAGAAAAGTAATAAATTAGTGAAACCACTTTTGTTGGTTTCATTTTATCAACACCTATCTATTGGTATCATATTTACGCAATGGTATCATAGAGAATAGGTCCTTGGTCCAAAAACCCCTCTTAGGTAGTTTCCCGGCTATAAACCCTAAGGGATGTTCATCCTCTTCTCCAAGGCCATCTCAACCTCCTAAATCCAATCCTCTCTAAAACTACTGAACCTTAATTGGATATTATTCAATTGCTTGTTTGCTGAGTGGTATTGGTGATTGCATGCCTTGTATTGATTGTGCCCTTTTGTTTGTTTGCATGTGTTCCCTATCGATGATAGTTGTGATTATTTCAGAGAGCAGAAGAAGATGGTTTTTATTGGTTATTATGGTTTTCTAAGAAGAAGTCCAGGGAAAATTATGCCATATTGCTGATCTCAGGCAAGCCACCTTCTTGCTCATAAGCGTTGTCCTACTATTTTACTTATGCATGTTTGATCTACTACATATGAAACTGCATTGTTTTATTATATGATGTTGTATATATGGTAGTGGCTTGGATCCTCCAAACCATTACTCAATGGTACTACTAAGTACAACCCTCTCAATGATACCTACTTGTCCCTAGTATAGTAGATGGTGTAACACACCATACCCCCTTTTTGGAGACCATGTTTTAGCCAAAGAAAAGCTAGAGGATGGGAAGACCCTGGAAAAAGTTTTACCAAATGTTTTATGATAAAACCTTGGTGAGGTGGGACCTCCCAAGAGAAGTTGAGAAATATAAAGGTTTTTGTTTTACAAAATGCTGAAGGAAAGCTAGAAGAAAAAGGTTTACGAAAACGCGCCCGATTCTTTGCAGTTTAGCTATAACAACCTAACCCTGTGCAACCACATTACTCTGGAATGGGACAGGGCTACATTTGATGTTTGTCTATTCTGGTATAAGCTGCCTCTCAACTACTACAGGGGATGAAACTCCCTGGAGGGTGGGCCTTCTCACGTACGGGTCCATGTGGGACATCGACCTGGAGAAGGAATGAAGGGTCTGCAGACCTCCATGCATTACTATGAGCCCCTCATTAAAAGCGCACACTCGTAAAGTGGAGAAAGTGCTACGGTTGGCTGTGAACTATATAGGGTGTCCCGGTGTTGAGGGGAACAACACTCATAGGGTAGGCACTTATATTGGAGTGGGCATCCGGAGAGTCTTGATCGGTTACTTGACCCACGATCGGTGTTGATCAGGGTAGCGTACTCAGATGGTGTGGGTAAAGTGCGCAACCTCTACAGAGCGTAAATCTGTTCGAATAGCCATGTCCGTGGTTATGGACAGGTTGGACAAACTTCTGTAGAGCGGTGCTGGTTTTGTTTTCAAAAAGGATTTCAGAAAAGAAATGGCTTTGGAAATGTTTTAACCATGGGATGGTCGTAAAGGATAAAGGTTTTGACCATGGGATGGTAGGAAGGAGGAGAAAGGAGTTTGGTCGTGGGACGACCTGAAGACGAGAACAAGTGGGTACCCCAATCCTAGTGTTTACAAAACTTTTCAAAATGTTTCCAAAATGGTTTACAAAAGTTTTCAAAAAATATATGTAGATGCTATATCTACAAGAGAAACTAATTGAGAAAAGAACCTCTCTTGGAGCCCTCCTACTACCACAGCCATATTGCATATCCTCTTGTTATTATTATTTCTTTGAGTTGGTTTGGGAGTACATTCAAAGTACTCACTGGCATTGTCCCTAGCTATTAACTTGGTTAGATATCAAGAAGAGGATGAAGTCGATGACTAAGCGAGCTAGGACGTTCTCCCAGTCAGTTGCCTGTAGGTTAAGGCATGGATCGGGCTCTACGCTTGATGAAGTTTCGCTGATGATTATTGATGTAGCCATAACGACATTTATGTAAGTCTTGTAATTCGGTATGTCTCAGATGTTGTAATGATACTTGTCGGTTATGTTCCACGGCTCACTGATCATGGGAACGTGGATATATACATAACAGGGATTTCTCGGATGATTAATCTGGGGGCCCCACAGAATTGGTATCAGAGCCATCCTGACTATAGGAGAACCTTAGTTAGCATGGTCGTTAGACATGAACCTTGTGTTGAAAACCCCGGCTTTCAAAAACTAGTTTCTCAATGAATTTCAAAAAGTTCTACTTCTTATCTTACTCTAAGTAAAAGCTTTCGAAAATGGTTTACTCTAACTCTCGCCCAAACTTCAAACCTATGGATTTTAAATAACTAGGATCTAGAACCCGGTGAAGACAAGGAGAACAATATGAAGATAAGCAACTACCAGCAAACACAAGGAGACTACAATATTGCTCTACCAGCGGAATCCTCATAATCAGAAGACATCAGGTGTTGCACTATCAAGAAGTGTCAAAGATACAACGAAGGATTTATCAGAAAGATAGTGACTCTGAACTGAAGAAAGATGATATCGAGGGTCAATAGTCCTAAGAATAGGATTCCCCTACACCGCGAGAAGTTAACTCCTTGGTCCTTAACGTTGACTATGTTTGCCTGCCTAAGTGCATTATGTGTTGCTTGATGTGTGTTGTCTGCCGAGGACATTGCGATTCCCCCGCTCTGTTCGCCTTTTTCGTATGTTCCAGTTGCTTTGACCTCCTTAAAAATGTGACTCGAGGAGCGCTAACCCACCTAGTAACTCGGGAAACCCCTGTTGTCGTGGTGGTGTCACGGCAGATGCCATGGATAGGCTAAAGGTGGGGACTAAATGCACTAGGGGAATCCAGGGAGGGATAGTGTGGTGATTCCACACACAGTTGCTTTGTATTCGATTCACTTCCAAGGTTTACAAGTGCTCCTTGAGCTGTATTGGGGAGAGGAGGAAGAAGAACTCTCTTACTCTCACCACTAGCAAAACATAACTCTCTAGGAGACAACCAAGTCAAGACCAATCAACTAGACATCAACCAACCCCTTCTACAGAGGCCCTAGCCCTCCTTATATAGGGGGGCTAGGTCTCCACTTAGGGCATACGTGGAGGCATATTCCTTGGAATATGCCTCTTCCCAAAATAGTAAGCCGACCGGGTCACTTTTGCCCCGCGTCATCCATGCAGAGGCTACGTGAGCCTCTGCGGCGCGTGCGTCATCCGACATAGGCATCGTCACCTTTGTCGGCCACGCCTCGCGGGTCCTGCCTCTGTCCGCTTCGCTCACGCTCTGCATACAGTGGTCACCTTTGACCAGCGAGATACCTTCCTTCTCTTACAAGCTTGATATGACCCGGATCCCACATAGTTGATCCGACCACACCTGTTCCTGCATACAAGTTAGATACATCTTACCGACATACGGCATAAGTCGGTTGAGACCAAGTTAGGTGGACGTCCCCTGGTCCGGGTTACTCCATGATCCAGCCTGCCTTGAGGTGACTCGGCTAGCACTTGCTTTGACCTTGTCGTACCTCGACTAACTAGGCCTTTATACCCTGGCGTGACCCTACCCGGGGGTATCCCCCCAACATTAGTACCCGAAGCTGGTGCGATCTTAGCCGCCTTAGTCGCAAAGGCCACATCAAGTTCAATCTTACGGAGCTCCTTGCTCCTTCTCTGAGTTACCTCATAATCCGGATTTCATAGGTTTATTTTCCCTGGGCACATTCCAAGTTTTTACTTGCTGGTCGGGTTACCTCGTACTCATCCGGGTCACTCTTCCTTCTCTCGTATGCCTCCCCATGTGGATGCTAATCATTACTTTGCCTCATTTTAAGGGCCTGCTATAGTAACCGCCGCAGTTATTGTTAGAAGTTACTGTTGCATACGTCATGTCGTGCATGCCTCCTTGTTAACTGTATCACAACGTCGCGTCGTGGGATTCGCTGCGCTCTGTGGCCCTTCCTGTGGCTTGTCACTGAATGGTTGATCCGGGTAATACACGGCCACACCGTGTGGCTCGCCCGCAAAACGCGATCCCACTACCCCCTCAAGGGAGTGGTTAAATAGGGAGAGGCGCGCCCCTTGGGGCCTTTCCCCACTTCCGCACCCCTCTGCCTCTGCTTCTTCCTCATCTTCTCCAGCGACAGCGCCGCCGCCACCTCATCTCAGTAGCAGCGCCGCCGCCACACTGCTTCCATGCGCACCAGCGTCCCCGCCACCTCCGTGCATCTCCTCTGCCATGGGTCCCCGCCAGTCCAGGCCACTGCCTCCCACCGCCGCTAGCGCAAGTGAAGTGAGTGACCTTGAGATGACCGAGGAGGAGCTCACCGTCGAAGAGCAGGAGATGGAGGAAGATGCGGCGAACGCCGACCGCGGCGCGTGGGCCGGATCCTGGGTTCGCCATTATAACCTGGATTGGCTCTACCACACCAGGCGCATCCCGGAGGGCGTCTCCGCATGCCTTGCTTCCGCCGAGCTTGCCCCCTCACCCAATCCGGGTGAGTATGTGGTGTTCCTTTCTCACTTCCAACGCGGATTTGGTCTCCTAGTTAGTGATTTCTTCCACGACTGGCTAAATACATATGAGCTTCAGCCGCACCACCTTCCGGCTAATGCCATCACATATCTCTCTGCCTTTTCCTCCACCATCGAAGGTTACGCCGGACTATGGCCCACGAAGGAGCTCTGGATCCGGTTCTTTGGCCTTCGCCAGAACGTGATTCCGAACATTGATCTTAATCCGGAGGACAAACAGCTTACGCAGTTCGGCGCTGCGTCAATCTCTCCTCGGAAGCAGTTCATCTTCCCCCGAGTCACAGGACTTGACTCTCGCAAGGGATGGGCCCGGACCTTCTTCTATGTCCGGAACAGCACCTCCGAAGATTTGATCCGGCTGCGCCCCTATACTCCGGGTCCTCCTAACCCGGATTTATAGGACAAGGTCCCCAAGAAGCCCACTGTCTTGGCGAACCAAGTCAACAAGCAGTTTCAGGAGTTGAAGGATCTGGGATTGCGCAATGAAGACGCAATGATCACGTTTGTTCGCAACCGGATCTCCCCCCTCTAGAAATGCACACATAAGCTCTGTCATATGAGCTGGGGCCGCGACCCCAACCGGATCTCCTCGTTTGAGTTAAGCCACACCGAGATCTACCGCCGGGTCAAGGCCCTCTTCACCACCCACAAGGACATCTCCTCTGAGTGGACGTGGGGGATTGAACACTTTTGCCGAGATAGGCTTCCTCCTGCGGTAAATTTCGTGCCCCAAACTCTTTCCGAATTAAATTGCATGTCGGTCCTTGTTGTAGGTTTAATCTTGTTGCCTTTTCTTTCCCTTAGATATTTCTTCAGCAAACCATCGAGGACGGCACCGAGCCATCTTTCAAATGGGCGCCCGACCACGATACCTCGGACGAGGAGGAACCAGATCAGGAGATGTTCCTGCCTATGGCAGATGCGACCAAGCGTCCCACCGGTAAACTCTCTTCCATTAGAAATTGGCCCGACGATGAGGATGATTCAGACGCTGAGGTGAGGGCATTTGACGCTGTCCCCCTTTCTTATGCTTTTCCGACATCAGCTAACCCCGGTGGGCAGATCCATGAAGATCCTCCCCTAGCCGTGGGTGATCCTGTTCCGGTCGCACCGAAGAAGAAGAGGGGAGCTGCATCAACATCTTCCTCCGGACCCTCTCAGCCAGCTAAAAGGCGAAAGAAGTCTAGGGACAAAACTGCCACCAAGCCTCCAACCAAGGCCACAGCCCGGAGGGCTCAGAAGCCCAAAGAGCCTCTAACTTCGGATGAGTAAGCCACTTTACCCTTCACTATCTATTTTTCTTCCTTTGTTGTAGTTTCTCATCATTTATGATTTGATTCGGCAGGGCCGTGGTAGAGGTTCCCCAGAGCGGATCTAGTATTGCTTCACCGCTCCGACATAGGCCTTCTCCCCCTCGTGGCGACGATTCACGCCCGTTGATCCCCATTCAAGATGGTTCAGCGGCTGCTCCAGGTTCCTGCCCACCTCGTCGAGAGGAGGGCAACCTCGGAGCGGGGGAGGCTGGCTCTGCCGAGACAGCAGCAACCACCACTTTGGCTCCGCCGCAAAACAACTTCGTCTGAGATACCCACAGCACCCCCGCCAAAACGAAAATCAGCACCAGCACCATCTTCAGCTCTAGCACCAGCAGCTACGACCAAGGCACCAAGCCCCTCCGCCTCGTCCGAGTCTTCCAAGGCTCGGCGAGAAGACACCAGCAGCACCAAGGGAAGCACCAAGGCAGCTCCCAAGGGTAAACCCGCTGCAGCAACTTCTGCCTCACAGCAGCAACCTAAGGGCAAGAAGGCTCCTGACGCCGCCAGGGCAACGTCCCTTGAGACTGGACAACGCACACTTGCGTCCATGCTCCCAAAAAATACTCCCCCGCCGAAGGATGCCCCTGCCGAGCCAGCTGATACGCAACTTGCTTTGCACACCAGTCCGGCCCTTGCCCAGGTTGAGAGGAGGGAAGCTCATGCTAAGGGTCTAGTTGCACCCCACATGCTCAGTGGTGAACTATATCCTCCGACCTTAATCGAGTTTGTGAACAACTGGAACAAGGTAGAGTTCGTCCATAATGATGATCTCCCGGAGAAGTTCGGTCCTGCCGAATTTGCTGCCCAGATGAATACCGCTGCCAAGGCAATCAACCTTGCAGGTCGGATGATGGAGGTGTGTTACTTCACCTTTTCCTTAGCATGCAGAAGATATTAGTGATATAACCATTAGTCCCCGAGCCTCCGGGGGAGTAACCTGTTACTCGGCCGGATGCTCCTTAGAGAATTAACGTAGCTCCTTCATAACTTTGAATATACACACACCTAGAGCCGGGTTAAGTTCCACTTGGCCCAGATTTTGTACACTTCGAATATGCACACACCTAGAGCCGGGTTAAGTTCCACTTGGCCCGGATTTTGTACACTTTGAATATGCACACACCTAGAGCCGGGTTAAGTTCCACTTGGCCCGGATTTTGTACACTTCGAATATGTACACACCTAGAGCCAGGTTAAGTTCCACTTGGCCCAGATTTTGTACACTTTGAATATGCACATACCTAGAGCCGGGTTAAGTTCCACTTGGCCCGGATTTTCTACACTTCGAATATGCACACACCTAGAGTCGGGTTAAGTTCCACTTGGCCCGGATTTTGTACACTTCGAATATGCACATACCTAGAGCCGGGTTAAGTTCCACTTGGCCCGGATTTTGTACACTTTGAATATACACAAGACTAAGCTGTCCATTTTTGCTCTTTCAGGTGACCACCAATCGTTGGAGCGCTGAATTTCAGCGTCTCCTTGATACTCACAAGATGCTGCGCGCAAAGCATAGTGCGCTGCTCGCCGAACACGATAAAAGGGATGAGTTTTCTCCTTGTCAATTTTCCATCTCTCTTCATCTTTTTCCGCCGAACTAATCCCTCATTCGGATTTCGTAGCTGGTGTGGAGGATGAGAATATCCTCATGAGGAAAATTTTGGACCAGATAAAGGGTAAGTTAATCTTGCTCCACCTTGCTGTGCTTTCTATCTCCTTTTCTCCTTGGCTCGGCAAATATTCATACATCGGCTTTGCCGGGTCAACAAACTATTTTAGCCTCTCTTGAAGATAGTGTGCCCGTGCCTGACATGATGCTAAATTTTCTCGAACAAGCAGGGCAGCACCAAACTGAACTCAAGAAAAAAGACGACGAGCTTGCCCTCCTCCGGACCAAAGATGAAGAAATTGCTCGGCTTAAGGGGGATATGAAGAAGCTTAAGGCGCAGCACAAATCCGAACTAGAGAAGGCATGCCAAGATTTTACGGAAGAAAGAGAACGCCTCAATCTCCAGATTGCCAAGGACCAGGATCTTCTCAAGGAGGCCAACGTCAAGCTTGAGTTGGTGGATGCTGAACTTGCGCAACTCCGGGAGAGGCGTGACAAGTGCACTAAGGAGCTGACCCGGAGCCACAGCCACATCTCTCGTAAGTTGTTTTCCTTAAGCCGGCATGAATCTCTCCGGGTCAACCTCTTGTACTTATTTCACTTGTCTTGTTTTTAGACAAATTTCAAAAGGGTGATGCCATTGCGTCCACTACTGTTACCAAGTTTCGCCAGCAGAGAGTTACTCCATCTGGTCCTGGCGCCATTCCTCTTGATCTGGAGGACCTGCTTGTCAGCATGTCCTCTAGAGTTGAGATCATGAAGAATCACGGCAAGGATATTCTAAGCGCAGCAGTCCAGGTCTTCAATGTCGTTTGGCCTGGTGAAGACACTCCGGAGGGTTCCGCTGCTCTAATTAACAAGTTGATGGAGTGCGATACCCAGCTAGACCTTTGGAGGGAATCCGCCGGACGTGCCGGAGCTGAGACCGTTCTCCACTATGTGCTCACATGGTACGAGAAAATCAATCTCGATCTTCTCGAGCGCATGCGCACTGGGTCAAGGTGGTCCACCGATCCGGATTGTGTAGCTCATCGCAAGACTTGCACCCATAACCTCATTCAATATGCTCCCATCCATCAATGGAATGAGGGACCAAGCTTTCGATGGTTCGGGTGAATATGATAAGAGTGAAGCCTCGGACGTCGAAGAAGATCAAGATGAAGCTGAAGCTGAGGCTGGAGTTGCACCTACTAGCGCCAAATTACCTCCTGCTGCTCCTTGAGCGAAAAAAACTTTGAAATTTATCAGATCCCCGGTATGCCGGGTGCAATTGTATCTAAGCACATCAGTCATATTTTGCTACTACGTTTTTTTGCCGGATTAACTTTGGCGTAGTCCCCGAGTTTCATTTTCTTGTTCCACCAATTTCTTGGCTCCCCGGATTAACTTTGGCGTAGTCCCCGGTATGCCGGTTCGGTTTTATGACTTACGAATCCGAGTTTCAAAAATTGACTTACCTATACTTGGAAACTTTAGGATTATCTCAAAATAATTTAGCATAATAAATTTAAAGTAAGCACAAGGTTAGTCCAAAAAACAAATGTTGGCTCGATTAAGTTTCTTTCCTTAGTCGATTTTCATGTGCTACGCAATTCCAAACTTGTCCTCTTGCTTTCCATGAAGCCAAATCTTGTTGGACATTAGCAAGTCGAAGAGTTAGGTTTTTGGTGCTTACACACTACTAATCCGTCTTAAGTAAACACAACTTACGCCAGCCGACATATAAATAGTAAATATATAAGACAACTAAAATTACTAAGGCAGTCCCCGAGTTACTGCTCGAGGTGCCAAGATTTCATTGATAAGCTCATTGCCAGCATACATACCGACATATGAGAGACTCGGATACATACACTTCTATGCTAAGTGTAGAAACGACGAAGTAGAGCTACATTCCATGGACGTTTGGATTCCTCGCCGAACCTGTCCGCCTTGTTCTTCTCATGTGGTTTTGCATCGATAAGATAATAGGAATCATTGTGCAATGCTTTGCTCACAATAAATGGCCCTTCCCATGGGGGGATAATTTATGCATCCCAGCAGTACGTTGTACCAACCGGAGTACTAGACCGCCTTCCCGGAAAACTCGGGGGGCTTACTTTCTGGCTATGATAGCGTCGGAGATTTTGCTGATATATGGCGGATCTGGACAATGTCAATTCTCTCGCTTCTTCTAGCAGATCAACATCATTTTGTCGGGCTTCTTGCACTTCGGCTTTTGTGTATTGGGTGACCCTAGGCGAGTCATGCTCTATGTTGGCAGGTAATACAGCTTCTGCCCCATATACCATAAAAATGGCATATAGCCTGTTGATCAATTCGGAGTTGTTCTTAAACTCCACAGTACCGCTGGTAGTTCCTCTATCCAGCACCCCGCTGATCTTTGCAGCGGCTCAATGAGCCGGGGTTTTATCCCGGATAACACCAATCCGTTGGATCTTTCCACTTGCCCATTTGATGCGGGGTGGGCTACCGAGGCAACGTCTAGCCAGATCTTCTTATCTCGGCAAAAACGTCCAAATGCTCCTTCCGCAAAATTTGTGCCATTATCCGTTATGATACTATGAGGGTAACCGTATCTCAAGATGGTGTCTTTGAGGAAAGTTACGGCAGTGGCTCCATCACATTTTCTTAGTGGCTTCACTTCAATCCATTTCGTAAAATTTCCAACCATGACCAAGATGTGGGTCATGTTCCCTCTTGCTGGTTTAAACGGGCCAACCATATCCAAGCACCCTACGGCAAATGGCCATGTAATTGGTATGGTCTTTAGCTCCGACACTAGCATATGTGTCTTTGTCGTATACGTCTGATAGCCATTGCATTTTCTCACCAAATCTTCTGCTTGTTCCAAGGCACTTGGCCAGTAAAACCCATGGCAGAAAGCTTTTGCTACCAAGGCTCTAGACGAGGCATGATGCCCACATTCCCCTTGATGTATATCTCGGAGGATGTCAAGTCCTTCCTCCGGGTCAACACATCGCTGGAGGACATTAGTCACACTCCTTTTGTATAGCTCAGAATTGATGATCGTGTATGCTTTTGCTCTCCTCTGAGTTTGCCTGGAAAGCACCTCCCCAGCGGGTAAAGTTCCATCTTTTAGGAATTGGAATATGGGCAGTGCCCAAGCTGGTACCGCTCTCACTGGAAACACATCCTCAACAATTTCCATCTGATCCACCGGCATAACCTCTACCGGATAACGCTGTGCAGTCCCCGGGTTTGTCGTGGCAGTCCCCGGGTTTGCCAAGGCAGTTCCTGGATTTTCCAAGGCAGTCCCCAGGTTTCGCAAACCACTCCCCACATCAATGTCCATGGGCACAACCTCTAATTCCGGATTTGCCGGGATAAAAATTGAGTCGGACTCCAGGGATGGCCTGATAGATGGTTTCCTGAGGAGCTCTAATGCTATGCCCGGTGGAATTGCTTGTCGGGTTGATCCGAGCTTTGACAATACGTCGGCAGCCTCATTTTCCACCCGGGGTATATGGTGAAATTCGCATCCCTCAAAGTAACAAGATATCATCTGCACATGAAATCTGTACAATGCCATGTTTGCATCCAAAGCATCCCATTGTCCGGAGACTTGCTGGACTACGAGATCCGAGTCACCGAAGCATTGGATCCGACTTATTCCAATCTCCTTTGCCACTTTGAGCCCATGTACAAGTGCCTCATATTCTGCAACGTTATTTGATGTAGTGAAGTGGATCTGCAGCACATATGTTAGCTGGTCCTTCTTTGGCGAGGTAAGCACAACTCCGGCACCTAACCCGGTTTTTGTTTTTGACCCGTAAAAGTGCATTCTCCAGTAGTTCGGATCTGGTAGCGGTGGCTCATATTGCACCTCGGCCCAATCCACAAAAAAGTCTGCCACAGCCTGAGTTTTGATTGCTTCTCTTCTGTCATATTGTGGCGCAAAAGGTGCTAGCTCAATTGCCCATTTTGCAATCCTGCCACTTGCATCCTTGTTGCTCATTATCTCGGATATGGGAGCTTCACATATTACCTTGATTGGGTGCTCCTCTAAATAGTGCTTCAGCTACTTAGCTGCCATATACACACCATATGCCACCTTCTGATAGTGAGGATAGTTCTGCTTTAAGGCTGATCATACCTCGCTCAGATAATATACTGGCCTTTGCACTGACTTACCCTCTTCGTCGTGATCTACCACAATTACTACACTTACAACTCGGTTGGTTGCGTCTATATAGAGCAACATTGGCTCCTTTGATAGTGGAGAGGCTAAAACTAGTGCAGTGGCTAACATCTTCATTAGTTGGATAAAGGCTTCATTGGCCTGTGGTGTCCAAATGAACTTGTCCAACTTTTTCATGAGTTGATAGAGAGGCAATTCCTTTTCTCCCAACCGACATACAAACTGACTTAAGGATGCCAGGCAACCAATGAACTTCTGGACATTGTTAAGACACTTTGGCAGTTCCATTCACTCTATGGCCCGGATTTTAGTTGGATTGACCTCGATACCTCGGTCGGAGACAAGAAATCCAAGTAATTTTCCAGCCGGGACACCGAAGGTACATTTCTCCGGGTTAAGCTTCATTCGGAACCTCCTCAGGTTCGCAAATGTCTGCCTGATATCGTCAAGGAGCGTTTTGCTTTCCTTGGTCTTTATCACAACATCATCCATATACACCTGCACATTTTGACCAATTTGGTCATGCAAACATTTTTGCATACATCTTTGGTACGTTGCCCCTGCATTACGTAAACCAAAAGGCATGGTGCGATAGCAATAAGCCCCATACGGGGTGATAAACACAGTCTTTATTTGATCACTTGGGTTCAGAGGTATTTGGTGGAAACCAGAATATGAATCAATGAACGACAACAACTCACACCCAGCAGTGGAATCTATGACTTGGTCTATGACTTGGTCTTTTGGACACGCCTTATTCAGGTTCATGTAATCGATACACATACGCCAAACCACGGCCACGTTCAGATCATCCTTCTTCTTCTCCACCAGCACCGGATTAGACAGCCAATCCGGGTAAAGCACTTCCATGATAAATCCTGCAGCCAAAAAACGAGCTATCTCATCTCCTATGACCTTTCTCCTGTCTTCGGCGAAGCGGCGGAGAGGTTGCGTCACCGGCTTTGCTCCGGGACTGACATTCAAAGATTGCTCTGCCAACTCCCTCGGAACACCTTGCAAGTCCTGTGTGGACCAAGCAAAAATATCCCGATTCTCACGGAGGAAGTTGACGAGCTCGCTTTCCTATTTGTCATTTAATCCGGCACCAATTGTTACGGTACGGTCAGGGAACATATCATCAACAGGCACTTTCTTGGTATCTTTTGTTGCTTGGAAGGAGACACTACCATGCGGGTTACTCAGTGCCGGCATATACTGCTGCGTGGACTGAGCCAATGCCGCCACTTCTTGGATCTTTCTCTTTTCTTGCGCAATCACGAGTGACTCGGGCAGGTTAGATCCAGCAGATGCACATTCTATGGAACGTCGGAAATCCCCAGCTATGGTAATTACACCATTTGGCCCAGGCAGCTTCATCTTCAAGTAACTAATGTGAAACCTTGCCATAAATTTGTTCAGAGCTGGCCTGCCGAGCAACGCGTGATATGCGCTCTCCAAATTTACAACCTCGAACTCCAAATTCTCAGTCCGGCAGTTATCTCTTGTGCCGAACAATACGTCAACCCGGACCTTGCCTATGGGCTCACAAGAAATTCCTGGTACAATGCCATGGAAAGTTGTCCTTGTAGCTTGGAGCATATTCTCTGAGATACCCAACTTGCGCATCGTGTCCACATACATGATGTTGATGCTACTGCCATTATCAATCAGCACCTTTGAGAACCTCACATTGATGTTAGGCCCAATGAATGTTGGATCCAACACCAGTGCATATGAACCAGGACTTGGCATAAGCTTCGGATGATCTTTGATGCTGCAGGTAATCTCCTGATCCGACCAAGGCATATACCTCGTCATAGTCGGCATTACTGCATTGACCTCCATATGTCGGCGCTACAAGCTCTTTCTGTCTGTCTCTTCCGTAGTGAACACACAATAACTCTGATGATGCTCTATGTACTCATTCCTCCCCTCATTTCCGGGGTACCTCTGATCTTGTTGGTTTTGGTTCTCCACCTGATGCACTACATCCCTTCTCTCCTGGTTGTCATACCTCGGGGGATGGGGAGGCAACATTAGCTGTTGCATGTTCACTCCGGAGAGCAATTGCTGCCAAGGTAACTCCTGCCGAGGTTGATCATTCCAAGGTGGCTGAGCATTCCCCGAACCACTTTGTTCTATCTTTCGCATCCACTGACACTGCCTGGTTGTGTGACCCGCTGGGTTACTCGGATTTGGCGTGTGAAATTTACACGGCTGATCCAGCATTGCCTCATAGGTATACCTCGAATGGTCCTTCTTTTCTTGCCACTGTTTTTTCTGCTCTGGCGTCCAAGTTTTATTTCCATCATTCCTTGGTGTCCATTGCTGTCCACCAGTTTTTTGACGCTGACTGCTTCCTGCTCCGGGTTGATCCTGATTCACAGCTGCAACTTGTTGCGAACTATACCGATAATCCGGTCTGTCATCCCTTCTTTTACCTCGGTAATCATTTCTCCGGGATGACCAGGCCCCATCTCGTTGACAATACTCCTCGCTTGACTCGTTTGACGTGAGCCTAGTTTGAGTCGGATCACCCAAGGCATATGAATCAGCAATTCGGATTGTTTCTGCCAAGGTGGTTGGCATATATCTTTGCAACCTTTGCCATAGCATGCTTGCATATCTGCATCCTTGCGCAAACCAAGCTATGGCCTATGATTCAATCACACCTCGGCAGCAATCCTTCGGCAGTTGCATAATTAATCAAGCAATCCTCGGCAGTTGCATAATTAATCAACCAATCCTCTGGCTTAGTACTGCCGTCATACGTCTTTGTGCCTCTAGGTAACTGGAAGTTAGGTACCGGAGGTTCCTTCATGATCCGAGGCCCAAAACATGCTGGACCCAGAGGACCTTGACACTCAATTTGCTCCGACCTATACAGTCAATCCAGTTCCAACCTGGCATCATCAGGCATCAAGTTCCTGCTTCCCAATCTTGACCCTATCACGTGATAGTCCGGTCTGGGATAGCCAGCGTTCACCATCTCCGAATCACCATCATTGTATCTATCTTGCTCCTATGGAGCTGCTCTTTGTTGCATACCTTGTCCGGTGCTGCGCTCTTGCCGTGGTATATTCCGCTGCTACGGTTGACCTGCCCCTACCGAATTACACTGTCCGGCATTGCCGTTTACAGCATTCCCTTGACCGGCATTGCCTTGGTCGCGGTTACCTCGGCCAGCTTCACCTCGGCTCACACTCCTTCGATCCTCATTTCTCTACACTTCTTTTCCTTTCTCTGCCCTTGCCGGGTCATATGGGACTATCTGCTTATTCCACCTGGCCGAAGTTACAACCTCTTCTCTCCTAGGACCACCATGAGGAGACGATGCGGCTCCAGCGGATTTCTCCGGGTTACCCACCGCCGAATGAACGATCTTGGAGGCCCCAACTCTCTCCGGGTTTGCCCTGAGTAGCTCCTCGTTTTGCCTGTTCGTGATACGAACCAACTCACTGACTCTATCCTGCTATCTTTGACGGGCTTCACCCGTCAGACCTTCTAACTCGGACGCAGCTGCATCCGCTGCTCTGAGGTTCTTTGCCGGGGTACTATACTTCGGCAGCCCCACGGACAAACAGTTTTCTGATTCCTCAATCCTAGTATCACCCTCTCTGTTCATTTCGCTCATGAGGTTTCTCCCCTTCACTTTTACGGCATCTACCTTGTTTGCCTTTGCGTACTCACACAGTGTCATGTTCAACGACTGCTGAGCCATAGCTATCTTTTTCGCACCCCCTAGTATTTTTTGCCTAGTCTCCTCTCGCTCGGCTCGTGCCTGAGCGGGATCTACTGCTGCTGCTACTGGTTAGCCAAGCTATCCATCGCCTGCTCCAGCACATTCTAAGGCCTCTCTAGCGGAGGACCTCTACTTTTCCTTGGTGCCTTAGGTGTTACCTCCAGATCTGGTGCCGGATCCTTGCTTGCGCCAGCCCTAGGCGCGGTCATCATTACCTCAGCATGGTCCGGGGAGCGAGTGATACGCGCCCCGCGCACCGCACTAAGGGGTGGCTCGCCTCCTTCGACGACCTGCCACGGATGAACGCACGACACATCGACAGCAACGTAGATCTTGTGCGTGCCAAGCTTGACGAAGAGGCCGTTGCGCGGGAGAAGACGCTTGCCGAAGCAGCCAGCATTGTCGTTGACGAAATCCAGTGCTCCAAAGCGCTGAACGAGCCCAGAGACGATGCATTCGCCGGTGCTGGTGAAGTTTCCTGTCCGGATCTTCACCCCTGCTAGAGCTGCTAGCCCCACGGTGGGCGCCAACTATCGTGGTGGTGTCACGGTAGATGCCATGGATAGGCTAAAGGTGGGGACTAAATGCAAGGGGAATCCAGGGAGGGATAGTGTGGTGATTCCACACACAGTTGCTTTGTATTTGATTCACTTCCAAGGTTTACAAGTGCTCCTTGAGCTGTATTGGGGAGAGGAGGAAGAAGAACTCTCTTACTCTCACCACTAGCAAAACATAACTCTCTAGGAGACAACCAAGTCAAGACCAATCAACTAGAGATCAACCAGCCCCTTCTACAGAGGCCCTAGCCCTCCTTATATAGGGGGGCTAGGTCTCCACTTAGGGCATACGTGGAGACATATTCCTTGGAATATGCCTCTTCCCAAAATAGTAAGCCGACCGGGTCACTTTTGCCCCGCGTCATCCAAGCAGAGGCTACGTGAGACTCTGCGGCGCATGCGTCATCCGACATAGGCATCGTCACCTTTGCCGACCACGGCTCGTTGGTCCTGCCTCTGTCCGCTTTGCTCACGCTCTGCGTAAAGTGGTCACCTTCCTTCTCTTACAAGCTTGATATGACCCGGATCCCAAATAGTTGATCCGGCCACACCTGTTCCTGCATACAAGTTAGATACATCTTACCGACATACGGCATAAGTCGGTTGAGACCAAGTTAGGTGGATGTACCCTGGTCCGGGTTACTCCGTGATCCGGCCTGCGTTGAGGTGACTCGGCCAGCACTTGCTTTGACCTTGCCGTACCTCGGCTAACTAGGCCTTTATACCCCGGCGTGACCCTAGCCAGTGGTATGCCCTCAACACCTGTGTTAGCTATCAGTAATGAGACCCAGACTAACCTCGAGAGTATATGAGAGGAAAAGCATCACCAGAACAAGAAGTTCGATCCCGTCAAGTCAGAATCAACTCAAAGATTCCACCTCAGCAGGACGACATACCTCGTCAAACTAACCTTGCAAGACTCGTCAACGGAACCACACTCCCTTGTTCCTCAGTCTAGTACAGCAAGAATCCCGTTGAAGCCGGAAGTCAACCAACAAAGGATCCTCAATATCCAAAAGAAACAACCCGATAAGTCAACTAAGACAAGAAGTGAAGACCTAACCACCCTAACCTTTAGCATATTAGAGCTTCTGACCGCCTCAGGAGGCTAAATAATCTAGTCGACCCTACCCAAACTAACGGGATAATCCTCCCTAGAAGGTCAGAACTACCCCTAAAGTCAGATGATTAGGAAGCGTGAAGACAACGAGTCCACTCCGCCATCAAGCAGAAGCAATGCAAGAAATTCCAATGAAGATCGTTTACCCAACGCTGACTGCTTCAACCCGGACTAACTACTAACAAGAAGAGTCGTAAACCGCTATTTTTACCTTGAGCTAAAAGGCTGCGTTAGGAAACCACCCCCACCAAGGTTTGCAAGAATAGGGCGTCACTCGAAGACTCCAATCAAGACCCAGAAAGAAGACAACTTTCCACTAACCGCCAGGCAGCACTCCCAGACAGAAGATTCGCACCACTCCTAAAGCAACTTAGTGAAGCTCCAAGGTGGAAAGACTGCGTCTTTCCACTCAATCCTCAGAAGACTATCTACCTGAGGATACTTCAGAAAGACCGCAAGGGTTTGATGCCTTCTCACCAAACAACAACCCATGAGACATTAGAAGCGAAACTAATTGAAGATTCTACAAAATCCCTTTTTCTACATCAGAGGAAGACATACCTGAAGGACCCCAAGATCACTAATCGTGCAATTCCAATCACTTAGAGGACGTGAGACTCCGATGGCTTCAACAGGCTAAGTACAAATAACAGTAGTATATAAGCCCAGTAAGTCATAGTTTCATGGATGCCTTCTGAAGATCTCTACTCCAGAAGAAAGATGGACGATAGTTCACAGAAACCCCATTCAATGACTCCAAGAAGGTAGGACTATGTCAACTCTCCGATCCACCCCAGTTTAATCCTAAGGGGGAAAGACTGCGGCTTTCCCACAAAAATAGGATAACCCTTCGCCGAAGAAAACTCAGGAGTCTCGGCCCTAACATCGTTAAGTAGGATACGCTACGACCCTAAGGAAGAGTTGTGGATCCTTAGAAAGAGGTACTCCCAACCATAGATTCTATCCTCCGACGGGTACTCCGTGAATTTCAGAATCGAGGTAGTCTGCCCAGCCTAAGCCCTCGAGGTATCGAGCCCCGAAGGAATATAAGATCATTCCTCGAAATCAAGGCCGGACTCTGCTCAACTCTCCGTGCATCCCAGAAAAACTGAAGCTCAACTTCATGGACGGAGTAGCCACTTTCAAATATGGAGTCCGTAAGATAGGACGCGTAAGACACCTGGTAGCAACTCGACTCAAAATCCCCTAACCCTACTCTCCTGAATCTCGGGATGAGATTCTTTTAAGGGGGAAAGTTCTGTAACATCCCAATTTCACCAACCCTGATTAGTTGTCCACAATGCAAAAATCAGGGGGAACAAAAACTTTTTCTTTTTTAATGATGAAGTGTTTACCTATTGTTTGAATATGGTTATGCTTATGAATGTGCATTGTTAGATATACTCCTTACCTCACAATTATTTGACAAAAGACTTTTAACAAAACTATCCTGGCTCATTTTACATATTCTCAAAAGTTATGGCATTTCAACACCTGAGCCAAGATGCTATTGTAACCAAAACTATTATAGTAGCTTCTATTGACAAAACTATGGAGAGATATATAATATAATCTCCTTATGTTTTCAAGACAGAACCTTCAACTACTCTTACCTTTAGGATCTCCAAAACCTTTTAGTAAGCTTTTGAATTCTACTCTTGGTAGAGATACCAAGGACTCTCATCTTATTAAAAATACAACCTCTTCAAAATGCCTCAATCTTACCTCAAGCTAGACTTGATGGTAACCCTAGTAGTGGATTTACTTAGTTTATAAGATGAGTTGCCTTGATATGTTGTCTGATGAATTGACTTGATCTGCTGCTTGATTTGTCTGCTTAGGAGATAGTATGAGCTACTCTAGGAGATCATCACTAGGATCAAGATACTTTAAAATCACCACACCCTAATCAAGAATACAAAGCAGGATCTAAAATCTAGATACTAGGTGATCATCTAAAACCCATAACCAGATCAATTCTAAAGATATCCATTCTAGAAGCTTCCAAGTCAATGAAGAGCAATATAAAGCAAGGATCCTTTCTACTCAACCTACAATTCAACATCATCCACTTGATGATGCTTTGGTACCTTGCAACCCAGCAAAAACATCCTGTCTCATACTCTAGTCAAAATCCTCAGAACTGCCAAATTTGGCCAAGTCTGGAAACTATTTCAACATCACCTTTTTGGATGTCTCCCTTTCTCAACCCTTTTGAATTTTTGGTAATTCACCTGAACCATCTTGTTAACCATCCTAAGGACTACCAAGGCCCACTCTTTTCCCTAGTTAGAACATCTTCTAACCCCCTTATTCTTGATGGTTTTGGCAGGCAAGAAATTAACTCTTCCTGCAAATCTAGTCAACATGCCTACTTTGATAGAAGCTCACACCACCATCCAACCTTCTATGGACAAACTCTTTGCATGATTGTGTTATACTCATATAGGTATATCAACATCTACTTCACTTGTTCCAAATGGATCTTTGTGCGTCTTAAACCCACATGGTTTATAAGGCATCATGACTCATCTGGTATGGTAGCCTTATTTTCAACAAAGTTTGCCATCACTTCCAGACCACCTCAAATGTAACCAATCCAAACTCCTTCTTCCATGATCATATATATGACTTGGTATAACTATCCATCTATCCCTCGCATCAAGGTGAGATCCGAGACCCAAGATCCAACATGGTTTTGGTGGTATAAAAATAACATCACCCTAGATCCTCAACTCCTTGTTTTTCCTTCTAAATCAAGTTGGATTTCCAATTCCCCAAGGATACAAATGCTTGATACACCTGTCTACATCATCTACCTTGATCATCAAGATTTATCAAATATTATCCATAATTATTATGGCTCCAAATCTAATTAATCTCTTAAATAGACAAATCTCCAAAACTCCCTTCCCAAGGGAAAGTTTGGTTTTTGCCAAAGCACTTCCCCAACTTTTAGCTCAATTGAGATCCATATATAATATCCTACATTTCCATTTCAAAAATAAATATTTTTGAGATCCTTCATTATTTCTTTTTGCCCCTTCTCTCAAATGGCAGAAATGGAATAATAATAGTTTTAAATACTTTTACCTTCTAATAAATCTTGGGAAAATTCCCCTAAGTGTGTATTCACATTTCGGACCATCTCAACTCAAAAACCCACCTTGTCCAATGTAAAAATATCATATTAACACCAAGAATTCACTTTTGAAGTTTCTGAATAAATGGACTTAAGTGGACTTCTAATCTTCTGAAAAATCCCAAATAAATCCTAGAGATGCATATTAACCCTACCGATCTACCAGTTCTCTTAGCTCATCTTTCAAAGATCAAATTTGGGGAACTTGACCATGAACATTCTACATGGCAGATTTGGACTTTTATCCACCTTAAACCAAAACCCAACCAAACCCTCACCAAATGTGGACATGTGACCACCAAAGCAACTCTAACACCCCCTGGTCTTGTGCATAGTATCAAATACTATAGCACACCCCTTCCCTTGTATTTTTATCTTGCAATGAGAGAAGGAGAGATAGGCCATATGTTGCAAAAAATATCAAGCAGCAGCAGCCACTCCCCCTCTCCCTCTCTGGACGTGCTCTGGCCCACACTGCCTCCCAGCACCACCCAGCTCGACCAACCAGTGACCAACCCTCCCCCTTCAAACCCCTCCATGCACCATGCCCACCATGGACCTATCCCTCCCCAAATAAATAGGCCAGAGGCCATCCCAGCATGCCTCTGCCACTCATTTCTCCCCCTTCCACGCCACTTACCTCCGAGAGAGCTCCAGATCCATCCCCTCAGCTCTCCCTCTCCATGGAGAAGGAGGACCTCTCCTCTCAGCCTCTAACTTCCCTCGAGCTAAGATCCCTCTACCCTGCACCTCCCCCGCTGCATGTTAGCTTCCAGGACTCCCCATGCTCTCCTGCATCTAAGCCTACCCTCTGTTTTTCCCAGGACCGCCTTTACCGTTGCCTCGGTCAAGCTCCGGCGAGCTCCCTCTCGGGCGCCACTGCGCGAGCAAGGTCCCGATGACGAGAGCGTTGATGCCACCCGTCGGTGGAGTCGTCTCCGCGTGCCGCATCTCCTCTGCCGTCTCCCAGCTCTTCTCCTTCCCTCGGTGAGCACCCCCGCCCATCTCCAGCAACCCTAGGGTTCCGCCACTGCCGCGATGCCTTCTCTGGGAACGATGATGCAGGACCGACCATGCCCACTTAATCGGACGGTCGGGGTTCGCCGGTACCCCTTCGACCGACCACGGTCGCTGACCATTGGGTCCCGCATGTCGGGTTTGAAACCGACACCGCCCGCGCGTGTTGCTGCCCGGGTGGGCCGATTCCCCACAGTGCGGCCCAATGCCCTTGCAAATCCGGTACACCGCACCTTCTTCTCTTTTTCTTTTTAGCAGATCTGTTACTTCTAGAATTACCCTATTGGTTTAAATCGAAAAAAATGGAAACTACACCTTTTGTCCAAATAAAAAATTTAGCATGTTCATGTGTGTTTTGTGCAACATGCAGAACTGGTTTTTTGCCAAAAATAATTTTTTTATTCATTGGAAATTAATCCACTAAAAGATGTCTTTTGCACTAAATAAATTCCCCAAGGAGTTGTACATATCCATTTGGGATAAATCCAAGTTCTCCTAGAAGGTAAATTCTATACCAATCAATTAACATAGGACCTATGCCAAGGTGAACAATATTTTGTCTATAGTAAAAATAGCAAAAACTACTAGTTATATCTAAATCCAGGAGATCAAAATTTACTGAGATTCTGAGGACTTCTAATAAATTAAACATTTATGTCCATAGTGTTATCACTAGATAAATCATCACAATAATTCCAGAACTCCAAAATTAGTGATTCAAAATCCTACTAGAAGGTATTTGTAATACCTATCCATTTCACTTGACCTCATACCATTTGGACATGTACTTTAAATCTGGTGAAAAAGAAAAATACCTTACAGAACTGCCTTCGATGATTTCTTAAGGGCATTATGTTAATTTCTTTGACGTGATTCCAACTCTCACTGAACCAGTACCTCAAGCCCTACCTAACCATCCAAGGAAATAATTTTTGGAGCCCCAGAACTTTTCTAGAGATTTATTCCCTAAAACCAGAAGTTATTTGACTAGGAAAATCATAACTATTTAAAGAAAAGTGATAAATTAGTGAAACCATTTTTGTTGGTTCCATTTTATCAACACCTATATGTTGGTATCATTTTTACACAATGGTATCATACATAATAGTTCCTTGGTCCAAAAACCCCTCTTAGGTAGTTTCCCAGCTATAAACCCTAAGGGATGTTCATCCTCTTCTCCAAGGCCATCTCAACCTCCTAAATCCAGTCCTCTCTAAAACTATTGAACCTTAATTGGAGATTATTCAACTGCTTGTTTTCTGAGTGGTATTGGTGATTGTATGCCTTGTATTGATTGTGCCCTTTTGTTTGTTCGCATGTGTTCCCTATTGACGATAGTTGCGATTACTTCAGAGAGCAGAAGAAGATGGCGTTTATTGGTTATTATGGTTTTCTAAGAAGAAGTCCAGGGATAATTATGCCATATTGCTGATCTCAGGCAAGCCACCTTCTTGCTCATAAGCCTTGTCCTACTATTTTACTTATGCATGTTTTATCTACTATTTATGAAACTGCATTGTTTTATTATATGATGTTGTATATCTGGTAGTGGCTTGGCTCCTCCAAACCATTACTCAATGGTACTACTAAGTACAATCCTCTCAATGATACCTACTTGTCCATAGTATAGTATATGGTGTAACACACCATACCCCCTTTTTGGAGACCCTGTTTTAGCCAAAGAAAATCTAGAGGATGGGAAGACCCCGGAAAAAGTTTTACCAAATGTTTTATGATAAAACCTTGGTGAGGTGTGACCTCCCAAGAGATGTTGAGAAGGAGAAAGGTTTTTGTTTTACAAAATAATAAAGGAAAGCTAGAGGAAAATGGTTTACAAAAACGCACCCGGTTCTTTGCGGTTTAGCTATAACAACCTAACCCTGTGCAACCACATTACTATGGAATGGGACAGGGCTGGATTTGATGTTTGTCTATTCTGGTATAAGCTGCCTCACAACTACTACAAGGGATGAAACTCCCTGGAGGGTGGGCCTTCTCACGTAAGGGTCCATGTGGGACATCGACATGGAGAAGGAACGAAGGGTCTGCGGACCTCCACGCATTACTATGAGCCCCTTATTGAAAGCGCACACTCGGAAAGTGGAGAAGGTGCTCCGGTTGGCTGTGAACTATATAGGGTGTCCCGGTGTTGAGGGGAACAACACTCATAGGGTAGGCACTTATATTGGAATGGGCATCTGGAGAGTCTTGATCGGTTACTCGACCCACGATCGGTGTTGATCAGGGTAGTGTAACCGGATGGTGTGGATAAAGTGTGCAACCTCTGCAGAGCGTAAATCTATTCGAATAGCCGTGTCCGCGGTTATGGACGGGTTAGACAAACTTCTGTAGAGCGGTGCTAGTTTTGTTTTCAAAAAGGATTTAGGAAAAGAAATGGCTTTGGAAATGTTTTGACCATGGGCTGGTCGTAAAGGAGAAAGGTTTTGACCATGGGATGGTCGGAAGGAGGAGAAAGGAGTTTGGTCGTGGGACGACCTGAAGACGAGAACAAGTGGGTACCCCAATCCTAGTGTTTACAAAACTTTTCAAAATGTTTCCAAAATGGTTTACAAAAGTTTTCAACAAATATATGTAGATGCTATATCTACAAGAGAAACTAATTGAGAAAAGAACCTCTCTTGGAGCCCTCCTACTACCACAGCCATATTGCATATCCTCTTGTTATTATTATTTCTTTGAGTTGGTTTGGGAGTACATTCAAAGTACTCACTGGCATTGTCCCTAGCTATTAACTTGGTTAGATATCAAGAAGAGGATGAAGTCGATGACTAAGCGAGCTAGGACGTTCTCCCAGTCAGTTGCCTGTAGGTTAAGGCATGGATCGGGCTCTACGCTTGATGAAGTTTCGCTGATGATTATTGATGTAGCCATAACGACATTTATGTAAGTCTTGTAATTCGGTATGTCTCAGATGTTGTAATGATACTTGTCGGTTATGTTCCACGGCTCACTGATCATGGGAACGTGGATATATACATAACAGGGATTTCTCGGATGATTAATCTGGGGGCCCCACAGAATTGGTATTAGAGCCATCCTGACTATAGGAGAACCTTAGTTAGCATGGTCGTTAGACATGAACCTTGTGTTGAAAACCCCGGCTTTCAAAAACTAGTTTCTCAATGAATTTCAAAAAGTTCTACTTCTTCTCTTACTCTAAGTAAAAGCTTTCGAAAATGGTTTACTCTAACTCTCGCCCAAACTTCAAACCTATGGATTTTAAATAACTAGGATCTAGAACCCGGTGAAGACAAGGAGAACAATATGAAGATAAGCAACTACCAGCAAACACAAGGAGACTACAATATTGCTCTACCAGCGGAATCCTCATAATCAGAAGACATCAGGTGTTGCACTATCAAGAAGTGTCGAAGATACGACGAAGGATTTATCAGAAAGATAGTGACTCTGAACTGAAGAAAGATGATATCGAGGGTCAATAGTCCTAAGAATAGGATTCCCCTACACCGCGAGAAGTTAACTCCTTGGTCCTTAACGTTGACTATGTTTGCCTGCCTAAGTGCATTATGTGTTGCTTGATGTGTGTTGTCTGCCGAGGACATTGCGATTCCCCCGCTCTGTTCGCCTTTTTCGTATGTTCCAGTTGCTTTGACCTCCTTAAAAATGTGACTCGAGGAGCGCTAACCCACCTAGTAACTCGGGAAACAAATATATG
This sequence comes from Avena eriantha, assembly GCA_910589775.1. Taxonomy (NCBI): domain Eukaryota; kingdom Viridiplantae; phylum Streptophyta; class Magnoliopsida; order Poales; family Poaceae; genus Avena; species Avena eriantha. The sequence continues at coordinate 130,204,085 of OU342740.1, forward strand.
TAGATGCTATATCTACAAGAGAAACTAATTGAGAAAAGAACCTCTCTTGGAGCCCTCCTACTACCACAGCAATATTGCATATCCTCTTGTTATTATTATTTCTTTGAGGTGGTTTGCGAGTACATTCAAAGTACTCACTGGCATTGTCCATGGCTATTAACTTGGTCAGATATCAAGAAGAGGATGAAGTCGACGACTAAGCGAGCTAGGATGTTCTCCCAGTCACTTACCTGTAGGTTAAGGCATGGATCGGGCTCTACGCTTGATGAAGTTCCGTTGATGATTATTGATGTAGCCATAACGGCCTTTATGTAAGTCTTGTAATTTGATATGTCTCGGGTGTTGTAATGATACTTATCGGTTATTTTCCATGGCTCACTGATCATGGGAACATGGATATATACATAACAACGATTTCTCAGATGATTAATCCAGGGGCCCCATAGTCATTGCACTTGTGTTATTATCATGAACCACATGGATCCACCAGTGTCATTGCATGTTTGTTCTTTTCATGACCACATATGGATCCACCAGTGTCATTGCATGTGTGTTGTTTTCATTAACCACATATGGATCAACTAGAGTCATTGCATGTGTGTTCATTTAATTAACCACAGCTAGAGTCATGGCATGTGTGTTCTTTCATGAACCACAAATGGATCCACTAGAGTCATTGCATGTGTGTTATTTTCATGAACCACATGGATCCACTAGAGTCATTGCATGTGTGTTCTTATCCTAAACCAGCACTAGAGTCATTGAATGTGTGTTCTTTTCACAAACCACATATGGAACCACCAGTGTCATTGCATGTGTGTTATTTTCATTACCCACATATTGATGAACTAGAGTCATTGCATGTGTGTTCTTTTCATGAACCACGGCTAGAGTCATTGCATGTCTATTCTTTTCATAAACCACATGGATCCACTTGATTCATTGCATGTGCGTTCTTTTCACACACCACATATGGATCCACTAGAGTCATTGCATGTGTGTTCTTATCCTAATCCAGTACTAGAGTCATTGCATGTGTGTTCTTTTCATAAACGACATATGGATCCACCAAAGTCATTGCATGTGTGTTATTATTATCATGAACCACATGGATCCACCAGTTTCATTGCATTGTATTCTTTTGACAAACCACATATGGATCCACCAGCGTCATTGCATGTGTGTTCTTTTCATTAACCACATATGGATCCACTAGAGTCATTGCATGTGTGTTCTTTCAATTAAGCATAGCTAGAGTCATTACATGTGTGTTGTTTTCAAGAACCACATGGATCCACCAGTGTCATTGCATGTGTGTTCTTTTCATGTACCACAACTAGAGTCATTGAATGTGTGTTCTTTTCACAAACCACATATGGATCCAACAGAGTCATTGCATGTCTGTTCTTCTCATAAACCACATGGATCCACCACTATCATTGCATGTGTCTTCTTTGCACAACCCACATATAAATCCACCAGTGTTATTGCATGTGTGTTCCTTTCATTAACCACATATGGATGCACTAGAGTCATTGCATGTGTGTTCTTTTCATAAACCACATGGATCCACTAGAGTTATTGCATGTGTGTTCTTTTGAAAAACCACATATGGATCCACTAGAGTCATTGCATGTGTGCCCTTATCCTAAACCAGCACACTACAGTCATTGCATGTGTGTTCTTCTCATAAACCACATAAGGATCGACCAGACTTCACGTGTGTTATTATCATCAACCACATGGATCCACTAGTGTCATTTCATGTGTGTTCTTTTCACAACCACATATGGATCCACTAGTGTCATTGTATGTGTGTTCTTTTCATCAACCACATATGGATCCACCAGAGTCATTGCATGTGTGTTCATTTAATTAACCACAGCTAGAGTCATGGCATGTGTGTTCTTTCATGAACCACAAATGGATCCACTAGAGTCATTGTATGTGTGTTATTTTCATGAACCACATGGATCCACTAGACTCATTGCATGTGTGTTCTTATCCTAAACCAGCACTAGAGTCATTGAATGTGTGTTCTTTTCACAAACCACAAATGGATCCACTAGAGTCATTGCATGTCTGTCCTTTTCATAAACCACATGGATCCACCAGTGTCATTGCACGTGTGTTCTTTTCATGAACCACAACTAGAGTCATTGCATGTCTATTCGTTTCACAAACCACATGGATACACTAGTCATTGCATGTGTGTTCTTCCCAAAAACTACATATGGAACCACTAGTGTCATTGCATGTCTGTTCTTTTCATGAACCACAGTAAGAGTCATTGCATGTCTGTTCTTTTCATAAACCACATGGATCCACTAGAGTCATTGCATGTGTGTTCTTTTCACAAACCACACATGGATCCACTAGTTTCATTGCATGTGTGTTCTTTTCATCAACCATATATGGATCCACCAAAGTCATTGCATGTTTGTTTGTTTCATGACCCACATGGATCCACCAGTGTCATTGCATGTGTGTTTTTTTCATGAACCACAGCTAGAGTCATTGCATGTCAGTTTTTCCATAAACCACATGGATCCACTAGAGTCATTGCATTTGTGATCTTTTCACAAACCACATATGGATCCACTAGAGTCATTGCATGTGAGTTATTATCCTAAACCAGCACTAGAGTCATTGCATGTGTGTTCCTTATCATTAACCACATATGGATCCACCAGAGTCATTGGATGTGTGTTATTATCATGAACCACATGGATCTACCAGTGTCATTGCATGTGTGTTATTTTCACAAACGACATATGGATCCCCCAGTGTCATTGCATTTGTGTTCTTTTCATGAACCACACATGGATCCACTATATCCATTCCATGTTTGTTCTTTTCACAAACCACATATGGGTCCACTAGAGTCATTGCATGTGCGTTCTTATCCTAAACCAGCACTAGAGTCAATGCATGTGTGTTCTTTTCGGGAACCACACATGGATCCACTAGAGTCATTGCATGTGTGTTCTTTTCACAAACCAGATATGGATCCACTAGAGTAATTGCATGTGTATTCTTATCCTAAACCAGCACAAGAGTCATTACATGTGTGTTCTTTTCATAAACCACATATGGATCCACCAAAGTCATTGCATGTGTGTTGTTTTCATGAACCACATGGATCCACCAATGGCATTGCATGTGCGTTCTTTTCATGAACCACAGCTGGAGTCATTGCATTTCTATTCTTTTCATAAACCACATGGATCCACTAGAGTCAGTGCATGTGTGTTCTTTTCACAAACCACATATGGATCCACTAGAGTCATTCCATGTTTGGTCTTATCCTAAATCAGCACTAGAGTCATTGCATGTGTGTTCTTTTCATGAACCACATGGATCCACTAGTGTCATTGCATGTGTGTTTTTTTCATGAACCACGGCTAGAGTCATTGCATGTCTATTCTCTTTATAAACCACATGGATCCACTAGAGTCATTGCATGTGTGTTATCTTCACAAAGCACATATGGATCCACTAGAGTCATTGCATGTGTGTTCTTATCCTAAACTAGCACTAGAGTCATTGCATGTGTGTTCTTTTCACAAACCACATATGGAACCACCAGTGTCATTGCATGTGTGTTATTTTCATTACCCACATATTGATGAACTAGACTCATTGCATGTGTGTTCTTTTCATGAACCGCGGCTAGAGTCATTGCATGTCTATTCTTTTCATAAACCACATGGATCCACTTGATTCATTGCATGTGCGTTCTTTTCACACACCACATATGGATCCACTAGAGTCATTGCATGTGTGCCCTTATCCTAAACCAGCACTAGAGTCATTGCATGTGTGTTCTTCTCATAAACCACATAAGGATCGACCAGACTTCACGTGTGTTATTATCATCAACCACATCGATCCACTAGTGTCATTTGATGTGTGTTCTTTTCACAACCACATATGGATCCACTAGTGTCATTGTATGTGTGTTCTTTTCATTAACCACATATGGATCCACCAGAGTCATTGCAGTGTGTTCATTTAATTAACAACAGCTAGAGTCATGGCATGTGTGTTCTTTCATGAACGACAAATGGATCCACTAGAGTCATTGCATGTGTGTTATTTTCATGAACCACATGGATCCACTAGAGTCATTGCATGTGTGTTCTTATCCTAAACCAGCACTAGAGTCATTGCATGTGCGTTCTTTTCACACACCACATATGGATCCACTAGAGTCATTACATGTCTGTCCTTTTCATAACACATGGATCCACCAGTGTCATTGCACGTGTGTTCTTTTCATGAACCACAACTAGAGTCATTGCATGGCTATTCGTTTCACAAACCACATGGATCCACTAGAGTCATTGCATGTGTGTTCTTCTCAAAAACTACATATGGATCCACTAGTGTCATTGCATGTCTGTTCTTTTCATGAACCACAGTAAGAGTCATTGCATGTCTGTTCTTTTCATAAACCACATGGATCCACTAGAGTCATTGCATGTGTGTTCTTTTCACAAACCACATATGGATCCACTAGTTTCATTGCATGTGTGTTCTTTTCATCAACCATATATGGATCCACCAAAGTCATTGCATGTTTGTTTGTTTCATGACCCACATGGATCCACCAGTGTCATTGCATGTGTGTTCTTTTCATGAACCACAGCTAGAGTCATTGCATGTCAGTTTTTCCATAAACCACATGGATCCACTAGAGTCATTGCATTTGTGATCTTTTCACAAACCACATATGGATCCACTAGAGTCATCGCATGTGTGTTCCTATCCTAAACCAGCACTAGAGTCATTGCATGTGTGTTCTTATCATTAACCACATATGGATCCACTAGAGTCATTGCATGTGTGTTATTATCATGAACCACATGGATCCACCAGTGTCATTGCATGTGTGTTATTTTTACAAACCACATATGGATCCCCCAGTGTCATTGCATTTGTGTTCTTTTCATGAACCACACATGGATCCACTATATCCATTCCATGTTTGTTCTTTTCACAAACCACATATGGGTCCACTAGAGTCATTGCATGTGCGTTCTTATCCTAAACCAGCACTAGACTCAATGCATGTGTGTTATTTTCGGGAACCACACATGGATCCACTAGAGTCATTGCACGTGTGTTCTTTTCACAAACCAGATATGGATCCACTAGAATAATTGCATGTGTGTTCTTATCCTAAACTAGCACTAGAGTCATTGCATGTGTGTTCTTTTCACAAACCACATATGGAACAACCAGTGTCATTGCATGTGTGTTATTTTCATTACCCACATATTGATGAACTATACTCATTGCATGTGTGTTCTTTTCATGAACCGCGGCTAGAGTCATTGCATGTCTATTCTTTTCATAAACCACATGGATCCACTTGATTCATTGCATGTGCGTTCTTTTCACACACCACATATGGATCCACTAGAGTCATTGCATGTGTGCCCTTATCCTAAACCAGCACTAGAGTCATTGCATGTGTGTTCTTCTCATAAACCACATAAGGATCGACCAGACTTCACGTGTGTTATTATCATCAACCACATGGATCCACTAGTGTCATTTCATGTGTGTTCTTTTCACAACCACATATGGATCCACTAGTGTCATTGTATGTGTGTTCTTTTCATTAACCACATATGGATCCACCAGAGTCATTGCATGTGTGTTCATTTAATTAACAACAGCTAGAGTCATGGCATGTGTGTTCTTTCATGAACCACAAATGGATCCACTAGGGTCATTGCATGTGTGTTATTTTCATGAACCACATGGATCCACTAGAGTCATTGCATGTGTGTTCTTATCCTAAACCAGCACTAGAGTCATTGCATGTGCGTTCTTTTCACACACCACATATGGATCCACTAGAGTCATTGCATGTCTGTCCTTTTCATAAACCACATGGATCCACCAGTGTCATTGCACGTGTGTTCTTTTCATGAACCACAACTAGAGTCATTGCATGGCTATTCGTTTCACAAACCACATGGATCCACTAGAGTCATTGCATGTGTGTTCTTCTCAAAAACTACATATGGATCCACTAGTGTCATTGCATGTCTGTTCTTTTCATGAACCACAGTAAGAGTCATTGCATGTCTGTTCTTTTCATAAACCACATGGATCCACTAGAGTCATTGCATGTGTGTTCTTTTCACAAACCACATATGGATCCACTAGTTTCATTGCATGTGTGTTCTTTTCATCAACCATATATGGATCCACCAAAGTCATTGCATGTTTGTTTGTTTCATGACCCACATGGATCCACCAGTGTCATTGCATGTGTGTTCTTTTCATGAACCACAGCTAGAGTCATTGCATGTCAGTTTTTCCATAAACCACATGGATCCACTAGAGTCATTGAATTTGTGATCTTTTCACAAACCACATATGGATCCACTAGAGTCATTGCATGTGTGTTCTTATCCTAAACCAGCACTAGAGTCATTGCATGTGTGTTCTTATCATTAACCACATATGGATCCACTAGAGTCATTGCATGTGTGTTATTATCATGAACCACATGGATCCACCAGTGTCATTGCATGTGTGTTATTTTCACAAACCACATATGGATCCCCCAGTGTCATTGCATTTGTGTTCTTTTCATGAACCACACATGGATCCACTATATCCATTCCATGTTTGTTCTTTTCACAAACCACATATGGGTCCACTAGAGTCATTGCATGTGCGTTCTTATCCTAAACCAGCACTAGACTCAATGCATGTGTGTTATTTTCGGGAACCACACATGGATCCAGTAGAGTCATTGCATGTGTGTTCTTTTCACAAACCAGATATGGATCCACTAGAGTAATTGCATGTGTGTTCTTATCCTAAACTAGCACTAGAGTCATTGCATGTGTGTTCTTTTCACAAACCACATATGGAACCACCAGTGTCATTGCATGTGTGTTATTTTCATTACCCACATATTGATGAACTAGACTCATTGCATGTGTGTTCTTTTCATGAACCGCGGCTAGAGTCATTGCATGTCTATTCTTTTCATAAACCACATGGATCCACTTGATTCATTGCATGTGCGTTCTTTTCATACACCACATATGGATCCACTAGAGTCATTGCATGTGTGTTCTTTTCATAAACAACATATGGATCCACCAAAGTCATTGCATGTGTGTTGATATTATCATGAACCACATGGATCCACCAGTGTCATTGCATTGTATTCTTTTGACAAACCACATTTGGATCCACCAGCGTCATTGCATGTGTGTTCTTTTCATTAACCACATATGGATCCACTAGAGTCATTGCATGTGTGTTCTTTCAATTAAGCATAGCTAGAGTCATTACATGTGTGTTATTTTCATGAACCACATGGATCCACCAGTGTCATTGCATGTGTGTTCTTTTCATGGACCACAACTAGAGTCATTGAATGTGTGTTCTTTTCACAAACCACATATCGATCCAACAGAGTCATTGCATGTCTGTTCTTCTCATAAACCACATGGATCCACCACTGTCATTGCATGTGTCTTCTTTTCACAACCCACATATAAATCCACCAGTGTTATTGCATGTGTGTTCCTTTCATTAACCACATATGGATGCACTAGAGTCATTGCATGTGTGTTCTTTTCATTAACCACAGCTAGACTCATTGCGTGTGTATTATTTTCATAAACCCCATGGATCCACTAGAGTTATTGCATGTGTGTTCTTTTGAAAGACCACATATGGATCCACTACAGTCATTGCATGTGCGTTCTTATCCTAAACCAGCACTAGAGTCAATGCATGTGTGTTCTTTTCGGGAACCACACATGGATCCACTAGAGTCATTGCATGTGTGTTCTTTTCACAAACCAGATATGGATCCACTAGAGTAATTGCATGTGTGTTCTTATCCTAAACCAGCACAAGAGTCATTGCATGTGTGTTCTTTTCATAAACCACATATGGATCCACCAAAGTCATTGCATGTGTGTTGTTTTCATGAACCACATGGATCCACCAATGGCATTGCATGTGCGTTCTTTTCATGAACCACAGCTGGAGTCATTGCATTTCTATTCTTTTCATAAACCACATGGATCCACTAGAGTCAGTGCATGTGTGTTCTTTTCACAAACCACATATGGATCCACTAGAGTCATTCCATGTTTGGTCTTATCCTAAATCAGCACTAGAGTCATTGCATGTGTGTTCTTTTCATGAACCACATGGATCCACTAGTGTCATTGCATGTGTGTTTTTTTCATGAACCACGGCTAGAGTCATTGCATGTCTATTCTCTTTATAAACCACATGGATCCACTAGAGTCATTGCATGTGTGTTATCTTCACAAAGCACATATGGATCCACTAGAGTCATTGCATGTGTGTGCTTATCCTAAACTAGCACTAGAGTCATTGCATGTGT